>ML777417.1:560270-674993 GCA_009831015.1 Picea engelmannii
ATAACAAAAAAATATTATCAATGCACCATATATCTATAAATGCACCAATAAGTATGTATATCATCCAACACACCATGCTAGGTTAAATCATCTAGTTATATGTCATTGTCTTTTTTAAATAGAGAACAAATATTATTAGTGTGCCATATATCTATAAAAGTACGAGTGTGTTAGGATATCGATGGGTGCACTGCATTAGGGTGATTTGTTTTTAAAGAACAAACTAAAAATTCATTTTTCACATTCACTTGGTGCTTCACATCCATTCAAGCACCGATGCTTAGTATTCCCTACATTCACCCCATTTTTTGGTTCTATCAAATCACTCAATTTCTTGATTCCTTTGTTTCCATGATGGATTTGTGTTCATTTTAGAATTTCTCAAACAATACCAAATTTTCATTTTTTCTCTATGTGGCAACCATGCCTCCTCAACAAAGAAAAGAGAAGTTAATTGTTATCCTTTACTTTTCATTTTCGGTGGATTACAGTTTAAAATTAATCCATAATTTGATATTTATTTATTTTGAAAAAAAATTGCTAATTCCATGTCGGTGTTTCGCTCACTCCATTGACTAGTTCTTTTACAAGTCACACTATGTATAGTGTGCCTTTACATATTTAGAGAACTAGAAATGTTTACAATGATGGTTGTGAAAATTTTCCACTCTTCGATGTGCTTTTATATGCACAATCACGCCATGATAATGCTCTTGTAAAAGCACCATGGTGGTGCTTTTCATTATGCATCATTGTATGTGGTTTGTATATATATTAAGAACACTAGATAGATTTATAATTATGTTTGTGAAATATTCTCATGCTCTCTAATACACTTTTAGATGTACAATCTCATCATGTTAGTGACTCTATAAAACCACCATGCAGGCAATGCTTTTCATTATGCATATTTATATGGTGTACATATACATATTAAGTGCACACAATATATTTATAGTGACTTTTGTAGAGATTTCATGTTCTTTTAGTGCACTAACTAATGTATGGATACATTGAGGTAGTGCTTCTATAAAATCACGATGGTAGTGGTTTTAAGTTTGCACCATGTTATGGTGCGCCTAAACATATTAAATGAATTATTAAGATTTATAATAATTTTATAAAAAAATTCCATGCTATCTAGTGCAATTATGGATGTATGGACACACCATGGTGGTGTTTCCACTATTTTCCAAGAGCATCGTGTACAATGTGTTTTGTTAAATTTAATAGCATTGTAGTTTTTGATGCACTTAAAAACTCTAATGCATCACTTATGGTTCATGTAGTTAAAATAGGCGGTGCATGTAGTTAAATTAGGCACAGTAGAAAATTTATAGTTTTTTTTTATGAAAATAATTTTACGTTCATTATTGAATGAATATTACAAGTAGTAATTCCATATAGATTTTTAATTTTGAGGACATATTTCATGATGATATTTGTATGTGAATTGGAGATAGCCAAAATAGCCACGGGTCGAACCATATCACTTCAATCATGGATGGGAGGCCAGGAAGATGAGAAGGATTTGTTCCCTCATTTAATTACACCTTAGATTTGCTAAATTTCCTTGGATGTTGTCCTCCTCAATTTTTATGAGGAGGATAACTCTCTTAGGGAGGACATTGAGTTATTAATATAGTTGATTTTTTGTTGGGATCATGGAAACCAAGCTTTCAATTTTGGTCCTAGTATGTGGTATCAACTTATAGAGGAGGGTATTTATTTCATTTCCAACCTATCTAAGATAAGGGAGCATTTTCTCCATTTCTATGATCTAACGCCTAGTGTTGCAAGAGAAGTTAGCTAACATATGTGCAAAGATATGTCATTGAAAACATTATTCACACTAACGAGTTACAAATTACTAGGGTCAGTTGAGATTACTACTTTTCGATCACATGAGGGTTGGTGCTTAAGACTTTTTATCACCATGCTAGCACAGCATACCGTTGATGAAAAATGCATTATTTTTCCAATGTTGTACTATGTAGATAGTCTATTTCATAGGACTGAGATGATCACATGGTATACCATTTTTATGATAGTTTTGTATTACTCTATATCACTATTGTAACATGTTGGAGGGGAGATGTCTCTTCCCCTTTGCTTCAAAGTTGTTTGCTTTATGTTTTGAGACTCAATTTTTGACGACTCAATTGACATCCAATCACTAGCCTCCTTAGCTAATGGTTGATGTGTGTATATGCATGTGGGGGTATATTTTACCCAAGGGCGGCGAGCTGAAGTACCTATGTAAGTTGGTGGGTGCATATGTTTTGGCTTTATTACATAAAGAGGATGATCACGTCCATTGATATTATACAATTTCCATATGTAGGGATGCAATGGTGAGGATGTCCCAAGATTTGATTTATTGTAGCCAAGATATCAACATAAGAGGTAATATTATCATTATCTTTTGATTATTTTAGTTACATGTCTTTTTGTCTTATTTAATGCACATGTAATTGATTATAATATATTGTTTAAATTTTCTGATTATTGTTAGTTATTATTTTGTAAATATTGACACATATGTTAGTGAGAGGCCTTTTCCTTATATTGATGTAGAGATGGAGGAGTTTGTTGAGTCACCTCAGGATCATTGACATGACACACCACATAGACCAAATAGTATATTCTATCACTAGGTCACAAATTGGTTGTCTACACAGATGGATCTATATGAAGTGGTCCTAGTGAAACCTAGAGTCATCACACATGATCATGAAATTGCAGAGATCTATGGGAGCCTTCCTCATGCTATGAAATTATTGATGCATCATATTTTGGGTATCCTCGTCCTAGTATCTAAGTAATGATGATGAGTTGAGTGGCATGCTTATTTTCTTTCTTCATTTTCTTCATATGCTTCATCTTCAAATGATCAAACTCATAGGGGCTTCACCTTGTTGACCATTATGTTATCACGTTCATTCATAAAGGGATTTTTAAAATCATGAATAATTAAGTCAACATATTATAGGTATGGGGGGGGTTGATAGGTATTGGGGGATAGAAAAAATGGTATCTAGTAAAAATAGAGAGTTTTTTTACGGAAAAGATATATTGGAAAGGGGGTTCAACAAAACAATTTTGGGAGGTATTTATCAATATTTAGTGAAATTAGGGGTATTATTTAATATCCCATGAATGCACGTTCTATTCCATGGGTGCATTGAGTGAAGGCCCCATGATGAGACTCCTATACCTCCTTATCCACCTCCACCGTATCATCCCCCACACCATCTCCTCCTCCTCCACCATACCCTCCACCCACATAATCCATTTTACTATCCATTGATCCATCTATTGACCCACCTACTACTCTATATACATGGTTGGTTACACCATCCACTATTCCATATCCTCCACCTGCACAATAAACCACACCATGCAATGATACATCCATTGATACACCTACTACTCTAATTGTGTAGTTAGTTGAACCATCCATTGGTCCATCCTTGGATCCACTAGTGTATTTAATTGCACCATCCACTTATGCAGTCAACTACACCATCTATCGATCCACCAACCCACCTACTAATCTAGTTGCACAATCAACTACACCATCTAGAAATCCATCCTTAGATCCACCGAAAGTCAAATGGTTGGCATGTATATTGATTGCTTCAATGTATATTTGACATTTATATTTGAATTGAGATGTATTTTTGACATATATATTTATTTTTTCAATATTGTCATTCATGTATATTGTGTGTTTTTTGTAAGATTTGACTGATCAACCTGCAAGAGGATCTATAATCTAATTTAGAAGCAATACAATTAATAAGTTGAGAGAAGAGAAGAGAAGAGAAAAAGAATAATTGCAGGAATGCAATTCTCATTAACTTGTGGAAAGTATAATCATTCAAGAATGAATGAATATAATTCAATGCAATTTAATGCAACATAGATGAATTTCTCATGCAAATATGCTAGGCTTAAATATATGCAAAGAATGAGAGAGCATGCATGCCCTAATCAGCCAAGTGAGGTGCACTTTCATGAGGAAGTTAACTTTGTTTTTACTAGACAAGTTAAGTAAACTAGCGCATGCACTTTCATTCCTAGAAAGTAGGATCTAACCCCTCCTCAAGTGCACACTTATTCCTAGAAATTAGGAATTAGCTCCTAGAAAATGGGATCGCACCCTACAATGGTGGAGAGAAGCATTACTATCCCTAGAAAAGTTGAATTAGCCTAAGATAAGTCCTTATAATTAAGAGATGAAGCTCAAGTATGCTCCAAGAGAGAGAAAAATATGCATGTGAGGAAAAATCATAGGGAAAATGATGCATGTACACCAACACCCCTGTTGAAGCCTAACTTAGCTAAAAATGAAGCATTAAAAAAATGGGTCTTGGAAATATGAAGCCATGTTATGTATCCAAGTACAAAAAAAATATCCCCAAAAAGTGAGGAAAGAGGGAAACCCCAGTGGGAAGAAACCCACCCCTCAGAAAAGAGGACAATGCGGAGTAGACTACGAAGCCTACTTTGAAGTAGATGTATCCTTCACTCCCAAGTGATATTGCAACTTTGTGAACTCTTTCTTGGTGAAGGATTTGGTGAAGTGAATGTAGAAACACAATACTTGCCTCTACACATATATGTTTGACATGTTTGTTCACATACTCCCCCCCATTGTTTGTATGTGGGATATTGATTCCCTAATCTATAAACTATCGTGGATATTCCATTGGACAGTTCTTCATAACATATCTAATAAAATACAAAAATATTTACTATGAAGGTTAATTTCCTTTATATATCAGATTCTTTAATCGCTAGTTTTCTTCTTAAAACATATGAAATGTGAAAAATAGAGAACAAAAATAAATACTCACACACCATCCAAAAATAAACACACAATATAAGCTTAGAAACTTGATATGGGAGAAAACCCATCTAGAAGGTGAGGTTTCTCTACTCTCTTTTCTTCAAATGAAAGTACAAAGAAAGAGGCACTCTATGTAGAGTTACCTTTGAGATTGTGGCCTATATGGCTATTACAAAATCTGTCCTCCTGTATTTTTCTCTCAAAATACCACTCATAGGTGCTCTTCTGAACTATGGAACAAATAAAATGCTAAATAATGGAACTTGTTCTCCTCCTAGCAGTCTGTATTTAACATCACTCGATATCCATCTAGGAGTAGGGTTTTTACTTCCTCAACCCTCAATTGTGATAAGGTTTTGGACCTTCTAGAATATTCTTGAAATTCCATATGTGGCTAGCCCCATAATTACATGATGATTGTCCCTAGCTTTAGTGTGAGCTCCAATTGAGCATATTCTAGTTCCAACGATTTATCGATAGACATACACACAAGGAAAACAAATAGAAGATTTCTTATTCTTCATTTACCGCAATTAATAATATAAATTGGCATGCAAATAATAATCCTAATTTAATGTTCAGGAAATTAAATCTTTGATCAAAACATCATTCAAACATGATCAATAACTAATGAAATACAACCACTTTTTTCTAGGGGGAGAAAGAAGATAGATCTATATATTCAATAATGAATAAGTAACAACAAGTTTAATAACTCATTATTGTTGTCACACTTCCTTCTCCAAATTCTGAGTCCTCTCCTTAGCCACAAGTCTTTATTCCACTTCCAATATTGGATCGTGAAACTTGCCATGGTGAAATAGCCAATTGAATCATTGATTGAACCTCACTTAAGCTCTAATCTCTACCATGAGAACTAATACCTAGCACTCTCTCTTAGCAAAGGTATACTTGTGACCAAAGATATTTTGCCAAAGAATCCTTCAACGTAATGGTGCTTTCAGTTGACTCCCCTCATTCTTGCCTTGGATCTTATATTTATAAGATGTGGAGGTGATATTATCAATGATGCATGGAATGCATGTCATGCATGTGTGAGCCCTGCATGGAATGTGTGTCGTGATTGTGTGAACCATGCATGGTCTCAACTCCCAGATTTTAGCTTTCGACACTTTTTTTTTCTATTTTCAAGGCATATTGAGGTGATTGCAGGTTTCTCATTGGCATCCTGTGGTCAATCGTGTTTATACCTAAGGAAAAGCGTGACCAACCACATTTGTCACGAGGAACAATTGTGGCCTATGTGCAATTTTGAAGGAGAAATCCATATTGACATGTCACACTTTGGCACACAAATGTATATTGGCTCAACTCAACTTTATTTGGTCTAGGGTGTCAAATATAACTATAATAGAAAGGTTGAGGTGGTTTTTAATGTTGACATGGTGCTCTAAATGTAACTAAGTGAGTGCTACCATCGATGTCATGTTAGTGACAACAAGCCTTGTTATTGGCTTTCTTTTCTTTAAACAATAAACACTAATTGGGTCATCTAATGGGATTTCCTAGCTATTTCTAGGTGCCACATCACATGGACTACAATGTACGAAAGAAGATGAGGTGTTGTCTAATCTTATGACAAACTTCCATCTTATTGTCAGTGAAGAAGTCAGTTTCGACTATTTGGGTTGGTTTATAATTGTACAAAACAAACTCCTTACCCTAATACATGGAAGTTCAAAGTTCAATCATAATAAAACTCTAATTATCCCCGAAATTTTTACCATAATATTTCACAAAATTGAAACCTTTGCCCTTGCACGTCCACACCTTTCTCTCCACTTGACGATGCGTGGTTTGTATGTAAGTTTGTGTGTGGGGATGGATGTGTACATGAAAATCTTTTCGCAGTAAAAGAATATGTCGTTTATCAATAGAAAGGAGGGGAGGCGTTTCTCGTCCATCCCATCTACGAATCGAGTGCGAGATTCTCATGTCGTGAGAGTGTCACGGGAGTGATAGCTTGGGAAGCGAGGTTCCCTTTGATAGGTTGTTATGCTTTAGGATGTCCACTCTACCATGCCATCGCCTTACTTCTTTATTATGATTTTCATTTAATTCAACAAGAATTGCCTTCCACAATGATTTTCTTTTGGCGTTTGCTACTTCATTTTTCTACAAAATATTTAAAAATTTAGAAAAAGGTTGAAAATTTTGTCAAATTTCTAAAACCAACATGTAGGCAACTATATTGCTATGTTTTAAAAGCAAAAAATATTAAAAAAAAAATTGTTAAATTTATAAAATCAACATGTGGGCAACTATATTGCCATGTTTTTGAAGTCAACATGTTCGACAACTATAAAGATTTTGTAAACCTTACAACTATAACGATTTTCTAAGACATAGCTTTTATTCATCATCTTCAAGTTGATTAAAGAAACAACCTCATTTTTTTGTATTGAATATTTACTTAGTCAACTTTGAATTTTTATTAAATAATGATTATAATGTTGACTTTCAATGTATATGATGGAAGGGGTGCTAGGTGTGGAGCATCCTTGATCTTAAAGGAAATTAGAAAACAACATTCACTTGGGGATTTGGTGAGACCACCAATAAGATGAAACCTTGGCTCATCAGTAAGGGGTATCAATAATGAAATAAATGGGTACCAATAAGATCTTGGTGGTAGGGGATTATTAAGAAGATTATTATGTAGAATTCAAAGACTAGTAGAAAGTTCTTAGGATATTGAATTATTTTCACGTCTTTTGAGGGCTTAATGTCTCGGTAGATTTAATGAAAAAACAAACTCGTGACCTTCAATATGGTATTTGATGCAAAAGCGGGGAGGAAATGTCATTTATCCTCCTCCCATTAGAACTAAATCATCATTTAAGCTTCTAATTACACCACATTGTGAATTGAACAAGTTGCATTGTAAGTAATCATGGATTAATGCAATGGATATGAATATGATATGTCGCGTTATCCTCTATTTAATTATGCAAAAGGAAATGATTTTGAACTTTGCTTCAATGGGATGGTTGAAGGCATGTGGTTTTATCTGAATTCCCTAGAGTTATTCCTCGCCAACTCTCCTTGTTTTCCCTCATCACCATATTCAGGGGAGTGGTAATAACTCTAGGATTTGTATCACTTGTTCACTAGTTGTTTGGACATGTCCTATTTTGCAGTTGAAATATCAATCTATGGGTATTGTTTCAGGGTCAAAAAAGGTTAGCCTTGTTCATTGTTGGAGTATGTAGCAAGAGAGAGGTTAGAACAATGGATAATCACCATGAGCATCCCAACAATTGTGTTTTCTATGAGAATTATGAATTTTGAAGAGTAGTTCATACATGTGAACAATATTGTGATGGTGGTTAACAGTGCTTATCTTATATGTGAAGAAGTGGGAGACCTACAGGAAAGATTGGGAACAAAACATTCCAAGAATATCTAGGTGATGCAAAGGCAATGTATTAATGTAAAGGATCAATTAGAATAACAAGATAGTTGGGCCCTGTTGAACTCCTTTAGTGACAACAATCCTACATTCGATAGGATACTAGCTAGAGATATCAACAGGGTCTTCTCCCTAAGAGAAAAGTGAGAGCCAACTTTCATTTGTGACCTTTATAGAGAGATTGTGGATGACTCAATCATAGACTAGGATCTATTTTATTCCAAACCAAAGAGAAGGAAGTACATGTGGGAAAGTAGGTTATTGGGGCATGGACATATTGTTGAGTGACTCAATCATTTCCTTCTTCAAAGCTCTTTTCTTACGGAAAATATTATAATGGAATCATCAACTCTCCCATGCTTGGCTTCATATCATAATTTAATCCTCCACTCTATCCAGGCAGAAGAAAATTCTGGGCCAATTCCTTTTTGTTTCAACCCCCTTTGGGATAAATGAATCTTGATGTATGGAAACCATTGAGGAATCATGGTACATCCCAACTCAAAGGTTTTCCTTCTTTTGTTTGAGAATCTAAAATCAAAGCCATTGGAAGAAAGCTTAAGTAATGGGATAAACGATCTTTTGTCTTTCCATCTATAGAAATATAATCTCTACAACAACAATTAGATGCACTCCAAAATGAAATGGATGATTGAGAGATCACTCCTTCTCTTTAGGCTAAGGAGCATGAGTTAGCTAGAAATTTGAACAATAACTTTAAAAAGGAGGAAGAACATTGGATGCTAAAGTCTCATAGTTTGTGGCTAAAGGCCAAGGGACAAAACAAAAAAACAAAATCACAAATAAGCCTAGGCTAGGAAACTCTGAAATCATGTCACTAGAATCTCCCTTGATAGTGGTGATTGTCTCACTTGGTTTGATGACCTTTTCCAAACAAACCATACCCATTTCAAATCTCTATATACAAACGAAGATTTGGCATTGAAAGAGGCTATTCAAGACATGCTTAAAAACATTTCTAGCTTGATATATGTTATGTACCAACACCTTGATAATGATAAAAAATCAATGAGTAGTGGTCCACTTCGAGGGGGAGACATCCTTTTACAATATATTTAGTGTACAAGATGATCCTAAGACTAGATCTCCTTGGTCTGTGTGTGTGTGTGTAGGAGACAAAGGGTACAATTATAATGAAAGGGCACAATGAAGGGTTCTAGCCTACATACAAATATAACACTAGATATGTAATAATTCAATATATGGGGCATAATAAGGGGTTTTATGCGTAACGAGTGGCTTTGTCTAGGGATTAATATGTCCCTCCCCTTCAAGCAAGTGGTGTCCTCAACACTTGACTAGCTGGGGGTGTTTCTGCTTGAATAATTCATATTTCTGTGTTGCCTTTTCCACTGGTAGGTTCTTCCATTTGACAAGGTACTCAATAATTGATCAATTTCGCAGCTGCTTAATCCTTGTTTCAAGGATTGTTTTTTGTTCTAATATGATTTTCCCTTCTTCATTAATCTTTGGTAAAATATTTTTGAATGGGATCTTGTCACAAATTACTTTCTTTAATCAAGAAACATGGAATACTGGATGTACACGTGAAGATGGAGGCAACTCCAATTTGTAAGCCATACTTCCAATCCTTTGTAATACCTTATAGGGACCATAATATTTGGATGCTAATTTATTGTCCTTCTTGTGTTTCTTGAGGGACATCTATTTATATRTTTGTAGACTAAAAAATACCCAATCCCCCACTTCAAATTCCCTTTCATTGTGATGTTGATATGCTTATTGTTTCATCCTATTTTTTGGCATAGCCAAGTTGTCCTTCAATAGTTTGAGAACCTCTTGTTGGTGCCCTATGTGGTCCTCCACTACCTAAACCTTTTTATTCCCTTTCAAGGTCGATGTGATGGATGGAGGATGATATCTATAATGTGATAGAAACAGGGACATTTTTATGAAGTATGGAAGGATGTGTTGTGCCGCCATTCTTCCAAAGGAAACCACTTGACCCATTGTGTATGTTTATTAAATGCAAAGAAATGAATATATACTTTTATTCATTTATTCAGAATATCGTTTTTCCCATCGGATTGAGGATGGTAAGATGAGCTATGAGCCAATTGAGTACCCAAACAAGAAAATGTTTCAGTCCAAAAATTTCCAGTGAAAGTTGGATCTTTGTCACTTACAATAATCTTGTGGACTTCATGTATATTTTGAATTGTTTCCATGAATGTTCTGACTATTGTACTTTCTTTAAAAGGGAGAGAAAGAGAAAAAAATGGGCATGTTGATCCGGATTTATGAGAGGAATGAAATAAATAACAGACTGAATAAAATAACACAAATATACGGAGAACAACAACAGATATCCAGTGAAAAATAACTTCTATGGAATAAATGAAATAGGTTGAAACTATAAAACTGCAGAACTGAAACAACTTGCTTGAATGGTGGTAGCTATCTCTGAGAAGAGATGTGGCTTTTGCACGCATCCGTCTGAGAAGAATGATTATAATGAGGATCCATAGGCCTTTTTAACATTACTCATGAATTCCAAAACCCTAGAAATCCAAAAACCTAACCCTAGGAGATGAAATGCCAAAAGTTATGTGGGCCCCGATGGGTAAGTTGGTACCTCAACTTCCTGGGGTCATAAATTTTGCATGTGACCTTCGTTTTAGACGTGTGATAGCTCGTTGGAAAGGTATTTTCGAGAATTGTGCATTGTTTCATCAAAATGTGAATTTCTCTATAGTTTGACTATGGCAAGTCAAAAAACATTGTTTAGGGCCCCAAAACGACCTTGGAAGTACAAAAAGATGTACTAACATGAAAACTTCCAAAATAAGCTAGATGGATTAGGTGGGCGGCCACCAATATCCACTTGGAATTTGTGTAGGGTTTCAAACAGCTTCGAAAGTGTATAACCCACACTTACAAAGAATTACATAAGAACGTGTTGAACTAAAACTGTCAAAAGGATCCAGTTGGAATAGGTGGGTGGCCACCAATATCCACCTGGATCAGTACTCCCCCCTTAGGAAGTAATGGTATCCATTGTGTTGAGTGCCTCCATCAGGTGAGAAAATTTGTGTTGAATTTAGCCCTAGGTGAGCCATTTACCTTGGTGCAGGAGTTGCCCTGCCTTGACAACCCGATAAAGTTGGATCCTCTACTGGCAAGTGCCCTTGACTTGTGTGTCCACTATTTTATTAGTGGATGCCTATCCCACACAATCAGGGTTGATATTTGTTGGTGTCAACTATTTTGCGATCTCTGAGGTGTACAATAATGGTGGAAAATATGGTTGATAGAGGTCCACATTGAACACTAGGTGCAAGCCAATGAAGGGGGGAGTGTTGAGCTCAAAATTATTGTCTCCCATAGCCTTGGTGATAGTGTAAGGACCATAGCTAAGTGGACAGAGCTTTTAATGGAGCCATGTAAGGCGTTCTTTCTGCAAATGTAACCAGAACATGTCTCCCACCTAAAACTTGTGTGATATCCAGTGTTGATAATAGCGTTTCTTGTACTTAGCAATGGCTTTCTGCAAAATCTCATGGACCTGTTGGTGGATGTGTTGAACCCGCTCAATGAATCTGATGGATTTTTTGGCCTCAGATTGAACATGGGAAGATTTTGTTTGTGTGGTTGCAAGAGGTAGTGCAACATCAATGGGACCCAAGGGTTGGAATATCATCCCCACCTGAAATGGGCTATGGTTGGTGGAGCTATGGAGAGCCCTGTTATAACTGTGTTGAACATAGGGAAGACTCTCATCCCATGTACACAAATTCCTAGAGTTATACATGCACAATATGTGCACAATCATTCGATTGACGACCTTTGTTTGGCCATCAGTTTGAGGGTGGAAGACAATGGATTCAGTGAGCTTGGTGTCCAACAATGGCCAGAGACTCGACCAAAATGTGATAAAGAACCTACTATCACGATCGAAGATGATGGCCTGTTGTATCCTAAAATGGACCCACACTCATTCGAAGAAGATCTTGGTAGTATCTGTCACTATGACGCTCTTCTTGCAGACTGTGAGAATGGCCATCTTTGAAAACTGATCAACCACCACAAATAATAATCATTTCCTTTCTTAGTGGATGAAAGGCTAGACATGTAATCCACCGAGATGGATTCCAAAGGCCTCTCGGGAATAAGAAGAGGGGTGTATAAGTCTTGCTTCTTGATGGCTAGCTTGGCAATGGCACAGGTAGTGCAAGATCTGATATACTTGTTGATGTCATGTCAAAGTTTGGGCCAATAAAAATGTTTATGTAGAACGACCATAGTTTTCTCCATGCCAAAATTTCCTTCCATCCGACTGTAGTGAGCCTCCCAAATCATCTTTGCATGCTCTCTTTCAGAAACACAGAGGTGGCCCATATGGCATAATAGTTCGTCCTGGATGTGAAAATTGGTGGAATTCGCGCCTATACCCAAGAACTGATAGGTGGTGGCAAAGTCAGGATCTTGTTGATAAAGTTGGGGCCACTCGGATTCCTCATGCCCATAGGAATGGATCACGGCAGTGAGTGCAGCCACAGGAGGTTGATAGAGGCAGTCAAAGACATGATTTGTGATCCTTGTCTTATGCTTGATGTTGAGATGGAACTACTTCAGGTATGTGGACCACTTCTGATGGCATTCGTTCTGCAACTTCCCATGTGTCTGTATGAACTTCAGAGGCTTGTGATCAGTGTGGATGATTGTCTCCTTTCCCAGAATGTATTTTCCATTGACGATAAGATTGTACAATGGAATACATTTCCTTGTCATAGGTGGGGTATTTTCAAACAGTATCTAAGAGTGTCTCACTATGGTATGCTATCATATGACCATGATGAGTGAGAAATGTGCCTACAACATAGTCAGATGCATCAATCTCAATATCGAATGGTTGTCGCAGATCGGGTAAGGAGAGTACTAGAGCTAAGCATAAGCGATGCTTCAGATCATCAAATTCTCATTTTTGTGCCTTCCCCCACGCAAAATTTTCCTTTCCACCACCCTTGGTCACTTGGCTAAGGTCCCATGCAATATGGGAGAATCCCAACATGAACCATTGGTAGAATTTGGCAAGTCCCAAGAAGCTCTAAATATCGGTTAGCGTGGTCGGGGCTAGCCAGTAATGGATGACTTGGATCTTAGCTAAATCCACATGTACCACATGTTCATCAACAACGGATCCCAAGTATTAGAGCATGTTCATGCCAAATGAGAATTTTTCCAAGTTGGCATATAGCTTGTGCTGCCATAGAGTGCTCAAAACCTATTGAATATCTTGCATGTGCTCCTCCCAAGTTTTGTTGATGATGAGGATGTCATCTAGATATACCACCACAAAAGAGTTGGTCAAGGGTCTCAATACATCATCCATCAACCTCATGAAAGTTGTTGGTGCATTTTATAGGCCAAAGGGCATGACCAGCCATTCAAAAAGACCTTCTTTAGATTTGAAATATGTCTTCCATACACCAGTCTGTTTGATGGGAACCTAGTGGTAGCTAGAATTTAGGTCAATCTTGTTGAAGAAATTTGCCCCCTTGAGTTGGTCAAGAAGGTCATCAATTTGGAGAATTGTGTACCGGTTCCTGATTGTGATTTTGTTTAACACTCTGTAATCAATGCAGAGCTGCTAGTTCCATTATTTATTCTTCACTAGTACAATCGGTCTTCCGCAAGGAGAGGATCTGAGTCCAATGTGCCCCTTTTGAAGAAGCTATTGGATTTGACGCTTGATTTCTTCATTTTCCATTAGTGAGCGACGATAAACTAGTCCATTTGGCAGAGGTGCATTGGAGGTTAGATCAATTGGATGCTTGACTTGGCAGTGCGTCGATACCCCGGTGGGTGAGGAGAAGATGTCTTTGTACTCTTCCATGATTGTGTCCACTTACTTCTGTTGAAAAGAGAGGCTCTATGTAGAGGTCACAGATGTGGCAGCGACCTTCTTCTTACTATGAGAACGGATCACAAAGAAGATGAAATTTTCGGTCTGTGAAATGACCTTACTACATTTCTTAGCAGACATTAAAGAAATACTAGTAGGAGGAACTACCTTCTATATCCTATACAATTGTCTACACAAAGTAATAATAAAACTGCAGGGTCTAGACTCATACACAAAATGTCACTTCCACAAATATGGTTGTCCTAAAAGAACATCACAAACTTCAAGGGGATAAATATCACACAATACCTCATCTTTGAAGGGCTTGATGTCATAGGGCAGATGACATTGTTAGCTTATGCGAAGATCTCTTCCTTGGCGAAGCCATCCGATGGTGTAGGGATGCGGGTGTGGTGTCATCGACAGGTCCATCCGCTTGATGAACTCTACTGAGATTAGGTTCTTCTGACTACCACTATCAAAAATGAAATGAATCGGAGCCCTCTTTAACCACATCCGTGAGTGAAAGAGTCGTTCTCCTTCCTCTGGTTCTTCTGGTTCGCTTGGTTGAACTTTGGTGGTAGCGACAATGGTGTTGGGTTCAACACCAACAATCCACTTCCTTCCTTCTGGATTTGATTCGGAATCAGAATCTGCCTCTAACTCGGAAGCTTTCAGCTCATCCACTAGTGACTGCTTGGAGCGACATTCTTCTGTGTTGTGCCAAGGGATTTTATGGTATTCACACCACTTTCCCATGCCCTTCTTCAACTTATCATTACCCTTCTTGTGTTGCGTCTTGGATTGGTTGTCTTGAGAGTGACCATCTTTTCTCCATCCCTTGTTTTTGGGTTGGGGACACCATTTCCCTACTTCGGCTGTGAGGAGTTTGCAAATCCAAACTCTCTCCTCTTCTACTTAAATTTATGCTCGATCTTGAAAGCATATCTATAAGCTGTACCCAATGATGTGATGTCCAGAAACTCCATTCTGTTTGAATTTATCTATGCAGACAACTACAATATTTGAGTACCAGATGTCATTTAGATTCTTTGATACCCAATTTGGTGCATAGGGTATGGAAAAGTTTTGGTGAAATATGGTATTGTTTATTCCATCTTGTGTATTGGTCCTCGTAGCTTCCAACAAGACAGTATTGTTATTTAATGGAATCCTTAAAGGAATCCCATGTGGAGGCGACCACAAATATCGCATATTCATCTATGTCCCTTTGCTCAGAGTAAGTATCCCACTAGTCCTTAACATGGGGGATGGCCTTGAGGACTGGAAACATAATATTTTACCTATCGGAAAAATTGTGGACCGAAAATTACCCTTCGAGTAGATTCAACCATTTATATACAACATCTGCATATATCGTTCCTTTAAATAATGGAATACTAAAATTTACTTGTACCTTGAAGGGGGTTGCATGGTCGCTTGATGAAGATGCATCTCTTGTGGGCAGCCACTGAAGGATCTATGCAAAGTTGTCCATCATTTTGTTCCTTTGTCGCACAAGGGCTTCCTCGAGCAACAGTTTAAAAGGATCTCCTTCTCCATAATATTTCTTCTCGTCCCCCATGAGTTTTTCTTGAGCTCAACGTGGCCGATATTGCAAAGGCTCGACTGGTTCGAGTCCCAACTTCTTGTACCCAAATCTTGTCGGGGACATGCACGAAGAAAAATAAATGAAGATTAGACCACTCTTATACCACTGATCCATATTTATGAGCAGAAGGAAATAAATAACAGACTGAATACAATAACATAGATATACGGAGAACAAAAACAAATATCCAGTGAACAATAACTTATATTGAATAAATGAAATAGATTGAAACTGTAAAAATGCAGAACTGAAAACAACTTGCTCGAATGGTGGTAGTTATCTCTATGAAGAGATGTGGTTTCTATGCGCATCTGTCTGAGTAGAATGATTACAATGAGGCTCCATAGGAATTTTTAACATTACTCATGAATGATAAAACCCTAGACATCCAAAAATCTAACTCTAGGGGATGAAACGCCAAAATTTATGTGGGTCCCGATGGGTAAGTTGGTACCTCAACTTCTCGGGGTTGTAACTTTTTCATACGACCTTCCCTTTAGGCATGTGATAGCCCATTGGAAAGGTATTTTTGGGAACTACAAATTATGTCATCAAGTTGTGACTTCGTCTACAATTGGATTGTGGAAAGCCAAAAAAACATTGTTTAGGGCCCCAAAATGGCCCTAGAAGTACAAAAATATGTATTGACATGAAAACTTCCAAAATAAGCCAGTTGGATTAGGTAGGTGGCCACCAATCTCCACCTGGAAGCTGTGTAGGGCTTCAAAAAACCCCTAAAGTGTAGAACCCACAATTACAAACAATTACAAAAGAACATGTTGAACTAAAACTGTCAAAAGGAGCCATTTGGAATAGGTGGGTGGCCACCAATATCCACCTGGATCGCATGCTTTGTCAGTCGATCCACTACTACCATGATGAAAATATTTTCTTCATATTTGGGTAAACCTGTAATAAAATTCATTGAAACTTCTTCCCAACATTGACTTGGTATGGCTAATGGTTGTAGGAGACTTGGATTCTTGATTTTCTCTCCCTTATTATGTCGAAATACCACACATTCAGACACAAACTTTTGAATATTAGTTTTAATACCTTCATAGAAAAAAATCCTTCTTGACCCTGTGGTAAGTTTTCAAGAACCCTAAATGTCTTCCTATAGGAGAATTGTACAATTCCAGAAGGACCTTCTATTTGAGTTGGGAATTGTTACATAAATATAGGTGATCATGATACCATAGAAAATCATTCTTCCATACAAATTTATCTAATGCATTAGGGTCCTCTTGTAGTTGTTGAATGATCTTGCATATATCTTGATCTTGCTTCCATTATGTCCTTGCTTCTTCCACCCAATCAAATTGCATAATAGAAATAACGCATAGTGAACTCTCTATTTCTTCCTCTTTCCTTGAAAGTGTATCTGCCATAATATTATGTTTTCCTTTAATGTACATAATTTCAATGTCATAACCTAGCATATTTGTAACCAATTTTTGTTTCTCTTCTAAAGATAATCGTTCTTCCAAGAATTACTTCAAACTATCATGATCAATTTTTACTTTGAAGTTTATTCCTATTAGGTAAGGGCAACGTTTATTAAATGCATGTAGTATGGCCAACATTTTTTTCATAAATGGGTTTGAGTAAGTTTTTTCCCTTTAAGTGAGCCACTTTCAAAGGAAAGGGGCCTTCCTTCTTGCATTAAAATTGCACCAATGCCATGGCCTAAGGCATCACACTGCACAATAAATGTTTTTGTTAAGTTAGGTGTGGCTAGGATAGGAGTTGTACACATAGCCTCCTTAAGTTTTTCAAAATAATTGGTTTCTTCTTGAGTCCAATAAAATGATTCCTTCTTTGATAATATTCTTAGAGGGGCCTATATTTGATCATAGTTGTTTACAAACTTGTGGTAATATCCTATCAATCCTAATAATGCTCTAAGTTTCTTCAAGGTTTTGGGAATTGGCCATTCCCTCATAGGATTAATTTTTTTAGGTTCCACTTTTACACCTTCAAGAGATACAATATGACCTAAATATTCCAGTTCTTCAACCCCAAAGGCACACTTGGAAGGCTTTGCATAAAGTTGTTTCTCTTCCAAAAGTTGTAATACTCTGTTAACATGTTGTACATGTTCTTCCCACGATTTGTTGTAGATTAATATGTCATCAAAAAATACTAAGACAAATTTTCTAAGAAAGGGTTTGAAAATAGAATTCATCAAGCTTTGAAATGTTGAAGGTGCATTAGTAAGTCCAAATTCCATAACCAAAAACTCATAATTTCCTTAATTTGTTATAAAGGTTGTTTTCAGAATGTCTTCTTGTCTCATTATGATTTGATGATATCCCGAACGAATATCCAACTTAGTAAAGAAAGTTGCTCCATGCAATTAATCTAATTATTCATCAATGAAAGGAATATGAAACTTATCTTTGATGGTCATTTTGTTGATTTGTCTATAATCTAGACACATACGCCATGAACCATCCTTCTTCGTAACCATCACTATTGGTGAAGAGAAATAACTTTGGCTAGGTTGAATGATGCATGCCTCTAACATTTCTTGGATCATGTGTTCATTCTCACTCTTCTATTCATATGGATACCTTAAGGCCTAATGTTAGGTGGTACACTTCTTGGTTTCAAATGAATATCATGGTCATGATCTCGAGTAGGTAGAAAACCCTAAGGCATCTCTCCAAATACCTTGGAATGGTTGTTGATAACTATTTGGAGATCCACTAGAGTAGAGGATATAAATGTTTGAACATCTAGTGAGCACAATTGTGCAATTACACCATGGTGTCACTTTTTGAGTAATTGTTTCATGTTGTTAGAGCTTATCACCTTAGAGGATTTCCCTTGGATACCTCTAAGTTCAATTTCCTTCCATTCCTTCTGAGTAAAACCTTATGAAAAGATATCAAAAATTAAGGGCCATTGTTCTTAATTATTGTAACCATTGGACCCCTAATACAAAATTGGAACCACCCATTTGGATCGAAATCATGGGACTATCTAATAAATATTCCCCCATATTGAGCTTAATACTATGGAACTTCCTAGAACAATTTATGGTACCTCCATCTACAATCATTACTTGAAACTCTAGTGCTAGAAATACAAAGCAATTGAGATCTTTTGTTAATTTGTAATTGATGAAGTTATGGGTACTACTAGAATCAATCAGCACTATTACCTTTTTATTTTTTATGTATCCTTGTATCTTGAGGGTTTGTCGAGTATTGATGTCGACCAATGCATGGCAAGATATCATTGGAGTAGTCTCTTCTAGATCTAGATCTTGTGATGGTTCCAATTATTGATCTTCTTCCTCTTCACAGTCTATGTAGAATAATTTCTTCTCACTACATTTATGCCCCTTATTGTACTTGTTGTCACAATTGAAACATAGTCCCCTTTCTCTTCTTTCATACATTTTTTGAGGTGTCAACCTTGTCGGTTGAGTGAGGTTAGGAGAGGGAACATGGTTCTCTCTATAGTTGTGAGTGGCCACCATTCTAGTAGCCAAAATTTTGTTTTCCACTTTCCTTTCCATAGTTAAATATTTCTCTAGGGATTTAGGTTCAAGGAGACGCACCTCATGTTGAATGGTATCCTTTAAAGTTCCCATAAATAGATCTAAAAAATTATCCTTAAGAATGTTCTTTATCCTAAGAATGATCTTTTGGAATTGTTGAATGTGCTCTTTAATTGGACCTTTTTGTGAAAGATTCATCAGTTGATTAAATAACGTATTTCTCTTAATATGCCCATAATGTGATATCAATTCATCCATAAAAATGGACCAAGAGATAATAGATTTTTTTTTTCTTTTGGAAAGCCATGGATACCAAAAAAATTGATCATTTTCTAAACAAAATGATGCAATAGGTATCTTTTGTAAGCTTGACACTTGGTGTAGATAAAAGTATTGCTCCATCTAGAATATCCATGTTATAGGGTCTTTGTTGGCACCAGGCCGAAGGGGAAAGAAGAATGATCGTGGGAAAGAAAGCGTGCAGAAAACTGAAGTAACAACTGGCAAAAGAAAAACACGCACACATGAAAGAAAGTGTGCATAAAGGAAAGCGGTAGTTGGAGGAGGAACAACACGCGTATGGGAGAAAGACCTAACGTAAGAAGGGTTAGGGTTTTGGTAATATTCTATAAAAGGATGAAGAGCCTAAAATGTATAAATATAGAAACAAAAGTATCATATAGGGTTGATTATTGTTATTGTGATGATTGTTGTTATGATTGTTGTTGAGGGTTAGGCTATGTTGTTATTTTAGCTATGTGAACCAATTTTGTAAGCTGTTGAGAAAAAAAGATATGAGGGAAGGTAGATCTGAGGATTAGACCGCAAGTTGTGGAGCCTGGTGCGATCTAGTTCGTCTCACATAGATCTTACCCAGTTTTGTGAAGAATTGTAAGCACGTGGCACCAGGAATACAAAGCTGCCATAATAAAAGAGCCAAGAGACAAATCTTTGTGGACGTAGCCTAGGAGGGGGTGAACCATGGTAATACTCGTGTAATATGTTGAATGCATGCATGTCTCTTCTTTCTTTCAGCAATTAATGGTTAATCTTGATGAATGAGTTAGCACATTGTTATGAATCGATTTATACTCTGCTGGAATTAAGCTATGAAATATACGTATGGGACTTCAAGGGATAAGTAGTTTACCCTACAACTCATGGTACCTAGCTTTAATCAAGAAACCCCTATCCCCTACTCTATCCTAGGATGTAAACACCTGAGTCCTACAATCACCCATTTAAAGCTATCTCATTTGAGACTGCGCAGTACCTTCTGGGTGTTGTGTTGACTTCTGGTTTACCAAGAGGGCCGATAGTTTTAGAGGCTTTGTTGGAACCTTGAATGACATGAACCCTGGGTCAATAAATCAGACAACCCGAGAAGGGAAATAGTAAACCAACAAATGGTTATGTTGTCGTGTTAAGAGGAACAAGAGAGGACTAAGTAGATGATATATAACGAATAAGAACCGAAGGAGCGGAACAGAAGGGCAATGAGCTGTTAGAAGGGAATGTTCAGACCTTGGAACCCCACGAGAGAAGAAGTCGAGGGCTAGTTGAGAAATAAAGAGCTAGATTTTTCACATAAAGACAATAGAAACCCCAGGGTCACACCACGTAAATACCTGGATAAATACGTATTTATGGATTTACACGAAGTCGTTTTTTGTGATTTTCTGCATTTACTACAGGAGTGGATCTTAAGGTTAAAGGATAACCACGTGACGAACCGGATTCGACAGCTAGATTGGACTCCAATACAGATCCAACAGATGCACCAGGTGAACAAAAAATTCACCCACGCAGTCGACTTTTGGCTTGACAGTATTGTAGCAGGCTTTATCATAGAATTTAGGATAGAAACAACAAAGTCATACAACACAACCGAGCAAGAGTTCCTACGAGGACCTAGAGGAAGTTACATTCGATCACTATATACTTTTATCAAGATATTTCTATATAACAAAGGTGTAATGACAATGGAATCAGACATATAGACTTCCCTGTGTGCATGGGTAAAGGGGGGAAGCACTGATAGGGAGAGGAGGAATGGAAGGAGGGCAGGATAAAGAGAAGAAAGAAGAGGAACCCTTGGACCCGATCTTGATGGATGACGACCAACTTAAGTGGATCTTGGTGTCATCAAGAACGATGCGTAGCAGAGAACCCTACCAATATAAGGTGAATACCAAGAAGAGAGCCATAGTCGAGAGGGAGGGCCTGGGAAGTGATGAGGAAGAGGTAGAGGATCTCCAGGCTGTGGAGTAGATTGAGGAAATCCTGCACACCACGTATGAGAGGAAAACAAGAGGCCCAAGAACAGGAGGAGAAGGCAACCATCCCTTTAATATTAATGTCAGTGTGGAACCCATAAACCCATGTGCGACCAATACACCAAAGACAACACCACCATTTAGAAAAACGAAGTTCAAAGGAAGTCCGAGAGCAGGAAGTACATATACACAAGGAGCAACAACTAGAGGATCCAGTTCAGGCAATCTTAGTCAAGTATCTACATCGCGTGGAGGAGGGAGTAGCTCAGTATTTGGAATGGCAGGACATGATCCTACTATCATATTACCAGAGTTTTGAGGAGAAGTAGAAGAAGACCCTGAGAAGCATCTATTCATTTGCGCAAAGATCTGGGAAGCAAAGCATATCATTGATGAAGACACCAAACTCGCGCAGCTAGCGATCACGCTAAGAGATTGAGCACTAGACTGGTACATGATTCTAGACACGAACAATGTTCCCAGAACGACAAGGACACTGGATGACATTAAGAAACTATTGATAAATGAGTTCTAGAAGCCGAGCTCATAGGATCATTACATGAATGAGATGATTGAAATAAGACAAAAACCAGGAGAATCGGTATGGGAGATTAATCAAATATTCAAGCAATTAAAAGGAAAGTTAAAATTCCTTATGACCCATATACAACATCGGTACCTATTTGTCAACTCACTACTCCCACACTTAAAATATCCATTACGACAATAGAAGTTGCAGACGTAGGCAGAGGCTCTGCAGGCAGCCTTGCAATTGGAAGAGAATCAGTACCAGCAGACGGACCTGGCTATCAAAGAACTGAAGGAGGACCTGAAGAACTTAACATCTCAGCTAAACCACAGTTATGGTGCATTAATTGCATGATGGAGGAAGAATCCTCGACAAGCTTCATGATGAGCCCATACAACAGACGAGCACATAAGCAGTTAGTCTATTTGCGAAAGGAGAACAAAAAAAGAGCAACAACAACTAGAATGAACAGAGTGAAACCACAGAGATCACCGAAGCCATTCAAACTCGGCAAATGTTCGACAGACACCATTATGGCACCACCGAAGATCGCAGAACCAGGCCAGACAGTCAGATCAACCAGGGTTTAGAATAGTTCAAGAGGACCACTGGAAGAAAATGAACAACAACCACCAGAGATCGTCGATATTGACAAAATCCCATCGCCAGAGGAAATCCCAGTAGAGTCCACACCAATACTAGAGGAGATTTTGCAACCACAGACAGAGGCCATGGAATAGGATACACTAGCAGCAGTGCACGAGCCTTAGAACAAAGTAGAAGAAACCCACCAACAAATACCATCAGAACATACAAAAGCAACCTTGGAAGTGAACAGAATGGCACAACATCTGGGAGCAGAGGAGAAACTAGACGAGATGCAAGCACTTAGCTTAGGTCACCCAGTCGAGGAGACCGCTGGAACTACCTGGGCGTGGCTAGAGTGGATTCTAGAAAAATAGTCAGGAGTTGATAAAACTTCAAGCCAACCAACACAACATGAGGACCAAGTTCAGATACTGAGCTCACCTCGAAATAAACCAGTTGCAGAGATTGTGCTACCTCACATACCAAAGAGAGTACAGGTGGACCCACAGCTATTAGGTCACGTCAGGAAGCTCAAGTATTCTGACCATGACGTAGTAGATGAAACCAAATATCCAGAGCGTGCACCACATGTCTTTATGCAGAAAGTAGTCGTGAACCAACTCGGAGAAACCATCACTCAGCCAAACCAATGGGAAGCTGGACTAGAAAGAACATGAATTCTAGGATTGTTGAAGATACCACACTTTGGCAGAGGCCAATATGCGTTATCATGTGTCAAGCAATTGTTATTAGTTACTCATGGAGGGAATATATGGATGGACAAACCTGTCCCCATAACTGTCGAACTTATCATGCAGATAACAGGCCTAACCACCGGGGGTATGAATCCCGTGCTAATTCTGGATGACAAGTCCAAGGGAAAAACATTGGCAGAAGAGATGAAGAAGAAAGATGGCACCGACAGGGGAACAAGAGGCATTATAATCAAACAAATCAACAATGTCGTGACATAATTGGGCGCAAAGATCTTAGCCTGCAAACTGCTAAGAAAGTGCCGCAAAGACGAAGTACCAACATGATTCATTGTTTTTGTAGCTCAATGCGCAGAAGGCACCTCCATGAGTTGGGCGCCATACCTATCAAACTTGTTCCAAGTAGACTGCAAAGATGTGCGGGACGCAGGTACGAAATTTCATTACTCATGGCTGATCACTCTCATAACTTTCATGGGATGGCGATAGCCAGAATATGTCGTCTTTTGTACCACACCACAACCAGGAGGAGCAAGATATCACGTCTTGAGATCCACACCATTGTCCAAGCATAAGAAGGGGAATGGAATCATATTCGAAGCTTACCTACGAGAGATACAGGAAGCCATCAGTCGAGCATGGAGAATAACACCAAAGGTTGTCACACAATACGGGGGCATCGCCAATTTCTGGGCTAGGCGACAAGCCATGTGGATATAGCCAAGGCAGGATCTGGATAAATAGTGGCTACATATGCACTACTACGTCACCGAGGGAGATATCGACATTGTCATCAGTGAATGGCCTGATGAATGGAGGATTCCAACCATACACAGAGAAGCACCGGGACAAATAGCAGAAGGAGGGGTTGCGTAGGTGGAAACATAGCCTCCACAAATCCCAGTACCCAAGAAATGAAGAACGGGCCAAACCAAGTCGACTCAGGCAGACGACGGATCAGAGCAACTAGGGACCCATAAGGGGAGGAGAGAAACCACTTAGCCGACAAATGGACAGCAAAAACCGACTGAGGGAGCACAAGAAACCACATCGAACCCCATCACATAGGAACCAGGGGGAACTAAGAGACCAACGGTACAGGAAGTAGGTGCGCACAAGAAACTGAAGGCACAACGAGCACCAGCGGACTATACAATCATGAAGGATGATGGAGAGATGATTGCTAGAATGGTCCAATATTCCTTGGCAGATGATTTTGATCATGTCGTGCACCATAGGGATAAATTGCAAAAGCAACTGACATAAATGGGACAACTCCTTAAGAAATTCGGGGAAGCCTAGATCATGAGTAGCAGTAGAGGCATAGAGCCATCAACCACACAGACCACAGAAAGGGTAGAGGTAGAAGAACACGACCCAGTTCTTTTGATGCCACACGCACATTCCATAGTTTACACAAAGCCTAGCATGGTGCGAATGGATGAAATTATGGGACAGACACCACTGAAGGATTTGGATCATATCCAATTGGTCTTGACATAGATGACATTAAGAGGATTACACAAACTACAGGTTAGCGTCGGCCACGAGATGCAATCGTGAGCACATAAAAACTTAGTCGAGTTACACCAAGCAACAAAGAAGCAAGAATCACTGGAAACAGTTTGTGCATAGGCCAAATTTGAAACTCAGGAGGAGAAAGAACGCAGAAATGAGATGGAACGCAGAGTGAAAGAATTTTTTGGGAAACTTCCAACTACTGTGCAAGGAAATGAACTCCCAGCCACAGAAAAGATCAACCAGATTGCCCAAGCAATTGATCAGTATCAGAAGGAGATCGAGACTCTCCACGGACAGATTAGACCGACAACTCCATCAGCAGTTAAGGAGCAAAGGAAGAAGGAAGCAACAATGCAATTGCAGGAGCTAGAAAAACAGGTCAGCACAACAATCGACTTGTTGGATAAAGCAACACAACTTTAGACAAGGTTGAAAAAGGATCCACAGGTCCAACACTAGGATAGGGAGGAGGAGAGGATCAATGCAATGATCCAATAACTCAAGCAGTGACAGAAGACCATACCAATCCCAGAACGAGTCAAGGGAACGCAAGAGTTGAAGAAGATACAGGCAGAACTTATCACTCCGCAAACACAAAAACAAGAGTGTTAGGCTCAAATAGAACCATTGCAGGAACGGGTAGCAGAAGTACTTGCACAGGCAGAAGAAGTCAGAAACCAGACATCACAGACTCGGCTAGAATGTGCAGGACTGATGAGCGAGGAAGTGGCATCTGAGATAGTCGACACCATCAAGGAGAAAACCACGCAGGCACTGACAAAAGCAACAGAGTTGTAGGAATAGTTCCAGACGATCACCAAGGATATCGAGGAAGCACAGAGAAATTAGGTGACTCGGGACGAGTCACATGTCAGTGTTGGGGGTCTGTTGGTACCAGGCCAAAGGGGAAAGAAGAATGATCATGGGAAAGAAAGTGTGCAGAAAACTGAAGTAACAACTGGCAAAAGAACAACATGCGTGCATGCAAGAAAGCGTGCACAAAGGAAAGCGACAGTTGGAGGAGGAACTACACGCATATGGGAGAAAGACCTAACGTAAGAAGGGTTAGGGTTTTGGTAATATTCTATAAAAGGATGAATAGCCCGAAATGTATAAATATAGATACGAAAGTATCATATAGGGTTGATTATTGTTATTGTGATTGTTGTTGTTATGATTGTTGTTGAGGGTTAGGCTTTGTTGTTATTTTAGTTGTGTGAACTGATTTTGTAAGCTGTTGAGCAAAGAAGATACGAGGGAAGGTAGATATGAGGATTAGACCGCAGGTTGTGGAGCCTGGTGCAATCTAGTTTACCTCACATAGATCTTACCCAGTTTTGTGAATAATTGTAAACACGTGACGCCAGGAATAAAGAACTGCCATAATAAAAGAGCCAAGAGTCAAATCTTTGTGGACGTAGTCTAGGAGGGGGTGAACCACGGTAATACTTGTGTAATATTTTGAATGCATGCATGTCTCTTCTTTCTTTTGGCAATTAATGGTTAATCTTGATGAATGAGTTAGCACATTGTTATGAATCGGTTTATACTTTGCTGGAATTAAGCTATGAAATATAAGTATGGGACTTCAAGGGATAAGTAGTTTACCTTACAGCTCACGGTACCTGGCTTTAATCGATAAACCCCTATCCGCTACTCTGTCCTAGGCTGTAAACACCTGAGTCTTACAGTCACCCATTTAAAGCTAGCTCGGGTGAGACTGCACAGTACCTTCCAGGTGTTGTGTTGCCTTCTGGTTTACCAGGAGGGCCGATAGTTTTAGAGCCTTTGTTGGAACCTCGAATGACATGAACCCTGGGTCAATAACTCATACAACCCGAGAAGGGAAATAGTAAACCAATCGTCTTTAACATAAAACTTTCTCATATCGATCTTTGGAATGAAGTAGTTTCTTGGTGCCACATTGAAACCTTGATGATTTGGATCTTGAAGTGATGAATAATCATGATTTTTGGGTTCAATCTGTATTTCCTCCACATTTACATGATTTCCTTGTGTCATAGTATCTCCTTGATAAAATATCTCATCTAGGGTACGTAACAGGATGGTTGTCATGGAATTTTGAAATTCTTCCATCTTCTTATCCATCAAGCTTTCAATTTTATCTTCCATTTCATTTTTAAGTGTTTCTTGAGAACATGATAAATCCACATATTTCAACACACTACCACTCATTTCATGAACTTGGTTCTTCAATTGAAATAGTATGTTTATATAGTCTTCATTTTCTTCAAATATCACAAAGAACTTTCTCTAGAGATTTACTAGGAGTAAAAATTATTAAAGGACATATTGTCATTGGATAAAATAACAATTATCCTATTGAAGGACCTCTTGCCATTAGATAAATTTGACACGTACTTATCTGCACACTTGAGCCTATGCTAAATTCAACGAGTTCATTTTTATTAAATAAGATATCATTCCTCTCCTACATGTTTTTACATAAATGATTTAACATAAAACCTAAAACTCAAGGTGTATAAATAATTTTAATGCGATATATATTTATTTTCTTTATATTCTCTATTTAATATTATGTTCCCCATGGGAGTAGAATATAGAGCTCAAACTTACTCCATGGAGAGAGGAATATATGAGGTTCCATCCTATGCACACTCATACATCCATCATAAAATATCGAGATGTTACTCTATAGAAACAAAGCATGCATGGATCTATGCTTATGATATTATCTCACACTACAAATTTGAAAGAGTATAATGGTGACGCATAACATAAATTTAAGGTGTAAAACGAAGTATGAGCCTAACAAAAGGCCACTCTTCCTTTTGGAAATGTTTTATTTCCCTTAAATGAGTACAATGTTCATAAATGGGTATTATTCAATCAAATATATTATACTTGTTTATTTATACTTGTTTATTTAGTAGTTAAGTCTTGGTATGGTGTATAAGACTTTTTTTTATTTGATTAGTAAAGTCTACAAAAGTTACTCTATTCCTTTGAATTTGAACTTATAACTTTTTAAAAAGAAACACATATTAATAACCATTACATCGACTTAAATTATATTTAAGATCTTAAATACATTATATCTAATTATTCTTTTTATCAAAATTACAAACATGATATATTTTGATGACATATACATATAGATCGACATAATACATGATATATAGAAAAGATAAACAAGTATGTATATCTATCTCACAATTAATCATCAATCATGAAAAAAAAATATTAATTAAATATTTTAAAAAAATAAACATAAACTTACAACATTGTGTGCAACAACGAATAATTTGGCAAAGAAGCGATGAATTTAAGACGTAATTACTCATTATTGTTTTGTGAGAATAGGATAAAATAGTAGAGCTTTTAAGAAATTACGTTATATAGATTTCAAGTGGAATATGTAACTATGACATGATGCTATAAAAGTGCATTTCACTTTGAGGGCATGTAAAAACTTTATATTTTTACGTGCACGCATATTTATGAGAAATTGAAACCTTTGCCCTTCCACGTCCACACCTTCCTCTCCACTTGACAATGCATGGTTTGTAGGTAAGTTTGTGTGTGGGGATGAATATGTACGTGAAAATCTTGTCGCAGTAAAAGAATAATTAAATCAATGGCGGACGGGGGCTCACATTAAAAAAAGAAAAGTCCCGAGCTGTACTAAATCAACAATGAAACTCCAAGCAGCAGTTTGATATTAAATTTAGAATGATAGAAAAAAATATTCAGAAATAAGATAGAGAATAGAATATTAGGGTTTAACACTCGTAAAAAAAATTAAGAAAATTTGGAACAAGTAAATAAAATTCTAAAAAATTTCAAGTAATCTCTTACCTTTTTAAGATTTGATAAACCAATTTAATCTCAATAAACTTTAATCATCATCATCATCATCATCATTTAATAAAATTTTTAAATTATTTAATCATCGATACCATTTGTTTTTAAAGCTTCTACTCCTTATACTTATTCAAAGAATTTTATAATTTGTCCCTATAATATAATTATTTTTTCCATTTCATCATAATTATTTTAATTTATTAATATTTTATTTTCTTTCATCATAATTATTTTAATTTATTAATATTATTTATTTTCTTTCATCATAATTGTTTTAATTTATATTAATAAAAGGGAGAGGGAATGAGGTCAAACTCGTAGAGTGACCAAAAAGATGATTAAAAAATAGGAAATAAAGTAATGAAACTTCGAGTGAGAAAACATTTAGTACTTACGAGGCGTTTCTCCTCTATCAACGAATCGAGTGCGAGATTCTCATGTCTTGAGAGAAGCGAGGTGGAGTGTTGGATACTTCATCTATTCCCTTTGATAGGTTGATGTCCAAAATATGCCTTACTTCTTTATTATGATTTCCATTTAATTCAATAAGAATTGCCTTCCACAATGATTTTCTTTTGGCGTTTCTTACTTCATTTTTCTATACAATTTCGAAAAAGTTGAAAAAATTGTCAAATTTCTAAAATCAACATGTCGGCAACTATATTGCTATGTTTTTAAAGTAAAAAAAAAAATTGTTAAATTTTTTCTTTGTTAAAATTATATATTCAACACGGGCAACTATATTGCATCTTTTTGAATTCAACATGTTCGACAACTATAAATATTTTGGAACCCTTACAACTATAAGGGTTCTCTAAGACATGGAACCCTTACAACTATAAGGGTTCTCTAAGACATAGCTTCTAATTGATTTAAGAAACGACATCATTTTTTGGTATTCAATATTTTCATAGTCAACTTTGAATTTTTATTAAATAATGATTATAATGTTGGGTTTTAATATATGCGATGGAAGGGGTGCTAGGTGCGGGGCATCCTTCATCTTAAAGGAAATTAGGAAACAACATTCACTTGGGGATTAGGTGAGACCACCAACAACTAAGATGAAAACTTGGCTCTTTGGTAAGGGATATCCATAATGAAATAAATGGGCACCAATAAGATTTTGATGGTAGGGGATTATTGAGAAGATTATTATATAGAGTTCAAAGACTAGTAGAAAGTTCTGAGGCTGTTGAATTTTTTTCACGTCTTTTGAGGGCTTAATGTCTCGACAGATTCAATGCAAAACAAAACTTGTGACCTTCAATATGGTATGCTATGCCAAAAAGGGGAGGAAGTGTCATTTATCCTCCTCCCATGAGAATTAAATCATTCGTTAAGCTTCTAATTACGTCACATAGTGAATTGAACAAGTGGCATTGAAAAGTACTCATGGATCAATGCAATGGATATGAAAATGATCTGATGCATTATCCTCTATTTAATTATGCATAAGGAAATGATTTTGAACTTTTTTTTTGATGGGATGGTTGAAGGAATGTGGTTTTATCTTTATTCCCTAGAGTTATTCCTCACCATCTTTCCTTGCTAGCCCTCATCATCATATTCAGGGGAGTGGTAATAACTCTAAGATTTGTATCACATGTTCGCTAGTTGTTTGGAGCCCTTTGCGGTTGGAATATCAAATGTGTGTTGTTGCATGGTCAAAAAAGGTTAGCCTCGTTCATTGCTGGAGTATGTAGCAAGAGGGATGTTAGAACAATGGACAATCACCATGAACATTCCAAAAGTTGTGCTTTCTGTGAGAATTATGAATTTTGAAGAGTAGTTCATATATGTGAACAACATTGTGATGATGGTTAAGAGTGCTTATCCCTAAATGTGAAGAAGTGGGAGACCTGGAGGAAAGATTGGGAACAAAACATTCCAAGAAGATCTAGGTGATGCAAAGGCAATGTATTAATGTAATGACTCAATTAGAAAAACAAGATTGTTGGGACCTGTTGAGCTCCTTTGGTGACAACATTCCTACATCCAATAAGATACTAGCTAGAGATCTCAACATGGTCCTCTCCCTAGGAGAAAAGTGAGGGCCAACTTTCATTTTTGACCTTTTCAGAGAGATTGTGGATGATGTTGCACAACAGAAGAATAAAATGAATAGATTTAAATGGAAACAAATTAACAAAACAAAGATATTACAACAAACACACAAATGAACACAACATTTTACATGGTAAAATCCTTCACAAGGGAAACATTCACAAGGCAATGATAATCGGTTTTCTTATTGTTCAAGGGAGAAAACTACAACAGCCAAAAGAACAGGCTTACAACTATTCCTCACACCTCCTCAATCTACCTCTACGGCCTTACATTGATACAAAGAAACTCTTCCACAGTTACAATAATTGTGAACCTAACCACATTTTATATTTAGTTGATTTGTTTCAACTAACAATAAAATAATATGAGCCAAAAAATCTGCCTAAAATCATGGGAAAATTTTGGCATTGTTTCAATAATATCCACCTTGACAAAAAATTACCTAATATATCGTGCCCAAATTTATTCATCACCTTTACTGTAAGCCAAGAAAATCCAAGCACCATCGTAGATTCTCTAACAACACTGGTTTCGTGAACATGTCTGCACAATTTTCTTTTGTATGGAATTTTTCCAGAGCCACTCCACCTTCATCGATAACCTATCTTAAAAAATGGTATTTAATAGGAATATGAGTTGTCTTACTATGATACGCTGGATTTTTATCCAAATGAATAACACTTTGACTATTGCATAATAGTTTCACTTTGTCCTGCATCCTTCCAAACTCACCCAACAAACCTTTTAACACAATTGCCTCCTTGCAAGAATGTGAAGCAACTATTTATTCTTCCTACGTAGTGGATAATGCAACAATGTTTTGAAGCTTTGACATCCAACTAATAGGTCCTATTGTAAGAGTAAATACATATCCTGAAGTAGATCTTCTTTTTTCCAAGTCACCTGCAAAATCTGAATCGACATGACCACAGATTGAATTACTACAACCTTTATAGGTGATACAATAGTTACTTGTGCCCCTAAGATACCGAAGTACCCATTTCACTGCTACCCAATGCTCTTTACCTGGATTTTCCATGTATCTACTAAAAACACCAACTGCATGTGAAATATTTGGCCTAGTACTTACCATCACATACATTAAACTTCCTATTGCATTAGCATACGGTACACAAGACATATATTCCTTTTCTTCATCATTACTAGGACATAAACTTGAATAAATATTGAAATGAGAAGCTAAAGGGATTTTTACTGGTTTCACATTATTCATATCGATTCTCATATGTATTTTCTCCACATACTTCTATTGTGATAGACACAACTTACCATTTTCACTGTCTCCAAGTATCTCCATGCCCAAGATTTGTTTTGTTTCTCCTAGATCCTTCATATCAAAAGTCTTAGCCATCTGAGCCTTCAACCTATTGATCTCAACCATGTTTTTTCTTGCTACAAGCATATCGTCAACATATAACACCAAAATAATGAATATACCATTTTCCAACTTGTTAAAGTAAACACAATGATCATACTCACTTCTTGTAAAATTTTGGCTCACCATGAAAGAATCAAACTTCTTGTACCATTGCCTGGGAGACTGCCTCAGGCAATACAGTGAATTCTTGAGTTTTCAAACAAACCTTACTGCGATCCCAAAAAAATCCTTCTGGTTGTTCCATATATATTTCCTCATCCAAATCTCCATTTAAAATGTTGTTTTAACATCTAACTACTCTAGCTCAAGATCAAGTAAAACAACTAGTGCTAACACGACATGAATTGAACAAGCTTAACAATTGGTGAAATTTTTTCATGGAAATACCTTCCTTCTGAGAAAACCCTTTTGCTACTAGTCTTGCTTTGTAATTTTCAACTTTATCATCAACACATTTCTTCAATTTGTAGACCCACTTGCAACATACAACCTTCCTGTCCTTTGGAAGTTATACCAAGTCCCATGTTTCATTCCTCTATAAGGAATCCATTTCTTCTTCCATTGCTACTTTCCATTTAGAATTATCATATACATATGTTTCTTCCTAATAACAACTAGGTTATCCATTGTTAGAAATCAAAGCAGTAGATGAAACATAATCATCATACCTTCTAGGAGGATTCTTGACCCATGTAGATCTCCTTAGAGATGGTTGTGGCATATCCGCATTTTCCTAGTTATTTTTTGCATCCTCATCTTCTTCTGCATGAGATTCTTCATGAACATATTCATGTTTCTTCTCTTCTGTAGATGGTCGAGTCTCCAATTGAATTTGTTGGGTTTCTAGAACTTCTGCCTATTTCATTTCAACATCTACATCTTATTTTATGAGTGACATTTCATCAAATGTAACATCTCTATTAATGGTGACTTTGTGGGAAGTAGGATCCCACAGTCTATATGATTCCCTTAACTCCATCACCATACCCAACAAAGATAAGCCTTTTTTATTTGGGATCTAACTTAAAATGTTGATTCTTAGGAATAAGAGCATAGGCTTCACAACCAAAAATTTTAAGATTTTAATAATCACAAGGGTGACCTGTCCATACCTCTTCTAGAATCTTACAATCTATTGCAGCTGATGGTGATCAATTTACCAGATAACATGCTGTAAAACTTCTTCCCACAATTCCTGTTGCAACTTGGCATTACTGAGCATGCTTCTTGCTCTCTCTAGAAGAATCATATTGATGTGTTCAACAACATTATTTTTCTTAGGAGTATAGAAAATGGTTTTATGCCTTTCGATCCCATCTTCCTTTCAATGATTTTAAAATTCTAATGATGTAAACTCACCACCATTATCTATCCTCAAACCTTTTATTGACTTGCCCGTGCTCTTTTCAACCAAAGCTCTAAACTACTTAAAAGCATTAAATACATCATGTTTTCCCTTTAGTAAATAGATCTACACCTTTCTAGAGTAATCATCTATGAACGTTACAAAATATGATGATCCTCCAAAAGAAACTTTAGGAGATGGTCCCTAAATGTCTGAATGGATATAATCAAGGATACCTTTACTAATATGCCTTCTTGTTTTAAACTTTTTTCTACTCTGTTTTCCATAAATACAATGCTTGTAGAAATTCAAATTCAGATATTTTAATCTTTGAAGTAACTTACAGTCTACCGATACCTTAATCCCTTTCTCGCTCATATGACCCAAAAACTGATTTCATAAACGAGTAGTCACTTGCACCTTTAGATACTATTGTTGCTTGATTTGAGTCAGTTATTCCTTCTAGCTGATAAAGATTCCCAATCCTTTTAGCCTTTAGGACTACTAGGATGCCTTTGGACACCTTAAATACTCCACCTTCAACTATACATTTATAACCACTAGAATCTAAAACTCTCAAAGATATTAATTTCTTTTTAAGTTCAGCTACATGCCTCACATATGTTAATGTTCTTACAGTGCCATCATACATTTTAACCTGGATGCTACAACCCCAACAATTTTACAAGAAATATCATTTCCCATCAAAACAACACTGCCATCAATAGATTAGTAACTGGAGAATCAATTTCTATGAAAACACATATGATTGGACGTACCAGAGTCTAACAACCAATCTTGATCATGTTGTGAAACATTACAAATAGATAAAACCTCATCAGTCATACATGAACTTGTTTCAGTGGAATTAACTTCCTTTCCTTCCTTTGTGGAGTCTTGTTTGGATGTTTGTTGTCTTTTCGAGCAATCCTTCTTGAGATACCCTGATTTTCCACAATACCAACATTTTAGCTTACCCTTTTTTCCTTTTGACTTAGATCTTGATGTAACTTTCAGATTTTTCCCTCTTTATGTAGATCGTCCTCTAGCCACCATTGCTTCTAATGTTGAGGTTTCGTGACTAGATTTTCTCCTCATCTCCTTAGACAAAAGAGTTGTCACAACAATATTATAATCAATGGTGTATGTTGTGCTAAACCACATATATGTGACTAAATAATCTCAATATTCAAGTAATGAACATAATAAGTAATTGCTTTGTCCTCATCTTCGTATTTTACTTCCCTACTAGGTAATTGACAAATCAAAGTATTGAAAACATTTAAATGATCGACAATTTTGTACCTTCTTTCATCTGTAAGCTATACAACTGCCTCTTCAAGAATATTTTGTTCGTCAAGGACTTTGTCATATACAGAATTTCCATCTTTCTCCATAAGCCTGTTGTTGTTTCCTCTCCAACGATGTTAAACAAAACTTCATCTGCCAAACACAGATGAATGGTATTGAGAGCTATTGAATCCAGATCATCCCATTCCTCATCCGACATACCTGCTGGTCTCTTTGACTTGCCCACTAATGCATTTTTCAATCCTTGTTGCACGAGTATATCTCGCATCTTGAGCTTCCATAACTAAAAGTTATTTTTTCCATTGAATTTCTCTACCTCAAACTTCAAACTCTGTACTTTTTCCATTTGCACAAATGCCCCAAAAACATCTAACCCATTGCTTACAAAACTAGGCTTTTTAATATGGAGGAACAATATTATATTTCAAGGTTTCAAGGTTAAACCCAAAAACAAAAAACTATCAATTAAAAGGTTTAGGAGGTCTTAAGTCATATATATTAAATATTTTTCTTTAAACCTTTTAATGAATACCTTAAAAAACCTTTTAAGAAAAAACAATCGTTCACCTCAAATCCTTGTATAAGGACATCCACCTATTTAAATATTAAAGAATCATCCATAAAACTTTGCACAATAAAACAAAAGCCCTATGCTCTCATACCTCGATCCTCTTATAAGAATATAAAATTTAATAGAAAAGACCTTCCATGATTATTTACCAAGGCGATCCTCTTATGAAGTAACCCACAAAAAAACAGTTTCATACCTCGTGCACTTAATTAAAATTTATTTATACGACTATCGCTTCTCCCGAAATGGGCAGGGAGCGTTGATCCTCAAGAAACAAGAATTTTGTAAGTTTGGGACAAATCAATGCCCCACCAACAAAACCTAGGGTGCATTGGAGCAAAGAACAATGCCCCCTACAATGAATTTGTCCTAGCACACACATCAGGTTCTTCCAGTGCTCAGAATGAGTTTCCACACGCAGATTTGGTAGGAACTTGCCCTCACACATCCGATTTTACCCAAAGGCTCTTTTGAACTCACACAGATCTTCTTGGCTCAGTGTTATAGCAATATTTTCCTCACCATTTCTATCTTGCACAGAGGGCCTTTTTCCATTTCCCTTTGCAGACTTGTCATCCCTTTTTGATGAATTCGGAGCCAAAAATATACATTTTTCCACATATATGCTCCCTATCAGCTATGCAAGATGCGTATACGCTAGCTACTCCACTACAGCCCGTGTACATCGGGATTTGTGCCAAAAATAAATAAAATGAAGTCGGGTTCCCATGTCACGACAGCAGATCTCTGATCCTTGGCCTTCCGTATATTGGAAACATTCCGACTCAACCCTTCGGTTGCATTTTGAAGTCTATAAAAGAACACTTCCGAGCTATGTAAAAGAGGAGAAAGCATTCAACTTTGAGAGCAAAGTTACTCTGGAGAAATTACTTCATATTGAGGCTGCATCCCTTTGTCCCTCAAGTCTGAACACAGTGTTCAGCCCCCAAGCTATTTCCCTATTGTTGAGAGAACCTCATTGACTCTCTCTTATGAGATTGCCTTTGGTGGAGGATTGAAGTGGCGGTGGCCTAGTTGGAAGGAACTCGGTTTCTTGGATTCGAACCATGCTGACACAAAATTTTGTAATGTTTTTACTTTTGCTGATCAATTATTAATAGAAATACTCCTTTCCCGTCCTATTGGTATATTGCAAATGTATGATTATTATCCATGGGCATGTTTGTAATGTTTATTAATGGATTATGCTATCTAATGTGCTATCCCCTTTATATCATCACTATATACTTTCTCTGCTCTTTTGTTAATAACTTATTGCAGGTATAAAGCATTGGGTCGAAGTGCTGAATGGTGGAACATCATCAAACATTGGATCGAGGTAGGCCTATTTATTATCTTGTGCATTAGTTTATATAGCATATGTTGGAATTGAGTTGATTTCTGCAGTCCAACCTATCTGTTGTGGTTTACCCTTGGCCATAGATATTTTTTCTCTCATAACAGAATTGGCGACTCAATTGGGGATAGATATTCCTTCTAAGGGTTGAAGTACTTTTTCTTCTTGCATTTCTCTTTTTCCATTGTGTTTCTTGTCATGTCATTGCTTGACAGATTATGTTCACTCTGGGTCTGAGTTTTGAGTCTTCTTGCCTTTTCCTGGCCTTGTTTTAAAGAATATACACACCTTTTGGCCAGACAGTCACGTATACCTGCTTGTTGTCTCACTGCAAGATGCGTATATGCGCCCTATTCTCCTAAACAGTCACATATATCACTTCCCTTTTCTTGTTTACTTGGTTTAGTGATTGTTGGGTGGGATTTGATGATTGTTGAGCATTCTTAGGTCTCTGTAGTGCATGTTGAGCTTCTCTGGGTTGACGGGAAACCTGCTGGGAGTTGAATTTTTGGGCGTGGTCTTTCTCTTTGTTTTTTATCCTTGTTTGTCCTTGATCCCTGGGCTATTTTCTTGGCTTCTTGGTGTTATGCTTGAGTTATTTCATTTATACACAATAGAATTTATATATCAGGTTGCCTTACAGTCCATGCATTTTCTCTTTAATATATTGAAAATACAAAAAAAAATAGGCATTTTGCATTGGTTAACATTTTTGTGTTTGAACCTTTATCATTAGCTTAGTTCATTTAGCGAAAGATTGCATTTTACTTCCGAATTGCAGAGTTGAAATTGAAAATTGCACTGCTTTTATTAGCATATCATTCATTAAAAAGTTAAAGATAGACTTTGCATTATATTCATATTTATTTTCTTATAGAGTCATAACATCATGAGTTTTGCTTCCATACCCTTTTGAGTAATCATGGCCAATAAAATTTATGCTTTAAACTAAAATTGATTAGTCACGATTTTATTTTTAGGGTGCACAAACTAGTCTAGGATTTACTGCCTTGGAATATGACTTTTGTGAGTAAAATTCTCCAAGGAAATTAAATCAACATATGTGTCTAAGACAAGGAGTTGAGAAGTCCATTGTATAATTGGTAATATCAGGAGGCTCTGCTCACACCGGAGTTAATCATGAGGTCGCACGAAGTTAGTTGAAGGGATAACCCCTGGATACTCACCTAGTGTCAAAGATATTTCTGTGGATTTATTCATATTTGGGGATCTTGCTAGTACCCATACCTCTGTGAGAGGTGGTGCTTTCAAGGTTTCAGGATTTTCTACCCTGCCCATATGGTGATCCAGACTTACGACTTCTCACCTGTGCATCAGTTATAAAGTGGTTTATTAGTTTCTTGACTTAGGTATCTCATAGGTTACTTGAAGGGGTTATTATGCTTGTACCCTGGGTTAGATAGGGGTTGGAGATCACACATCCTTTATGGAGGATTATCTCTCTGGGGGGATATGACCAACTAGTTGTTAAGCCCATGAGGGCCCCTATAACTGATTATGTTACCTCCAAACTTTAGCAGGGAGTCTCAGGTCCCTCTTGGATGAGACATACCTTCTTTAGGGAGGGAGGCCACTCAGCCACTTTAGCCCATTTGCATGCATATTGGTCATTTGAATTTTTGGTATGATTTTTTGACTACTAGTTGGCCTTAGGATATATTTTTATTTTGTAGAGTCATAAGCCATCGTGGAATCGGACCAGCTTCCTCGTTGTTCCCATCGATTGTTACATTTACCACCAGTTTTCGAGTTCTTGCCTTCTAAAAGGTGTAGAGTTATCAGGCGTGGTACACATGCATCCACCTTTCAGACTTGTGGTTCCACAAGGATGAGTACTGAGTATAGTCTTCATAACACTGGGATTTATTCAACTCCCATACCCATTATAATTAATGGCACCCCTTCAACTTCTGCAGCTACTACAGTTGCAGGGTCGGAGGCTTATACTGGTACTATGGATCGACCTATAGTTAATGCTTCATCTCTTGCCTCAAACCCTTTTGGGGGTTTCGGCCACTCACCAAGTTACAATGTTCATTCCATCCCTATGGCTTCTAGTCCATTTTCGTATGGTATGCCTAACTTCACATCATAGTTTTCAACTTCCATCCCAGCCGCTGGCCCTAATGCTAGATTTGGACTTGGGGGCACTACACCTCCTTACACTCCTTCCCCATTTGGTGGTTCTCATATTCCCCAAACGAATCCTAATGTAGGAAGTTCCCCTTTTCCTAATCCCAGATCTAATTCTTCTATCGCTAGATGGAACAACCCAGCTGGCGGACAAGTTCCTCCCTATATCCCTACCCCCTCGGTGCCGATTCTAACCAATAATTTTGGTATGACGAATCCACTTCAATCCTCCGGATTCCCATATGGAGGAGGTCAGTCTTACTCTTTGGGAAACCCCCAACCCAGATCCAATCCGGTTGGGGGGAATTTTCACAACCCCCAGTTCGGATCCAATCCGGCCAGGGGAAATTTTCATAATCTTTATAAGAACATTCCTGTTGGAATGATTCCCAACCCATCCTATAAAAATGAGCATGGAGGAGGCCCTTATAATTTCGGACAGGGCTTTGGTACCTACCTGAATCCTGGATGGAATGCAGTTCCCAACACACAATATTTTGCGGGAGTATGGGGTTAGATGCCACAACCCCGTCTCCCTTTTCTGGCCACACTCATTCTTCCAAACTTGGGTAAGTTAATGTATGAATCGGTACTTCATGATCCCTCATGGCCCTCCATCCCCACCAAACTTACTTCGTACATTCCAAAGTTTGAGGGTAATAATGGAGAGGACCCTGGTGAACACGTCACTACCTTTCACCTTTGGTGCTCATCGAATTCCCTGAACCATGATTCATTAGATTACGATTTTTCAATGCACCCTCATTGGGGTTGCTTTGCAATGGTATATTGAGCTACCCAGGGGAAAATATGGATCATTTAATCAATTGGTAGTGGACTTTCTCAACCATTTTCAGTTGCCCATTCGTTATGATGTTGGCCTTGAACTTTTGTCAACTTTATGCCAGGACACCGCCACTCATATCTAGGATCATATCTAGGAGTGGCGTAGATGGAGGTGGTTGATTAAGACCCCTATACCCCCGACCTTTCTTCTAGAATGGTTTCTAAAGTCTTTGAACCCTCCTATCTTGAAGGACGTTGCTACTTCCGGGGTCTCCAACGAGGAAGAATCTATCTTTAGAGCCCAACAATTAGATTTAATATATGCTCAGTCTGGGATGTTATATCACCTTCTTCCAGAAGCACCACGGTCAAATTACAATCCTAGGAAAAAACCCGGTCCTCATGCTGATGCCATTGTAGGATCCACCAATGTAAATCCCACAAAATTGGCAACAAAGCCTGCCGGAGGGTCATCTTCATCAGGATCCTCCAAACCCACCCAGTCGGCAGATGTACATTCTGTGCAATCGTCGAAAAATCCAAATGGTGACCAACAACGAGATGGGAATAAAAGGAAAGGTCGAAACAACTGTAAGGGTGGGAAAAATGGTAACAAACCCAAGGACAAAGATAATAGTGGGAAGAAGAATGATAATGTTGGAGAGGGAAAGAAAGAGAAATGTAAGGTGAAGTTTTGTTGTAAACTTTGTACTGATGACCACCTTACACATTTATGCCCAAAACTCGTGGAGGCTGTGAGACTTTTAAACCTACCACCTGCTATGCTGACGAATCCATTCCCACACAATCAACACTTAGCCTCAAGCTCTTTGAATGCTGGAAATGTGCCCGGTGGAGGTCAAAACCCACCATCGCAATATGGCGACCATGTTTGTATCAACATGGTCGACGCAAAAATCGATATAGCCACCCGTTCTCGAGATTATAGCTCTTTAAAAGATAGTACCGACCTAGAATCTCCTCCTCCCCCTCCGGAGACGAACCTACAGATTGAGAAACCAGAGCCACTGCCCCATATTATGAAAGGAGTACCCAAGCACTCTACTCACAACCCTAATGCTAGAACCGCCCAGAACTACTCTATCATTGAGGATCTGGGCCAAACACCTTGTGCGAAGTTGGATTTGGAGGTAATCTAGATGTGTCCATCACAGAGGAATGCCTTACTCTCTGCCTTAGGAGCTCTAGAGCCTAGTGGCTCGAAACTCATCAAGTTTGATGTCACGGATGTGAAGCCTCTCTTACCCTACCATGTGGCTTTCCAAATCTACGTGGATTATTCCAAGTATACTATCAAACGAGAAGTCATTGATGAAGGTGATGTCCCTGGTCTGTTGGAAAGCTCTCAGTAAACCAACCCTTTGCAAATCGTCGAACATGTTGACTGCATTTGACGGTCATTCCTTCTGCCCTCATGGTATTCTCCCCACCTTTCCGGTCCAGTTAGGTGGGAAAACGGTAGAGGTGGAAGTAGAGGTAGTTGATGCACCTCTTGATTATAACCTATTAATAGGTCGCAATTGTACCTATGTTATGGTCGTTGTCTTGTCATCCATTTTCTGTATACTTTTTTTTCCTCATCAAGGGGAGATCGTGACTATCGACCAGTTATCCTTTGCGTACTCTAGTCCTAATGCATATGTTGGACCATCAATACAGGTGATCGATAATTCTTAGCCGGCAACTGATAATATCGACGTCATAATGTATTCTTCCCTCATGGGTACCTTTGAATTCTAGGCACCGATTCACCACATTTACACCATGTCTAGTAGGCTTGCTTCAACTGGGAGGTCCATACCTTTCTGCACTTCTTATTTTTGTGATCCATGGACCCTACCTTCTCTGACTTCATCGGGTGAAGGACGATTGCACACTGGCATGGCTATGCCACTATTGGTAGTAGAGATAATGTATCAAGTTGTTCTAGACTCTTCGGTCGATCCCGATCCTGTTACCTCATTGATGGACGAGGAGGATCCTGTTCTCAGGCCTATATGGGCCACCTCATCATCCTTCTCAAATGATTTCCTAGATGGGACTTTTTCTTCAGATGAAGCCATCCTTGAAGACATGACTGGTTCCGAGAGACCTTGGGATGATATGGATAATCGATCTTATTTTCTCCCAAGTCTCGAAAGAATCGAGAAAGATGATTTTCGGTCTACCTTGAGTGAGATAGTCGGTCACACCGTATTTCCACTCGATACACCAAAAATTTATGTCGAGGGAAATATGGCGAGTATTTCTCCTACCGTCTCGATCAATATCTCTTGTACCCCTGGCAAGATTGAGAATGTAAATATAGGTGCAGATTGTTCACTAGAAGAAATTCTAATCTACACCAAACTCTTCAAAGAATTTCAAGATGTATTCACTTGGTCATACGAAGAGATTCCAGGGATCGACCCCCGTATTGTCGAGCATGAGATTAGGACTTATCCAGATGATAAACTTGTTTGAAAACGTCTTAGAGCTGTAAATCCTAGGAAGGCCCCTGCTATTAAGGCAGAGGTGGAGAATCTACTTAATGATGGCTTCATCTAAAGGTTCCCTTGACCGAATGGGTATCCAACCCCGTTCCCGTAAATAAAAATCAAGGAACCATCTGTGTGTGTATGGACTTTCACGACCTGAACAAGGCTTGTCCTAAAGATAACTTCCCCACACCTTTCATTGATCAGATTCTCGATGAGTGTGCGGGAAGCGAAATATTTTCTTTTATGGATGGATTTTAAATATATAACCAAATCTAGATCAAACCTGAGGATCAACACAAGACGACATTTATATGTCCTTGGGGCACTTTTGCATCCCAGAAAATTCCTTTCGGCCTTAAAAACACTGGAGAAACCTTCCAACATGCCATGAATTTCTCTTTTCATCTCAAGCACATAGTCGAAGCATACCTTGATGATCTTGCTGCTCACTCTCACAAGAGAGTGGCTCATGTTATACACCTTCGACTATTTTTTGAAAGATGTCATTACTATAGAATCCGGTTAAACCCTCATAAGTGCATCTTTTGCGTTAAGTATAGCCGTCTCTTAGGGTTTCTAGTGTCCAAGACCAGGATCATGGTAGATCCTCTTAAGGTTGAGGTAATACTTCAATTGCCTCCCCCACACACAATTAGACAACTTCAAGGTCTACAGGGGAAAACTAACTTTCTACGTCGTTTCATAGTGAATTATGCCAATATCACTAAGGGTTTCATGCGCCTCTTGAAGAAAGACACTCCTTTTATCTGGGATGAGCGAGCCCAGGAGTCTTTCGATGCTTTGAAGAAATCCTTGGTATCATCCCCTCTGCTGAAATCCATTGACTATAGTAGAGATTACTTGATGTATATTGTTGCATCTGTTGAGACGATTAGTATGGTTCTAGTTCAGGAGGATGATGAGCTCCATAAGCACGTCATCTACTATCTTATTCGAAATGTAGTCGGCCCTAAGCTTAATTACTCCCATGTTGAAAAGCTAGCTTTGGTTGTCGTTCACACAGTCCAACGGTTACGTCACTATATATTTCTTTGCAAAACTACAGTGGTTGTTGATGTCAATCCTTTTCAATACGTCCTTACTAGACATATCATAGGAGGAAAATATAATAAATGGATTGTCATCTTACAAGAATTTGATCTCGACTTTGCCTCGGCCAAGTCCAAGAAATCACTAGTTTTTGCAGAGTTAATATTTGATTTTCCATGATTAGACAAGGATGCTATCCATGTTGATTTGTTTGCATACGAACACATTTTCCTTGTCTCGTCGTCCGACCCCTGGTATGGAGACATTGTTTTATATCTTCAAACCTTGAAGTTCACTCAGAATCTCTCGCGAGATGATCAACGATGTGTTAGATACCAAGACAAAAAGTATACCATCATCGACGACACTTTATATCGCTGAGGAATAGATAATATCCTGTGTCGTTTCTTAACTCATGAGGAAGTCGAGTCAGTCCTAAACAATTTCCACAAAGGGGCTTGTGGTGGTCACCTATCCGGGCTTGTGACAACCCAGAAAATCCTGTGAGCCGGTTATTTCTGGCCCACTATCTTTAAAGATTGTATCGAAGAGATTAAGAAGTGTCACCCCTGCTAGGTGTTCACTCGAAAAAATTTCTCGCATCCATCCCCTCTTCACCCAGTCATTACCATCGTTCCCTTCACCAAGTGGATGGTATATTTCCTCGATTGCAACCCAGCTTCGGCTGTGGGGAACCAACATATTATAGTGGACATCTACTACTTCACTAAGTGGGCCGAGGCCATGCCTACTGTAAAATCTAATGGGAAGACTGCAACCTTCTTCATGTTCAACCAAATTATCACCTGGTTTGGTATCCCGAGTGACATTGTCACTGATCATGGCAGTCACTTTCAGAATAAAAACATGGTAGAACTGGCATCTAAATTGGGGTTTAGACACATTCATTCATCCCCTTATTACCCCTAGGAAAATGGGCAAGTAGAGGTCGTTAACAAGTCTCTCGAGACCATTTTGCAAAAAATTGTCAGTCGGAGTAATTCCAATTGGCACATCATGCTATATCCCATGCTTTGGGAATACCGAACCTCATTTAAGACTGCCATCATTTTTTCCCCTTTTCAGTTAGTGCATGGTGTGGAGTCGATCCTTCCCATTGAATGCAAAATCCCTTCTCTCAAGTTGGCAGTTGAGCTCCTACATGACACTTCGTATTTAGAGCGACGCCTTGTGCACCTAGAGAGTCCTGACGAACAACATCGAGACGCCTTTATGGATATCGAGGCAAACAAGAAACGTGTTAAGGTTCAGCATGACAAGTCTTTTTGTCCCCAGTTGTATGTTAAGTGTGACTTGGTCCTCTTGTATGATCAAACCAAAGAACTGCTAGGGGAAGGCAAGTTTAAACCCATGTGGCATGGTCCTTACATCGTGTGATGGGTCCTAGAAAAAGGAGCCTATGAGTTGGAAGATTATGAAGGGAATAAGTTGGTTGAGCCCAGAAATGGGCTCTACTTGAAAAGGTACTACGCTTGATCCCTAGGCTTGGGTGAAACACTTTGTATACTAATGTAAATTTAGTGTATATACATTTTTTTTTTCCTTTTCTTTTGTCTTTAGCTTGCTTATCGTGTTTTCCCTTTATTGGCAAATGTCAACAGAGTCTTTGGTCTACCTAGGATTCACAGATAGAGCCATTCATCATACACAGAATTTGGCTTATTCCTCTTAGGTGGTTTACTCACCCAAGGGTCTGCTGGTATCTTCAGGTGGCGCATGCCTAGGGACATCCACGAACCACGTGGCCGAATATAGCGCTTTCATAGAACTTTTGTGCAATGTTATCTCACATGGTATTCTCTCTTTAGAAGTTCACCTGTATTACCGGTTAGTAGTATGTCATTTGAACGGTCGTTACCACTTGCATGATCCTACTTTACTCTGTCGATTCCTACGGGTATGTCTTTTAGAACGACAATTTAATTTTATTACATATTATCACATTCCTAGGAGTTCTAATCACGTATCTAATGCCTACGCTAATTACGTTTTAGATTGGCATTTGTCACATTAGTAAAGAAAATAAAACCATTAAATCAATGTACACATTGTAAGATATAAGTAAAGCCAAAGATCCCCTTTTATATATTTCAAAATATGGTGTTTATATTACAAAATTGGGGCTAAAACCCTCATTACACATATACAACTGATATACATATCCCAAGACGTCTATGCCTGTGGCGCCGGATGTGAATTATGATAGAAAACCATGGCGTTTGCGAGATGCCGGAAGAGTCATACCCATTCTCTGGGTACACCAACCACTTGTCGCTGCATGGCTTTAGGTAGATCCTCTACCTGAACAATAGGAATCCTCTGTGTCAAACGAGACAGGTTTCCCTGCACATTCTGTAGGACCCTCTCAGCCTCTCCTCCTGCCACCTCATCTCCCCGGTTCCCCCATCTATGTCGAAGGAATCCCTCTGGTCGTCGCGGACCCACATCTGCGATTACACATGTATCTAGTTAATATTCAAACACCATTCAAAAATATTTTTGTTCCTTAAATACAAAAATACAAAAAAATGAAATATGTAAAAAACTTGTTACCTATACCACCATAGGCGGACCCTAGTGGAAGTGGCATATCAAGATCTCCTCTAAAATCGATCCCTACATAGGGATAGTCATCCAGAGAAATAATTTGCACTGCCACCAGAAGAAAAAATCATTGTTGTAGGGCATTGATACCCTACCTCCCCCCTGTCATTTCATGACCTCGATCCACCGCGTCATGGCTGGATCACATGGTCCTCTAGGAAGGATCTCCACTCTAGGTCCCAAGCCTGGAACCTACTTGAAAAATAAGCTGCAAAGGATAGAGGCAAACCCAAAGTTTCGCTTACTCCCCTGTTTGCACTCTGTCAACTGACCTTTCATGTTGGCTAGTAGTGAGGTACACCAATCATAGACAGTGGGTCTATCATACTCTACTGCATAAAACATAAGTGGTCTCGATGCTTGATGCAATGAGGTCGAACCTACGATCCTGGTAAGCACGATAATAATGATCTTCAGAATGACATTACTTATTTCCCAGATGGGGACTTGGATTCCCACCTTACGAGTCCCTGCTACACAGTGGGCATTGATATACTCCTCGATCTTCATCCCACTCCCTTCTCCACTTGACTTGAGGTTCAAAACCTCCCCTCAGCATGATAGACCAATCAAAAAGTAGATGTCCTCTACTTCAATCCTCAATGGTTGTCCATGAAGGATAAAGCTCTCGCTATCAGGGTCCTAGTAACCCACCAACATCTCCAACAACCTCACTTGGGCCCTCATTCCTTTGAGAGCCCAAAATATTTACAAGTTAGATCTTTTTAAAGCCACTTGAGCCATCGGATATCGATCCACAACTACATCCACCTCCTCATTCTCTCTCTCTCTCCATTCTAAGTCCATCCTGCAAAAAACAAATCATTTTTTGAGTTAAGAACCCCTCTTTTGGCCATTTGAGTACATATACGCGACTTACTTGCCTAGAGTCGCATGTAGGGCTCAATACATGCTCTATGTGGTTCACACAAGGGCGTATACCTAGTCGTACATGCGACCTACACAAGGAAACCCGCGTATACCAAAAATCCTAATTTATGCCCTCAAATACTAAAAAATGGAAACCTAATTCAAAAATGTAATCCACTGAATTTGAAGAGGAAGAGATGAAGAGTTACCTGATCCAGACGGTTCATGATTTCGTTGCTCGATGCTCCCACAATCGTTGTTTGAATCCTGGAGGTATTTTTGGTCCAAATTGCACTATTTGGGTAAAAATCAAAATGATACAATAATTTTTTATGTTATTACTTTTTCTAAGTCATTTTTACCCACTTTATATAGTTTCATGCTATTTTTTAATCTAATGGACTAATTCAAAAATGGTTTTGAGCTGGTTTGTTGCAGTTTTGACTCAGTTTTCTTACGGATTTCCACGTCATAACTGACCGTTCGTCTCCTCGGGAAGGTATTTTCATAACCCTAACATATAGGGTAGGTATCCACTCCATCATGCATTTTGCATTATCCTTAGACTACTGATTTTTACACCTTAGGAACAAAACCTTTTATTACAACACAGAACCACCCATCTGCTATAAATAAATGTCGCTAATAAATGGTAGAGACTTACCAAACATGGGTACCCTAGTTAGATCCCCTTTATCATTTGGTGCCCATGCCAAGTTTTTTCCTTAGGACCGAGAGTCCATTATAACTTAATACATGACTTTATGATGAGCCTCATTTCTCATTCATGCACAAGCGGCCTTATTCCCCGCAGACTCCCGAAAAACAAGTCTTAGTTAAGCTCTTTTCCGACTCGCATAAAAATAAAAAAGACTGTCGAGTGATTTGTCCATTTCACACTCGTTAAATTGGATTTTAAAGGTCATGAGTCTTAGTTAATCTCTTTTCTGACTCGTTATCAAAAATATAAAATATTGCCGAGTGAAATTGTCTTTTTCACACTCATAAATTGGATTTGAAAAGACGTCTATTTGGCACAAGTTTACTCCTTTTTCACACCAAGTAGACTAAAAGACATAAAAAAGGATTTTTTGGGGCGTTAAGTTGTGATTCCATCTCATGCCCTCGCTTGCAGTATTGAGCCTTGAGTCAGTTCTCACTTTGCATTATAAATCGTTGCCTAAGCAGTTTTTGCATCCTCAACCAATCAGAGCCTTATTTATATCCTTCACAATTTGACACCCTATACCCCGGAGGGAACATCACCTCGAGTATCCATCTCCTGCATGCATTTCCTTGCATTAAGCATAGGTACGTTCCACTGCTAGAACAAGTTTTTCTTACTTGCGACACTCGTTTCCTCCTCTGTATCATATTATTCATTTGTTATGAAAAAAAACAAATACGGGTGGGAAGGGAGTACTATATTATAATTGACAACAGTCATGTCGCCTTTGAGCAGAGCATAAAGTTATTAATTTTGGGTTTAGCATGGACTTAGGAAGCTGATCTCGTTACAAAGTTTTCTCTGTCGGCTGATTACTTTTCCAATCCCTATACAGAACGTTATTGATGCCTCCTGCATCTAATAGTCACATCATTGAGTCTATTCTGTCGGAGTCACCATATGTCTCATGCTCTTGTTCAAAGGAAGTCTATCAACCTATGTCGGCCACTCCTCAGAAATCTTGACTTTGCATGTCGGCCATACCCTCAGTCTATCTCAGAATTACATGATACTTTGGTCTTATCATGCACCCTAGCCCTACTTTCATCATCGGTAGGTCACCTTGAACCCAACAATTGACATTTCATCATTGGTCATTGACTGGGTGGTATCCCTTGTGTTCGAAAGCAATAGATCTATTCACACTTTGGGATTCGTGCAATGTCTTGGATTCCATTAGCCTTATTGGTGGTATCCTCACCTTTGTTAGTAGTTTTCATCATTATCTTCTATTCAGAGGGTCTTTTTTGTATATCGCTTACATTTGGTACACGCAAAAGACGCACAGGGTCGTTGGTTTGTGAACATGTTCTTCATCCGATTTCCACCAACTCATGAAGCTCCTTCTTTGTTCCTTGTGATGACTGATGAGATATGCCTTAATGCTCTCCTTTTAGTGGGTCTCTTTCCATTGACTTCAGCTCATTTATTTTGGATACGGGACCTAGAGTTTTATGAGTACCTTGATGCTTGTAGTCATTAGTGGTAGGCTCTCTTGCCATTGACAGATGGGAATACATCAATGTCTCCTGATCAATGGATTTCTCAAGTAATTGACCTCGACTCCTTTATTCACACTTGTAGGAATGTACTCGGTGCCTTGATACCTACTTTCATTATTGGTAGGTTGTCTCACGTTTGTTAACGATATACATCAATGACCAGTAATCAAACGATGTCTCATTGTGTTCGACCTCAACTCCTTTATTCACATAATGTAGACTTGCACCCTTGCTAGATAGTGTAGAATACTTGAAGACATCACTACGTGGCCGCAACTTTCCTGAGTTGTTGCTTCCCTTTCATTGGACCAACACATGTTCGACTTTAGTGACCATGGGAGATCAGATTGTACTCCATGGTATGCAGATATCTTCAGATTGATCTTGAGACTGGTTTTAATGGGCCTTGTTCATGACTATGCCAGCTTTGGGCATGCAACCGCATTTGTATTTGCCTATTCATGTCCATGAACACTTGTTTGGTATATTTTCCACATGGATCTGCATTGTATTCTTGGCAGCCATGTATGCAAAGTCAATACATAATATAATGAACAATTGAGTTCCTCCAACTGGTTCTCTATCACTCCACTTCTAGGTTATTTATAATGTATTTCGGCCATCACAGATGCTCCTCTGATCTCACACATTAGGGGGCATCTGTTATAGCAAGATTTTCCTCACCATTGTTATCTTGCATAGAGGGCCTTTTTCCATTTCCCTATGCAGACTTGTCATCCCTTTTTGATGAATCTAGAGYCAAAATATATACATTKTTCCACATATATACTCCCTATCAGCTATGCAAKATGTGTATACGTTGGCTACTCCACTACAACCCGCGTACATCAAGATTTGTGCCATAAAATACAAAAATGAAGTCAGGTTCCCATGTCACAACATGAGATCTYTGATCCTTGGCCTTCCATATACTGGAAACATTTCGACTCGGCCCTTCGGTTGCATTCTTAAGGATATAGAAGAAYAATTCTGAACTATGGAAAAGAGGAGAAAGCATTCAACTTTGAGAGAAAAGTTACTCTGGAGAAATTACTTCATATTGAGTCTGCATCCCTTTGTCCCTCAAGTTTGAACACAGTGTTCAACCCCCAAGCTCTTTCCCTATTGTTGAGAGAACCTCATTGACTCTCTCTTATGAGCTTGCCTTTGGTGGAGGATTGAAGTGATGGAGGCCCAGTTGGAAGGAACTTGGTTTCTTGGTTTCAAACTGTGCCGACATGGAAGTCTCTAATGTTTTCACTTCTGCTGATCAATTATTAATAGAAATACTCCTTTCCCATCCTATTGGTATATTTCAAATGTATGATTATTATCCATGGGCATGTTTGTAATGTTTATTAATGGATTATGCTATATAATGTGATAACCCCTTTATATCATCACTATATACTTGCTCTGGTCTTCTATTAAGAACTTATTGCAAGTATAAAGCTTTGGGTCGAAGTTCTCAATGGTGGAACATCATTGAACGTTGGATCAAGGTAGGCCTCTTTCTTATCTTGTGCATTAGTTTATATAGCATATGTTGGAATTGAGTTGATTTCTGCAGTCATACCTGTCTGTTGTGGTTTACCCTTGGCCATAGAGAGTTTTTCCCTTGTAACACTCGGCTCACCTGCTCTGATACCACTTGTTGCGCAACATAATCATAAACCAAATATATTTAAATGGAAACAAATTAACAAAACAGAGATAACAACAAACACACAAATGAACACAACATTTTACATGGTAAAACCTTTCCCAAGGGAAACATCCATGGGACATTTATAATTTGTTTTCTTATTGTTCAAGGGAGAAAATTACAATAGCCAAAAGAACATGATTACAACCATTCCTCACACCGCCTCAATCTGCCTCTACAAACTTACATTGATACAAAGCATCTCCCCCACAATTATAATAATTATGCATCAAACCACATTCTAAATTTAGTTGATTTATTTCAACTAACGATTGAACTCAATCCGCCTCTACAAACTTACATTGATACAAAGCATCTCTCCCACAGTTATAGTAATTATGCACCAAACTGCATTCTAAATTTAGTTGATTTATTTCAACTAACGATTGAACTCAATCTGCCTCTACAAAATTACATTGATACAAATCATCTCTCCCATAGTTATAATAATTATGCACCAAACCACATTCTAAATTTAGTTGATTTATTTCAACTAATGATTGAACTCAATCTGCCTCTACAAACTTACATTGATACAAAGAATCTCTCCCACAGTTATAATAATTATGCACCAAACCACATTCTAAATTTAGTTGATATATTTCAACTAACGATTGAATAATAGGAGCCAAAATATATACCTAAAAGCGTGCGAAAATGTTGACACCGTTTCATCAAATGACTTAATCATCGACTAGGATTTATTTGATCCCAAACCAAAAAGAAGGAAGTACTTGTGGTAACATATGTGATTGGGGCATGGACATATTATTGAGTGACTCAATCATTTCCTTCTTCAAATCTCTTTTCTTACGGAAAATATTGTAATGGAATCATCAACTCTCCCATGCTTGGATTCATATCATAATTTAATCCTCCACTTTATCTAAGCAAAAACAAATTTTGGGCCAATTCAGTTTTGTTTCAACCCCTTTTGGGATAAATGAATCTTGATGTATGGAAACCATTGAGAAATCATGGTACATCCTAACTCAAAGGTTTTTCTTCTTTTGTTTGGGAATCTAAAATCAAAGCTATTGAAAGAAAACTTAAGTAATGGATAAATGATCCTTTACATTTCCATTTATAGAAAGATAATCTCTACAACAACAATTAGATGCAATTTAAAGGGAAATCGATGATTGACAGATCACTCCCACTATTTAGTCTAAGGAGCATGATTTAGCTATAAATTTTCTCAATTCCTTTAAAAAGGAGGTAGAACATTGGAGGCTAAAGTCTCATAGTTTGTGGCTAAAGGCCAAGGGCCAAAACATAAAAAAGGTTTCACAAGTAATCCTAGGATAGGCAACTCTAAAATCATGTCACTAGAATCTCCCTTGATGTGGTGATTGTCTCACTTGGTTGGCTGACCTTTTCCATACAAACCATATCCATTTCAAATATCTATATACAAAGGAATATTTGGCATTGAAAGGGGATATTCAATACATGCTTAAAAACACTTCTAGCTTGGTATTTGTGATGTACAAACACCTTCATAATGATAAAAAATCAATGAGTAGCAATCCACTTTGAGGGGGGGGGAATCCTTTTACAATATATTCAATGTACAATATGATCATAAATACTAGATCTCCTTGGTGTGTGTGTGTGTGTGTAGGAGACAAATGGTACAATTATAATGAAAGGGTACAATGAAGGGTTCTAGCCTACATACAAATATAACACTAGAAATGTAATAATTCAATATTTGGGGCATAATAAGGGGTTTTAGTCTTAACATGGGGCTTTGTCTAGGGATTAATATGTCCCTCCCTTTCAAACAAGTGTTTTCCTCAACACTTGATTAACTGCGAATGTTTCTACATGAATAATTCATCTTCCCATGTCGCCTCTTCCACTGGTAGGTTCTTCCATTTGATGAGGTACTCAGTAATTGCTCAATTTCACAGTCGCTTAATCATTTTTTCAAGTATTTCTTTTTGTTCTAGTATGATTTTCCCTTCTTCATTAATCTCTAGTAAAATATTTTTGATTGGGATCTTGTCACAAATTACCTTCTTTAATCAAGAAACATGGAAGACTAGATGTATACATGAAGATGGAGGAAAATCCAATTTGTAAGCCATAATTCCAATCCTTTGTAACACCTTATAGGAACCATAATATTTGGGTGCTAATTTATTGTCCTTATTTTTTTTCTTGAGGGACATTTATTTATATGGTTGTAGACTAAAAAATACCCAATCCCCCACTTCAAATTCCCTTTCACTGTGATGCTTATTTTCTTATTGTTTCATCCTATTTTTTTCCATAGCCAAGTTGTCCTTCAATAGTTTGAGAACCTCTTGTTGGTGCCCTATGTGGTCCTCTACTACCTAAACCTTTTTAGTCCCTTTCAAGGTCGATGTGATGGATCGAAGATGATATCTATAAAGTGTTGGAAAACAAGGACATTTTTTATGAAGCATGGAAGGATGTGTTGTACCACCATTCTGCCAAAGGAAACCACTTTGACCCATTGTGTTTGTTTATTATATGCAAAGCAATGAAGATATCCTTCTATACATTTATTCACAATCTTAGTTTTCCCATCGGATTAAGGATGGTAAGATGAGCTATGAGCCAATTGAGTACCCAAACAAGAAAATATTTCAGTCCAAAAATTTCCAGTGAAAATTGGATCTCTGTCACTTAAAATAATATTGTGGACTTCATGTAGATTTTGAACTATTTCCATGAATTTTGCGGGTATTGTAATTTCTTTAAAATGACGAGAAAGAGAAAAAAAAATAGGCAAACTTTTTCAATCAATCCATTACTATCACGATGACAATATTTCCTTCATATTTGGGTAAACTTGTAATAAAATCCCTTGAAATGTCTTCCCAATATTGGCTTGGTATGGCTAATGGTTATAGGAGAATTAGCTTCTTGATTGTCTCTCCCTTATTATGTTGGAAGACCACACATTTAGACACGAGTTACTTTTGAACATCATTTTTAAGACCTTCCTAGAAAAAATCCTTTTTGATCCTGTGGTAATTTTTCAAGAACCATGAATGTCCTCCTATAGGATAAGTGTGAAATTCCAGAAGGACATTTTGTTTGAGTTGGGAATTCTTACATAAATATAGGTGATCATGATACCATAACAAATAATTCTTTCATACAAATTTATTTAATGCATTAGGGTCCTATTGTATTTGTTGAATGATCCTACTTCCATTTTTTCCTTGCTTCTTCCACCCAATTAGATTGCAGAATAGAAATAGCACATAGTGAACCCCCTATTTCTTCATCTTCCTTGAAAGTGCATATTCCATAATATTATGTTTTCCTTTATTGTATATAATTTCAAAGTCATAACCTAACATATTTGTAACCCATTTTTTTTTCTCTTCTGAAGATAATAATTGCTCCAAGAATTACTTTAACCTATCATGATCTATTTTTACTTTGAAGTGTATTCCTATTAGGTAAGGGTGTCATTTATTAACTGCATGTAGTATGGACAACATTTATTTTTCGTAAATGGGTTTGAGTGAGATTTTTTCCTTTAATTTATCTACTTTCAAAGGCAAGGGGCCTTCGTTATTGAATTAAAATTGCACTAATTCCATTGCTTGAGGCATCACACTCCACAATAAATGTTTTTGATATTCCTATACACATATCAATTTTGATTACCATTCCATTTTCCTTTTTGGACCAACTAGAGTGAATTTCTTCCTTTATAAGAATATGTCATCAAATATTTTCATATGTTTCACAAATCCCCCTTAATTTTCTAAAATGAGTGAAGTTAATAAAGGACTCAACCTACTAGGAAATATTTTCGTCAAAATTTTGCAATCTATGTTACATAGGGAGATAGGATGAAACTTGGAAAATGAGCTCAAATTAAATTATTTAAGTATCAACAAAAAAAAGATGAGTTGAAACCTCCTCCCAACTTTGATTTCCAACTGGTACCATTTAGCATTCTACATAACTCATGTCTTATTATATTCCATCTCACCCTATAAATGATCTAGGTGGATATTGGTGGCTGCCCACCTCTTCCAACTGGCTCACATACAATTTCATCTTGGCAATTTTTTTCTATCTTTGCAGGTCCTAAACTCTTGGGGTTGTTTTGAGGCCCTAAAAAATGATTTTTGGGCTCACCAAAGTCACATTGTAGACAAAGTCAAAGTGTGAAGACAACATGTGTAGTCCTTGGATATAAATTTTAAATGGGATGTCATGCACCTAAAACAGAGATCATATGCAAAAGTTACGACCCCGGGAATTTGGTGTACCAACTTATGCCATCAGGGCCCACATGAATTTTGGCACTTCATCTCCTAAGGTTAGGTTTTTAGATGTATAGTGTTTTCTAATTACTTATGGATGTTAAAAATTCCTAGAGGCCTCATTGTAAAGTGCTTAGGAGAATGAGCGTAGCCACCACATCTCTTCTCAGAGATTAGCTACCACCATTCGAGCAACATTATTTCATTCTGCATTTTTACAGTTTCAACAGATTTCATTATTGAATAGAAGTTAAGTTTCACTATATCTCTGTTATTGTTCATTGTATCTCTATTTTAATGTTATAGATATGTGTTTCATTTCATTATTCTCATAAATATGGATCATTGGTATCATAACAGTCTTCTCTTCATTTGTCTCTTTGTGCATGTCCCCAACGAGGTCAAGGTATAAGTAGTTGGGACTCGAACTAGTTGATCCTTTGCAATATTGACCTCACCAAACCCGAAGGTATACCATGGGGGAAGAAAAGAGAGATGATGGGGAAGGATATCCCTTTAAAATGTTGCTCGAGGAAGCCCTCACGCGACAAAGGAATGAGATGATGGATAATTTTGTGCAAATCCTTCTATGACTACCAATAGGTGACACATCTTCCTCGAGCGAAGGCACCGCCCCCTTCAAGGTACAAATCAATTTTTATATTCCTATATTTGAAGGTCAAATAGATGCATATGTTGTAGACAAATAGTTAAACCTTCTATAAGGGTATTTTTCTGTCCATAACTTTTTCGATAGAAAAAATATTACATTTTTGCTCCTTAGGGTCGTCCCCCATGTCAAGGATTGGTGGGAGACTTTCTGTGAGAAAAAGGAAAAGGAGGAATCTACATTATTTGTAGTTTCACTCACTTGGGGTTCTTTTAGGGATTTTATTAAGGAAAAATACTACCTTGTTGGAAGTAATGATGAATTATATACAAGATGGACCACATTGTGGCATGAAAGGGACCAAACAGTGCCAGAGTTCACCAATGTCTTCCATACCTTGCGCACCAAGATGGGTATCAAAGAATCTAAGTGAAATATGGTGCTCAAGTACTATGATGGTATGCATAGATACATCCAGAAAGAAATGGAATTTCTAGACATCTCATCCTTGGATGCGTCTTTTCGATATGATGTCAAAAAAAAGAATAATCTTAAACAAAAGACGTGTAAATTTGGGTCTGAGAACCCCTCACAGCGGAAGTATGGTAAAGGCAACCCCAACCCGTAGAGAAAAGGATAGAGAAATGATGGAAAACCTTAGTACAACCAGTATAAGCCACAAAAAAATAAGGACAATGGGAAGATAAAGAAAGGCACTGGGAAGTGGTGTCAGTTCCATAAGATCCCCTGGCATAACACCACTGAATGTCGCTCAAAGAAGTCATTGGTGGATGAGGTGAAAGACTTTGAATGAGATGTGGGTTATGACTCTAAGTTACAAACAGAAAAAGAGAGATGAATCATTGATGTAGAACCCAGTGCCACCATTGCTACCACTAAGATCCATCCTAGTGAACCTAATGAAGCAGAGGAAGGTGAGCACCTATTTCATTCATAGATGTGGGTGAAGGGTAATCTACTGCATTTCATCATTGATAGTGGTAGCTAGAAGAAACTCATCTCAAAATAGGTCATCAAGTGATTGGATCTACCGAAAACACCGCACCCACAACCCTACACCATCATATGGCTCCACCAAGGGAGAAATCTCCACGTCAGCCAATAGTGTCGACTACCTTGCAACATCAAGCCCTTCATATATGAGGTATTGTGTGATGTCGCCCCTATTGAATTTTTTTATGTTCTTTTAGGATAACCGTATTTATGGAAACACCATGTTGTATATGAGTCTAGGCATCATAGTGTTATTATTACTTTGGATAGGAAATTGTACTAGATACCTGAGGTAGTCCCACCTACTTCCATTTCCTTGATATCTTTCAGGAAATGCAAGAAGGTCATCTCTCAAACTGGGAAGTTATTATTCTTCATGATTCACACTCAAAGTGAGTGTAATGTTACACCAACATCCATGGCCTCTGCAACAAGTCTCTCCACGCAGCAGAAGAAAGTGGATAAGGTTGTGGAAGAATACAAAGAAATATTCTCCTCACTCACTAGGGTACCTCTGCACTATTAGTCCAAGCATTCAATCAATATGACCCCTAGTGCACTGCTACCCAATGGACCAATTTATCATTGTTGTCTGTCACAAAATGAGAAAATCAAGTGCCAGATCCAAGAGATGCTAAAAAAGGGGCACATCCAACCATGATCATCACCTTCTAGAATCCCAATCATGCTTGTACAGAATAAATATGGGACTTGGCAACTCTGCATTGATTACCGGACCCTAAATAAAATCGTAGTTAGGAACCGATACCTAATTCCTCGAATTGACAATCTCCTTGTATATCTCAAGGGGTATAAATAATTCAGTAAGATTGATATGAAATATATCTATCACCAGGTCTCAATAGAGTAGACCGATATATGGAAGACCTTATTTGAGTACAAAGAAGGTATTTTTGAATGGTTGGTCATGCTCTTTGTCTTAACGAATTCCCAAACAATTTTCATGAGGATGATGGATGATATCTTGTGTAATTTCACCAATTATTTTGTGGTGGTGTATTTAGATGACATCCTCATATTCAACAAGAGTTGGGCGGAACACTTGCATCATATTCAATAGGTTATGCACACTCTACAACAACACAAGCTATATGCAAATTTGGAAAAATTCTCCTTCAACATGAACAAGGTCTAGTACCTAGGCTACATTATTGATGAGCATGTGATGCATGTCGCTCCAGCCAAGATCCAGTTTATTCATGACTGGCCAGCCTTGACCACACTCACTAAGATCTGGATATTCTTAGGCCTTGACAATTTCTATCGCAGATTCATGTTGGGATTCTCCCACATTGCATGGGCCCTTAGCGAAGTGACCAAAGGTTGTGGAAAGGAAAATTTCATGTGAGGCCAGTCACAATAGAAAGTGTTTGATGATTTGAAGTAGCACTTTTGCTCAGCCTCGATGCTCTCATTACTGGACCTACAACATCCTTTTGAGATTGAGACAGATGCTTTAGACTATGTTGTGGGTGCAATTCTCACTCAACACAGGCATCTTGTGGGATATCATAGTGATACACTATTAGATACCATCTGTAAGTACCCCATTTACGACAAAGAAATGTACTCCATTGTACATGCCTGCTGCCAGTGGAGGAATTATATTCTCGAGAAGGAGACAGTCATCCACATTGATCATAAGCCTCTACAGTTCATGCAAACACAAGGAAAATTGCAGAATGATTTCCATCAGAACTGGTCCACATACTTGCAACAGTTCCATCTCAACATTAAGTATAATACAGGGAGCATCAACCTTGTCCCTAACTACCTCAGTCGACCTCCAGTTGCAGCACTAACCATGGTGCTACACTCCTGTAGACATGAGACCTCCAGATGGCCCCAACTCTACAAGAGAGATCTTGAATTCTCCACTACCTACCATATGTTGAGAAAAAACACATTTATCACTAATTTCCATCTTTAGAATGGATTTTTGTGCCATCTAGGCCACCATGGTGTCCCATCAAGATAGAAAGAAAAGATGATTTTGGAATCTCACTACAATCGGGTGGCAGGACACTTCAACATAGAAAAGATAGTGGCAGTAATGTAACAACATTTCTATTGGACGAAACTTCGATAGGATGTCAACAAGTATATCATATCATGCATGACCTATGTCATTTCAAAACCAACCATTACAAAACAAGGCATGTACACCCCTCTATAAGTTTTAAACCTGTGAAGTAAAGCAATGCATATAGATTCTTAAGCAAAACCGAATTTAATCAATGGCTCATACACATAGTACAAAGAGATTTATACCGAAAACCCTCAACCGAGGAAGACCTTTCTTATATTCATTATATCGAATTTCACCATTCACCATACAAAATATATAATGTTTTTAGGTATTCCTTAGACACCAAAACCCTAATCCTTTAATCCGGTATTAATTTAGAAAACCACTAAAAATAGCAAAACCGCCCAAAAAATAAATTTGGGGCGCTGCCCTGAACGTTGCGCATAATCATGGTGGGCCATACCTGGCCGCCCCTGGGACCCCCCTAGGAAGCGTCTGGCGCACACGACATAACAAGAACTACTACGAGGGATCATCAAACACAGTTGTCGAATCTGACGCACCCACACACACACATGCAAAGAATATAACACATACCCAACATTCTCCCACTTGTTGTTTTCTTTGCATCGAGGGATCCACAGGATTATATATAGTCAACAATCCAGGGCAGCAATTCCCATTGTTAATCTACACTAGGAGAAATTGTATGTGCTCACAGACTTTGTCAATGAATCTGCAACATTCTTCAAAGTGTCAACCTTTTCCAGTAACACTTTCTTTTCCTCAGCCATGTCTCTCACAAAGTGATGCTGAAAATCAATATGATTTGTCTTCAAATGATAAGATGGGTTCTTTGCCAGTAATATTGCACTCTGACTGTCACAATCTAATGTCACTGCTTGTTTTACCAACCCTATACCTGAACACAATCTCTGTAACCATATTTCTTCCTTTCTTGCATGCGTTGCTGCCATGTATTCAACTTTTGTAGTTGAGAGTGCCACTACAACCTGTCTTTTGCTCATCCAACTGATTTCTCCTCCAAATAGGTTAAACACATACCTACTTGCATATCTTCTACGATCCATATCTCTATCCTAGTCTGCATCAACAAAGCCATGTATTTCCACAACTTTGTCCAATCCTGGTCTTCCTTGGTAGCACAATCCATAATTGGTAGTGCACGCAAATACCTGAAGACCCTCTTTACTGTTGTCTAATGATCCTTCCCTAATTTTGACATATACCTGCTCAAATATCCCATTGCATGTGCAATGTATGGTCTATTATAGACCATTTCATACATTATACTACCAACTGCACTGGCATATAGAACATGGGACATGTCCTCTTCTTCTTCCTGTGTCTTGGGACATTGATTTGCAGATAAATTTACACATATAGGAATAGGAACCTTGACTAGTTTACTTCCATGCATATTAAACCTCTGTAATATCGGCTCAACATATTTTCTCTAATTCAACCAGAGTGTCATGTTAGCATGATCTCTTTTAATTTCCATTCCCAGAATGAAGTTAGCAGCATCGGGATCCTTCATGTCAAATTTGGAGGATAGTTGTGATTTCACCTCCTTGATAACATCCATTTTATTTCCTACCAACAACATGTCATTAACATACAACACTACATAAATGAAGTGATTACCAACCTAATTGGAATATACACAGTGATCAACCCTGCTTCTCACAAATCCCAATCCAAGGATGTATGTGTCAAAAGTTTGGTACCACATCCTAGGTGATTGCTTCAGACCATATAGTGACTTCTTTAGCTTACAGACCAACTCTTTATTTCCCTTTACTACAAAGACTTATGGCTGCTTCATGTAGATTTTTTCTTCTAGATCCCCATGTAGAAATGTTGTCTTCACATCCATATGTTCCACTTCAATATCAAAAGCAACAACAATAGATAAAATAAATCTAATAGAAGTTAACTTAGCAACAAGAGAAAAAATCTCACCAAAGTCAATTCCCTCTACCTGGGAATAACCTTTTGCTACTAACCAAGCCTTGTATTTCTCCACTTTTCCTTCTGCATTAAACTTCTTCTTAAACAACCATTTGCTACCAACAAATTTTCTTCCAGCTAGAAACTCAACTATATCCCATGCCTCATTCTTATCCAAGGCGTCCATTTCTTCAACCATGGCCTTCTTCCAGAGTTTACTATCCTCTAAATTCACTGCTTCCCTGACAATTCTAGGATCATCATCAGTAATAGATAAAGCAAAATTGGAACGGAAATCAGGTGGACTATACCTTTTTGGTTTCCTTATTTCTCTCACTGATATCCTCAATGTTGGGGTATGAGGTTATTGTTCTTGTTCTTCTGCTTCATCTTCTTCAGATGATTCGGATTTTGCATCATCCAACTCTAGCTCTATTTTCTCAGGTTCATCTTGTCTTGGTAGGAATTCCTGTTTGGACACATCTTTTACCTCTCTAAAAACAACATCTCGACTGTAAACAGTCTTCTTAGTTTCTGGGTTCCAAAGCTTATAACCCTTCACGCCATCTTTATAACCAATAAAGATACACTTTTCATCTTTTTTATCCAGCTTACTCCTATTTTCCTTTGGAACATGTACATAAGCATCACAACCAAACACTCTAAGATGTTGAAGAGAGGGTTTATTTTCATTCCATACCTCGTGTGGATTTTTATCATCCAATGCTGATGAAGGTGATCGATTGACCAGGTAACATGCTATACCCACTACCTCTGCCCATAATTCTTGTCCTAACTCAGCACCGCTGAGCATGCTCCTTGCTTTTTCCATCAGTGTCTTGTTCATCCTTTATGAAACTCCATTCTGCTGAGGAGTGTATGGAGTAATATTTTTCCTTTCTATACCACACTTCTTATAGAATTATTCGAATTAATTTCCACAGAATTCTCCACCATTATATGTTCTCGATACCTTTATTTTCTTCTCTATCTGATTTTCTACCAGAGCCTTAAACTCTTTAAATTTATCAAATACCTCCAATTTATTTCTAAGAAAATAAATCCATGTGTAACTTGAGAAATCATCTATGGATGAAACCTAATACACATACTTACCTAGTTATGGAACACACATAGGTCCAAACACATCACTATGGATCAATTCTAATATCCCCTTTGCTCTTGTAGCACCAGATGGGAATCTTACTCGATTATGTTTACCATATATGAAATGTTCACAGAAATAAAAATCCAGAGTGCAATTAGACATACCTTCAACCATGCCTTTACCATGTAGTGTTTGAAGCCCCTTTTCTCCAATATGCCCCAGTCTTTGATGCCACAACATGGTCTTGTTTTTAGGGTTGGTATTGATCTTGTCTTCTTTATTTGTCTACTCAAGGACAACATAACTATTACACCCATTAGTATAAGTGCTTCCCAACAACTTGTACAAAGTTCCACACCGAACTCCCCTCATCAACACCATTTCCCCTTGTACCATCTTGCAAGTGTTCTTTCCAAATACAATATCCACTCCTGCATCATCCAACTTGCTTACAGATATTAGGCTCCTAGGAAGTTTTGGAATGTGCAGAACCCCAGGGAGAGTTCTAATCCTTCCATATTTTAGCAAAAACTTAACCCTTCCACATCCCATGATTTTGGCTGTCGATTCATCTCCTAGGAATACATCGCCACCATCATATTTTTCATTTTCAGAGAACCACTCCCTGTGAGGAGTCATATGCTATGATGCACCTAAGTCGATCAACCATACATCATGGTCTGCATGTGAACTTGTAGATGCCAGGTAAACATCACCTCCTTCTTTAGTGGAGGTTTTCGCTTCTGTGGAAGAGGTACTATCAGATCCCTTTGGTTTATCAACCTTTTTAGACTTGCAATCTTTCTTATAATGCCCCGTTTTACCACACTTCCAACATTTCCTCAAAGATTTTCCTGGAGACTTAGATCTACCTGTATATTTAGATCTCCCCCCCAAAGGCTTACCAGGATTCCTGTCTTGGGTACGACCTCTTACAAATAAAGCATCTGTGCTATGAATATCCATGCTTTTCCTCCTCATCTTTTCAGATAACAAGGATGAAACTACATCCTCATACTTCAATGTAGATTGAGTGGTACTACCAATTACTACAACCAGATTATCCCAAGAGTCTAGAAGAGAACATAAAAAAGTGATACAATTATCTTCTCCAGAAATCGTAATATGAACAAAGACAAGTTGACCTACCAAAGTATTAAAGGCATTTATATGTTCTATCATAGAATCTCCATCTTCCATCCTAAGATGATACAACTTCTTTCGAAGAAACAACTTGTTTACCAGGGAATTTGATTGATATAAATTCCCCAACTTATCCCATAGTTCCTTGGTTGTAGATTCTCCCGAGACATTCAACAACACCGAATCTGCTAGGTAGACTTGAATAGTACTACTTACTCTTATGTCCAACTTCTCCCAATCTTCCTCCGACATACCAGTAGGTGGTGTACTAGTAGTTTGTGTACTAGTAGATTATGTACCAGTAGTCAGTGTGCTAGTAGACGGTGTACCAGTAGCCTGTGTATCCACAGTGATCCATTGTTCTTTGTCTAAAAGAAGGTCCTCCATCTTGAGCTTCCATAGCTCAAAGTTTTTACCGTTGAACTTCTCTATCTCGATTCTAGAGAATCTCATCATTCCTCTTTATACACTCGAATCACCACTACAAAAGCTCCCACTAAACCCAAGTTTATCACATACCCAAGATAAAATTGATCTATCAAGACCGAGCCAAACCCTCAGCAACAAAGGCATCCCTCTGAATCCAAAAATGAGATCTGATACCACATGTAATTTTTAAACCTGTGAAGTAAACCAATGCATATAGATTCTTAAGCAAAACAAAATTTAATCAATGGCTCATACACATAGTACACAAAGATTTGTACCGGAAACCCTCAACCGGGGAAAACCTTTCTTATATTCATTATATCGAATTTCACCATTCACCATAAAATATATACAATGTTTTTAGGTATTCCATAGATACCAAAACACTAATCCCTTAATCCGAGATTAATTTAGAAAACCGCTAAAAATAGAAAAATCCGTTAAAAATAGCAAAACCACCCCCAAAAAAAAATTCGGGATGCTGCCCCGAACATTGCACGTAACCATGGGGGGCCATACCTGGACCCCCTTGGGACCCCCATAGGAAGTACCCAGTGCACACGACACACATACCACTACTACAAGGGATCGTCAGACGCAACTGTCGAATCTGATGTGCCCACACACACACATGCAAAGAATATAACACATACCCAACACCCTCTTCCTATTCCTGAAAAGCCTTGGGAATCCATCTCGATGGACTACACATCAGGCCTTCCTTCAACCAAGCATAGAATTGACTGTGTTTTTGTGTTTTTTTATCGATTTTCCAAGATGGTGATTATGTCTGCCTGCAAGAAGAGAATCACAATGGAGGCCACTGTCAAGATATTCCTCGAACAAGTGTGGTTACATTTTTGGATACCACAAACCATCATATCAGATAAGGAAAATCGGTTCCACAACACATATCGATTGAGCCTCTGATCATGAATGGACACCAATCTCACCAAATCCACTTCCTTCCACCCCTAAATGGATTACCAAACTAAGGTCATCAACAGGATGATCGTGCATATCTTGCGCATGTACAATTCCAAGAATTCATGCACATGGGATTAGATTCTTCCCTATGTTAAACACAGTTACAATAGATCCATACATAGCTCAACCGGCCACAACACCTTTCAGGTGGGGTTGGGATTTCAACCATTGGGTCCCATGGATGTTGCACTACCCCTTGTGTACACATAGGCATAATCATCCCATGCTCAAACCAAAGCTAACAAAGCCACCTGATTCATTGAATTAATCCAGCACATCCACCAACAAGTTCAATATATTTTTCAAAAGTCCAATTTCAAGTACGAGAAGTTCCATGATCAACATTAGGTGCCACATAGGTTTCAGGTGGGAGATAAAGTTTGGTTGAATTTGTAGAAAGAATTCCTTACAAGACCCCATCGAAAACTTCATCCACTCTGCTATGGACCTTACACCATCACCAAGTCTATGGGTGATAATTATTTTGAGCTCAACATTCCCCCATTCCTTGGCTTGCACCCAATGTTTAATGTGGACCTCATTCGGCCACACTTTCCACCATTATTGGACACCTTAGAGATAGAAACACAATTCACACTGACAAAAATCAACCCCGACTTCATGGAAAATAATTTACTAATCATATCATGGACACACAGGTCAAGGGCACTCACCAACAAAATCTTTAGCTTTATCATGTTTTCAAAGTGGGGCAACTCCTTCACCAAGGCAAGTGGCTCACACGAGGCCAAATTCAACAGAAATTTCCTCATATGATGGGGGAACTCAACACAATGGAGACCATTGCTTCTTAAGGGGGGATTATTGATCTAGGTGGATATTGGTGGCCACCCACCTCTTCCAATTGGCTCACATATAGTTTTCGTCTTGACAGTATTTTTCTAGATTTTTGGGTCCTAAACTTCAAGGGTCATTTTGAGGCCCTAAAGAACGTTTTTTGGGCTCACCACAACCAGATTATATACAAAGGAAAAGTGTGATGAAAACATGTGTATTCCTCAGATAGACCTTTCCAATGGTCTATAATGCATCTAAAACAAAGATCATATGCAAAAGTTACGACCTTGGTAATTTGATGTACCAACTTACCCCATCGGGGCCCACATGACTTTTGGCGCTTCATCTCTTAGGGTTAGGTTTTTGGATGTATAAGGTTTTATAATTACTTCTTGATGTTAAAAAGGCCAGGAGGCCTCATTGTAAAGTGCTTAGGTGAATGTGCATAGAGGACAGACCTATTCTTAGAGATTATCTACCACCATCTGAGTAAGATTGTTTCATTCTACATTTTGTAGTTTCAACATATTTATTTATTGAATAGAAGTTAAGTTTCATTGTATATCTGTTATTGTTCATTGTATATTTGTTTTAATGTTATAGATATGTGTTTCATTTTGTTCCACTCATAAATATGGATCAATAAAAATAGGTGGTTAACCCATCTGGCCCTAGCATCTTATTCGAAGCAGGATCCCTAATTTCTTGAACCCCATCCTTCTCTTTTATAGTCCTTGTTAAAGCTTGTGATCTAGGTGGATATTGGTGGCCAACCATCTATTCCAACTAGCTCCTCTTATTTGTTTTTTGTCAACATGTTCTTCTGTACTTCTTTGTAATTGTGGGTTCTACACTTCTAGGGTTGTTTAAATCCCTACACATATTCCAGGTGGATACGGGTGGTATTTCACCTAATCCAACTGGATTATTTTGTATGTTTTCATGTCACCACATCTTCTTGTACTTCCAGGGCCGTTTTGGATCCCTAAACAATGTTTTTTTGTCTTGCCATAGTCAAATTGTAGATAGAGTCAGAGTTTGATGGCGTAATGTGTATCTCTCTGAAAGACCTTTCCAATGGGCTATCACACGCCTAAAATGGAGGTTGTATTCAAAAGTTACATCCCATGGAAGTTGAGGTACCAAATTACCCATAAGGGCCCACATGAATTTTGGCGTTTCACCTCCTAGGGTTAGGTTTTTGGATGTCTAGGGTTTTGGCATTCATGAGTAATATAAAAAAGGCCTCTAGATCCTCATATGATGATTCTACTCAGACGGATGCGTGTAGAAGCCACATCTCTTCTCAGAGATAACTACCACCATTCGAGCAAGTGTTCTAGTTTTGCAGTTTTACAATTTCTGCCTATTTCATTTATTCAATAGAAGATATTGTTCATTGGAAATCTATGCTATTCTTCATATATCTATATTTATTGGATTCATTCTGTTAATCAGTTTGTTCCACTCCTAAATCCAGATCAGTGGTATGAGAGCGGTCTTCTCTTCATTTATTTTTAGTCGTGCATGTCCCCGACAAGATCCAGGTACAAGAAGTTGGGACTTGAACCAATCAAGATGTTGCAAGATCGGTCGTGCTGAGCCCGAAAAAAACCCATGGGGGACGAAAAGAAAGATGATAGAGCAGGAGATCCTATTAAAATGTTTCTCAAGGAAGCCCTCACGCGACAAAGGATGAAATGATGGACAACTTTGCACAGATCCTTCGATGACTGCCCACAAGAGAAGCATCTTCATAAAGCGTCCATGCAACCCCCTTCAAGGTACAAGTAAATTTTGATATTCCATTATTTGAAGGATTGATAGATGTGGATGTTGTAGATAAATGGTTGAATCTACTCGAAGGGTATTTTTTGGTCCACAATTTTTCCGATAGGGAAAATATTACTTTTGCACTCCTCAAGACCATCCCTAATTTTAAGGAATGGTGGGATACTACTCTGAAAAAAGGGTCGTAGAGAAATATGCAATATTTGTGGTGGCCCCTACATGGGATTCCTTCCAAGACACCATTAAATAATAGTACTACCCTGTTGGAAGCTACAAGGACCAGTACACCAGATGGACCGCCCTACATTAAGAAAGGAACCAGACATTACCAGATTTCACCATTATTTTCCATACCTTGCACACCAAATTGAGTATCAAAGACTCTAAGCATCATCTGGTGATAAAATACCATAGTTGTTTGCATAGATACATTCAAACAAAAGTGGAGTTTCTAAACATCTCCACATTGGGCACGCCTTATAGATACGTTGTCAAGATCGAGCAGAAATTTAAGAAGAAGAGGCGAGAGTTTGGATCTACAAACTCCTCATAGCCGAATTAGGGAAAAGGTGGCCCCAACCCACATAGAAGGGGACCGAGCCAATATGGTCACTCTTAAGACAATCAGTCCAATCCATAACATAAGAAGGGAAATGAGAAGATGAAGAAGGACATGGAAAATGGTGTGAGTACCATAAAATCCCTTGGCACAACACTCAAGAATGTCACTCCAAGCAGTCACTTGTGGCCGAGCTGAAGGATTTCAAGTCAGAGGTTGATTCTAATTCCAAATAAAATAATGAAGGAGGGAAGCGTATTATCGATGTTGAACCTAGTGCCACTGTCGCTACCACCAAAGTCCGGCCAAGCAAACCAGAAGAACCAGAGGAAGGGGAATGCCTCTTTCACTCACAGATATGGGTAAAGGGGGCTCTGCTTCATTTCATTGTTGATAGTGGTAGTCAGAAGAACTTGATTTTAGTAGAGGTCATCAAGCGGCTGGACCTGCCAGCAACACCACACTCGCAACCCTACACCATCGACTGGCTTCACCAAGGAAGAGATCTTTGTGTCAGCCAACAGTTTCGTCTACCATATGACATCAAGCCTTTCAAGGATGAGGTACTGTGCGATATTTATCCCATTGAGGTTTGTGATTTTATTTTAGGACAACCATATTTATGGAAGCGTCATGTTGTGTATGAGTCTAGACCCCACAGTGTTATTATTACTTTGGGTAGACAATTATACAGGATACCAGAGGTAGCGTTTCCTACCGCTATTTCTTTAATCTCTATTAAGCAATGCAGTAAGGTCATTTCAGAGACCGTGAATTTATTCTTCTTTTTTATCCATGATCACAGTAAGAAAAAGGCCATTACCACATCTATGGTCTCTACACAGATCCTCTCTTTGCAACAAAAGCAAGTGGACGGGATCATGGAAGAATACAGAGACATCTTCTCCTCACCCACCAGAGTACTGACACACTACCAACTCAAGCATCCACTTGATCTAAACCTTGTTGCACCTCTCCCTAATGGATCAGTCTATCATTGCTCATTGATGGAAAATGATGAAATCAAGCGTCAGATCTAAGAGATTATTCAAAAGGGGAACATCAGACCTAGATCCTCCCCTTGCAGAAGCCTGATTGTACTGGTGCAGAAGAAGGACGAGACTTGGCGACTCTGCATTGATTATAGATCCTTAAACAAAATCACAATCAGGAACTAGTACCCAATGCCCAAGATTGATGACCTTCTTGACCAACTCAAAGGGGAAAATTTCTTCAACAAGATTGACCTAAAGTATGGCTACTAATAGGTTCCCATTGAACCAGCTGATGTATGGAAGACAACCTTCAAATCTAGAGAAGGTCTCTTCGAATGGTTGGTCATGCCCTTTTGCTTAAMAAATGCACCAACCACTTTCATGAGGTTGATGGATGATGTATTGATACCCTTCACCAAMTCCTTTGTGGTGGTATATTTGGATGGCATCCTCATCTTCACGAGAACTTGGGAGAAGCACATGTGGCATATTCAACATGTTTTGAGCACTCTACGACAACACAAGCTATATGCCAACTTGGAAAAATGATATTTTGRYATGAACAAGGTCCAATACTTGGGATACATTGTTTATGAGCATGGGGTACATGTTGATCCAGCTAAGATCCAAGTCATTCATGACTGGMCAGCCCCGACCACACTAACCAAGCTTCAAAGATTCTTGGGAATGGCCAACTTCGACAGATGGTTTGTGTTGGGATTCTCCCATATTGCATGGGCCCTCATCCAGGTGACCAAGAGTGGTGGTAGGGAAAATTTCATGTGGGGGAAGCAAAAACAATGAGCATTCGATTATCTGAAGCATCACTTGTGCTCAGCTCTAGTACTCTCCTTGCTCAATCTGCAACAATTGTTTGATATTGAGATTGATGCATCTGCCTATGTTGTAGTGCAGTTCTCACTCAACATGATCATCCAATGGTATACCATAGTGAGACACTCTCAGATACTATTCAGAAATACCCCACCTATGACAAACAAATGCATTCCATTGTACAAGCCATTCGTTAATGGAAACATTACAGTATGGGAAAGGAGACAATCATCCACACTGATCACAATCCTTTGTAGTTCATACAAACACATGGGAAATTACAGAACACATGCAATCAAAAGTGGCCCACCTACCTGCAACAGTTCCATATCAACATCAAGTATAATACATGGATCTCAAATCGTGTCGTTGTCTGCCTCAGTTGACCTCCTGTGGCTACACTCACCACTGTGCTCCATTCCCATGGACATGAGACATGTGAGTGGACCCAACTTTATCAACAAGATCCAGACTTGGCCACCACTTATCAACTCTTGGGTACAAGCATGACTGTCACCGATTTTCACATTCAGGACAGACTATTATGCCATCTGGGACATCTCTGTGTTTCTATAAGAAAGCATGCAAATTTGATTTTGGAAGCCCACTACAGTCATATGGGAGGACATTTTGGCATGGAGAAAACTATGGTTGTTCTTCAGAAACATTGTTATTGTCCAAAAATTCAACAAGATGTCAGCAAGTATATCAGATCTTGCACTTCTTGTTTCATTTCCAAGCCAACCATCAAGAAGCAAGGCTTATACACCCCTATTCCTACTCCCGAGAAGACTTGGGAATCCATCTCACTGGATCACAAGTCTAACCTTCCATCCACCAAGCAAATAAATGACTGAGTATTTGTGGTTGTTGATCAGTTTTCGAAGATGGCCATCCTCACATCCTGCAAGAAGAATATCATAGTGGTAGATACCACTAAGCTCTTCTTCAAATGAGTGTGGGTCCATTTTGGGATACCACAGACCATCACCTCCATCCGGGACAACAGGTTCCTCAACACATTTTGGTCGAGTCTCTGGTCATTGTTCGACACCAAGGTCACTAAATCCACTTCCTTCCACCCCCAAAAAGATGGCCAAACAAAGGTCGTCAATCGGATGATTGTGCACATCCTATGCATGTAAAACTCTAATCATCCACGTACATGGGATGTGAGTCTCCCCTATGTTAAACAAAGTTACAACAGGGCTCTCCATAGCTCCACCGACCATATCCCATTTCAGGTGGGACTGAGATTCCAACCCTTAGGTCCCATTGATGTTGCACTACCTCTTGCCACCACACAGACAAACTCTTCCCATGTTCAGTTTGAGACCGACAAAGCCACCAAATTCATTGAGTGGATTCAACACATCCGCCAACAAGTCCAGGATATTTTGTAGAAATCCAATTCTAAGTACAAACAACGCCATGATCAACACAGGGTACTACACCATTTTTAGGTTGTCAGAAAAGTATGGTTACATTTGAATAAGGAGATTCTAACAGGGCCCCATCGGAAGATCCACCCACTTCTCTATGGTCCCTACATTATCACCAAGGTTGTGGGTAGCAATGCCTTTGATCTCAACACTCCACCCTTCCTTGGCCTACACCCATTGTTCAATGTGGACCTCCTTCAACCATATTTTCCACCATTATTGGACACCTCAGAGATCACAAAATAGATGAAACCAATATATCTCAACCTTGACTACATGGAACAAGCATCCACTAATCATATAGTGGACACACAGGTCAAGGGCACTCGCCAATAGAGGATCCAACTTTATCAAGTTGTCAAGGCAGGGAAACTCCTACACTAAGGAAAGTGGCTCACCCAGGGTCAAATCCAGTAGAATATTCCTCACCTTATGGGGGAACTCAATGAAATGGAGACCATTTCTTCCTAAGGGGGGAGGATTGATCCATGTGGATATTGGTGGCCACCTACCTATTCCAACTGGCTCCTCTTGTCCATTTTTTGTTCAGGATGTTCTATTGTACTTCTTTGTAATTATGGGTTCTACACTTATGTGGTTGTATGAAGCCCTACACATCTTCCAGGTGGATATTGGTGTCCTCTCACCTAATCCAACTAGCTTATTTTGTATGTTTTCATGTCAACAAATCTTGTTGTACTTCCAGGGCCATTTTGGAGCCCTAAATAGTGTTTTTTTGGCTCGCCACAGTCAAACTATAAATAGAGTCACAGTTTGATGGAGTAATGTGTATTTATCTTAAATATCTTTCCAATGGGCTATCACGTGCCTAAAATGAAGGTCGTATGGAAAAGTTACGACCCCGGGAAGTTGAGGTACCAACTTACCCATAGGGGCCCACATGACTTTTGGCGTTTCACCTCCTAGAGTTAGGTTTTTGGATTTCTAGGTTTTTGGAATTCATGATTAATATCAAAAAGGCCTCTAGAGCCTCATTGTAATTATTATGCTCAGACGGATGCACGTAGCAGCCACATCTCTTCTCAGAGATAACTACCACCATTCGAGAAAGTGTTCTAGTTCTGTAGTTTTATAGTTTTAGCCTATTTCATTTACTCAATAGAAGATATTGTTCATTGGATATTTGTGTTATTCTTCATATCTCTTTGTTTATTGTATTTAGTATGTTAATTAGTTCGTTCCTCTCCTAAATCTGGATCAACTTGATTTTTTTCCTCTAATATCAAGGTGGGGATGTTTTAAGCATTCCATGAATGACCTCTTTTCATGCAAGATCTTCCTCCATATATAGAGATTTGAAATGGATATGGGTTTCATGTCAAATATCATCAAACCAACTGAGATTATCACCACTATCAAGATACATTCTAGTGACATGATTTCAAAGTTTCCAATCCCAAGACTACTTGTGAAAAAATTTGTGTTTTCATATCCAACGAGTAGCCATAGGCTACGGGATTTAGCCTCTAATGCTCTTCCTTCCTTATAAAGGAATTGTGTAACTTTACAACTAACTTACACTCCTCACCCTAAACAGACAGAGTGATCTCTCAATCATCCATTGTCATTAGAAGGGCATCTAATTATTATTGTAGAGAATCTCTTTCTATAGATGGAAAGGAAAAGGATCATTTAACCCATTCCTTAAGTTTTCTTTTAGTGGATTTAATTTTAAATTCTTAAACAAAAGAAGGGGAACCTTGAGTCAAGATGTATCATTCTTCCTCAATGGCTACCACACATCCAAATTCATTTAGCCAATGGGCATTGAACAGGAAAGGAATTGGCCTAGAATTTTCTTTTTCCTTGATAGAGAGAAGGATCAAGTTATGATATGAAGCCAAGAATGGGAGAATCAATCACAATATTAAAATATTTTCCATAATAAAAGAACTCTAAAGAAGGAAGTGATCAATTCTCTCAACAATATATCTAGGACCCAATTACCCATTTGTCCATGTGTACTACCTTCCCTTTATTTTGGGATTGAACAAATCCCGATATATGATTAACTCATTCATAATCTGTCTAAAATGGTTACGAATGAAAGTCCCCCTTTATTTATTTCTTGGAGAGATGACCATGTTGATATCTCCATATAGTATCATATTGGAGGTAGGAATGTTGTTTCCAAAGTATCTCAATGATGCCCTACAATCCTATTTTTTCTCCATAGTGAACCAAAGCATAGATGTTAAAAAGATAAAGATGCTTACCATATGATTTATGAAGTAGAATAATGAACACCCAATGTAGATTACAATTATGTTATATGGGTTAAAAAACCGATGATTCCCATGTGATATAGATGCCACTTGACAACCCCTGCATGTTGATAACTAATCCTTTTCTATGCTTCACATTTTCCTACCAATTTAATCAATTTCCCTTTTAGTAATTGTTTTCATCAATTTTCCTTTTAGTATTTTTGTTCCTTGGATGAGGATTATATCTACGTGCTATGTATGAATTAAATTTCTCATGGCTTCTTAGTTTAATTTATTTCCCAATCCTAGGATAACACCTTCATTATTTATAAATTGGGATCTTGGAACCATTTCCAAAGGTAGCCTCAAGGATTGGTTGATATCCCAAGTACTTATATTTATTTGTTGCTTCTTCTCTTTTATCCTTATTTCTTTTCGACCTTCTTTTTGTAATGTTCTTTCCACACATTCTTCTTCCTCTTCTTCCTACTATTGGGATTCCTTTTCCTTGTGATCATACCACCATGAAACAATAGAGGAGGATGAAGAGGGAATGAAGGGTGGAATAGAAGGACTAAGGGAAGGATTTGTCTAAGAGCGAGAGAGGGGGAACAAAAGGGGAACAACTAACTCGCTAGAAGGAAGGAGGTTGAAGGGCTAGGAATAAAATTTTGGAGGGAAGGATGAAGAGGGAGCAGAGGAAGGAACAAAAGGAGGAGCACTCGATGGTGGAACCATAAGCTCAAAAGGGGGAGGAAAAAATATTTATAATAAACAATAGGGGTATTTCGCTATGGTGAGGGAGGGACTACTTTATTACTTATAGAGGATTTCTTAGCTGGTTCCCATTGATTCAATTTTTCATAGGGATATTGGGGAGGGGAAACGTCCTTACAATCCTCAACAAAATGAACATATTTATTAAAATAGTTACAATTGAACAAAATTTGCCCATAGTCAAGCTTCTATAGATGGGACCAATTGTCTATAGAAAGTTTAATCACCTCAAGGAGCCTTTTTTCTAGGTCTACCTCCACACATATTCTTATGTAAGAAAACATCATAGATTTGGACCAAGACTTATTGATATATTTTACAATTTTATTTTTTATTGTTTCCAAAGGTTCATCATTCTGATAGTGGAGAGGAAAGTGAGGGAGGTGAAACCACACTAGAACTTCATAAGGCACATCAACTTTTGGGTCAAAGTCCAACATCCATCCATTTAAATATATTAATCTTGGAACCCTAAAGTATGGTTCACTTAAGAAGATGAGATCTTGATCTTCCTTTAACTAAAACAAAATGGTGTAAAAGCCCTTGCTACAAAAGGAGTAATAAATATTACCTTTTATTAACGACATCATGTTATTCTATACCTACTAGTCCATGGATTTAGAAGAGAGAAAGATACTAGTAAACTAACCAACAAGCACATGATCCACAAGAGAAAGACCTTTAAGGTGTGATATGAAAGGAAATAGCTTAACCTTTGGAGTGGAGGTTGATTTATTCACAAATCATGGAGGCAACACTTATGATGAGTTTACATGAAGGGAGGACATGAACTACTAAAATTGATATGTAAAATGTCATGGATATTCCACTAGAAAAGTTTGTCACAACGAATCTAATAAAATACTGAAATATTTAGTATTGAAGTTATTTTCCCTTTAGATCTCCAAAATATTTAGTTATTGATTTTCTGCTTATGCATGAAATAGATTAAATTTAGAAAATAGAGAATAGTGAAATACAATCATGCCATCCACAAATAAACACAATATATGATATGGGAAACCCAATATGGGAGAAAACCTAGCTAGAAGATGAGGTTTCTCTGGTATAGAAATTATGCAAGTACAAATAAAGAGGCACTCTCCGTGAAGTTTTCTTTGACTTGTGGTTTGTATGGTTGCTACATAATCTCTCCTCTTCTATTATGCTAACATAATACCACTCTCAGATGTTCTGCTCAACTATGGAACAAGATACAATGCAAAAGAATGGAACCCGTTCTCCTCCTAGTGGCTCGTTATTTAACATATTCCGATACCCATCTAGGGGTAGGTTTTTGACTTTCTCAACCCTCAATCTGATAGAATTTTGGACCTTCTAGAATATTATTGAAATTGCATACGTGGCTAGCCCCATTATGTGAGTAATGGGGGATGACATGGAATCCTCTTGTACCATGGTGGTCAACATAGTATATCAACTTGCAAGAGGCATAACTTTTTCATACGAGCTCTGATTGATGCACGGTTTTCACCAAAATGACTTCAGAAGGTTATGGACCCCAATTTCCAAACTTGGAGCTGCCAATAAAATGGACTTGCAAGTTGATTCATCTAAATTTTTCCACTTTGAAAGGATCGAGATAGATGATAAAAAATATAATGATTCAATTTGAATCATGCCTCCCCATTTAGGGAGGCTTTTGGTCCCCAAACAATTTACTGAATGAGGTGAGGAAATGTTTCCTCTACCTTCTCCTTAGAGTACCAATTTTGTTTACCTCTAATTTATCCTTTCAACCCAATCCGCCAAAGGTCATGCTACCCCTGTCTTGTAGCTCTAGCCAGCTTATGCAAAATTGTGTCCTCTACCAACTCTACCTGAGCTTCCAGTGCTAAGTCCTCTATGGAAGGTAGGACCTTCTCCTCCTCCTGATCCAACATGGAAGGCTCATAGAGTTTGGGATTCTTCACATTCACTACTGAGTAAATGTGCATGTATGGGGGTATAATAAGTCTGTAGGCGTTATTTCCCACCTTCTCCAATACCTCAAAAGGATTATACCCCAGAGACTTTCTCTTCTTACCAAGACCTTGTGGCCTTTCCTTATTTAGTTGTAACTATACTTTGTTTCCCACTCTAAATGTTCTCTCTATTCTATGTTGGTCATGCCTAGACTTGTACTTTTCCTGTGACTTTTTTGGTGTCTCTTGTACTTGAAAATGTATTTGCATGATCTTCTCAACATTTTTTTTTTCTGATTTTAATGCATCTCTTGTGAGGCCCTCCCTCACTCCTCCTTTTTTTTCCATATACAACATCTAAGGCTGAAGGTGGAAAATACCCAAAACAAGTTTTAAAAGGTGACTTATCAGTAGAAGTGTGAATTTCTCTGTTATAAGAGTGATGTGTATAGATCAAATTTCCATCCTATGTCTTCAAATGCTTATGATTTTAACCCTTCAAAAGTTGCACCAATGTCCTATTGACTACTTTTGTCTTCCCATCTATTTTTGGTTGGAATGTTGTAGACCTCTTCAACTCATTTTCCATCTTCTCCCACAATGTAGTCCAAAATGCACTAAGAAATATGGTATCCCTATATGAGATGATGTTTCTTGGTATTTCAAAGTGCATCCGGACCTATTCAAAGAACAATTTTGTTTCTTCTTCTCCCTTGATGGTCTTTTTACAAGGCATGAGAATGCACATTTGTTGAACCTATCAACTACCACAAATAAATAGTCATGTCCATTCCACGTGGTTGGTAAAACTCCCACTAAATCCATGGAAATTATTTCCCAAGGTCGAGTAGGTATAGGTAAGGGATGGTATAGACCTTTCTTCTTGTTACTGGGCTATCTAGTACAACAAAGTATGCATTCTGGGCCAGTGCACATACCTTTGTAAATTGGAAATTGTCTTCCCAACACCAAAATGTCCTACAATCCTAGAGGTGTGAGCCTCTCTGATAAGTTGTAGTCATTCACCTTTAGGGACACAAAGCTTGTCAAGCCTTTAGATTAAACCATTCTGGAAATGATAGTTAGTCTTTCCATCACCTTCTTCTATATGAATTTGTAGATGTAGATGCTAAAACACCTCCTTAAGTCCTCATATTTTATGTATGCCTATTTGTATGCATCATGGGTAAAAGGATCCATGTGCATCAGAGTTCCCAAAGATGTAATCTTGGATGTGGGTGGTCGTGAAAGCATGTATGCCAACTTATTTTTTCTACCTTTCTTATACTTGATGACTAGATGAAATTGTTGTAAAACACCCAGCCACTTGTAATGTTTGGTTTGTTGTAGCTTACTCTGGGCCTGCAAATACTATAGTGGTTGGTGGTCTGTGTGGATGATGGTCTCCTTTCCCATCAGATAGTGCTTCCAATTTTTGACAGCTTGTACCAATGGATATAGCTCCTTGTCATAGGTAGGGTAGTTGAGATCCGCCCCATGAAATACTTCAGAATGATAGCAGATGAGCCTTCCTCCCTACATATAGACTGCTCCCATGGAATACCCACTTCCATCTGTCTCCACTTCGAAAGGATTCTGCAAATTTGGTAGTGCGAGCATTGATTCTTGACTAATATTTCGTTTCAGATCATCAACAACCTTCTATTGATTATTCCCCCACTGGAAAATATTACCACTTGTTGTTATGGTGTGGGGTGGTGTAGCTACTACTGAAAATGAAGCTATGAACTTCCCCAAGTATTTTGATTCCCTAAAACAACTCCTAACTTCATTGACATTTGTAGGAGCTGGCCATTTCACGATGGCCTCCATCTTTGCGAGATCTATATTGAGTGCCCCTCTATTGATCACATACCCCAAATACACCAAAGACTACAGAGAAAACTCACATTTCTTGAGATTGGCCAGCACCTGGTGCTTTTCAGAGTCTCTAACACCTACATAAGATGTGAGATGTGCTCTTTCCAGGTAGCACTATAAACTAGTATATCATTCAAATAAACAATAACAAATGAATCTATATCAGGGCGTAAAACATCATTCATTAGTTTCATAAATGTATTTGGTTCATTGCATAAACTGAATGACATAACAAACCACTCATACAAACCTTTTCTTGTCTTGAAGGAAATATTCCAAGTATCTTCTTATTTGACTCGTACCTGGTAATATCCTATTTTCAAATCCATCTAAGTGAAGTTCTTGGCATGTTGTAGTTGGTCCAACCGATCATTGATCCTTGGAATAGGTATCAATTCTTTAGTGTAATCTTGTTCAATGCCCTATAATCGATACAAATTCTCCAAGTACCATCCTTCTTGGGTACAATTATGATGGGTGACCCACAAGGTGATGTACTTGGTTGAATTACACCCTGCTCCAACAACTATTGCAATTGCTTCTTCACTTCATTCACTTCTAGAACATACTTTCTATACTTCCCAATATTCAACAATGGGGAGTCTAGCAATAATTGTATTTTGTGCTCCACATCCTCTTGGATGGTATCCATTTAGGCTCCTTGAACACTCCTTTGTATTCTTGTAGAAACTCCGCCAACCGATGTTTTTGTTATTTAGTACACTCCTCTAGGGATTCCTTCACCCTCATTGACTCATCATTAGACTGATTTTCTCTTAAGAAAATCAAGACATATTTCTTACTAGAACTAATCAAATTGTTGGCTTGGTTGGCACTTACTAGTGATCTGTTTGATTTTCCTATATGCATGTTGATGATGTAAGACTTCCCAACATTGATCAATCGGTACTAGTTGGATCTCCACATGAATATTTCATCCCTCATATACATGTAGGGGCTTCCGAACACTACTCCACATATGTCAATGGGTACTACATCCAATTCCACTTCATCAATACAATTAACACTTATATCAAATTTAACCTTACATCGTTTCGTCATATTTATCTAAGAATCCTTGTTTACCCAACCCAATGGATAGGGGATAGGATGATCGTGAACCTCCAATCCAAGTGTTTTGACCAAATCCATTGCTCTGATATTGTCATGTGAATGAGAATCAAACATAGCATCTATCTTGATCTTCTTGACCCAAATCTTGATGTGGAAGAGCTTGGTCATCTCCTTCTCTTCCTGGTGATGAAGGATATTCAGATTCACCTCCGTATACACAGATGTCCAGACAATCTTGTCATCCACATATGATCTACTTTCAACCTAATTTCTCAAATCCACGAATAGAGGGTTTTTTTTCTTTCCATCCTTCTTACAATTCTTTGGTTTTAGCTTTGGATGTAGTTTCCAATGATTTTCCTTTGTGTGAACATAATTATTGAATTATTGTAATAGTTTTTTGGATCTTTTCTTTGATGTGAAGTCTCTACTATATTCTTATCTTTTCCCCCTTTCCACTTCTTCCTTCCCTCCTTGGAATATTCTCGGTTCTCTTTCTGCTTCGAACCACTTGGATTTCCCTTATTTTTTCCTATGTTTTCTAGGTATTGTTCCTGTACACATGCTTCATCCACTGTCCTTATATTGAAGAGCATCACCTGCTTTCGTAGATGATTGTGTAAACCCCCTATATACTTGAGGAGTTAATCTGGGATTTTGGGAGAGATACCCAACATCATGGCCATCTTTCTGAGCTCAGTGTCATACTTCTATACACTCTTCCCCTGCCTCTGCCTAAAGTAGTGCCATTGGATCCATTGGTCCTCTACATACCTCATAGGGTAAAATTGGGGCTTGATGAGGGTTTTAAATTCCTCCCACCTAGTTACTAGCATATCACCCTCCATCCTAAGTGTTTCAGTGTGTATTTCCCACGAGGTTAAAGCATGTCCCTCTAACTTCAATCTAGCAAATGAAATCTTCTACCCTTCATCTATATGGTGAAAACTAAAATAAAATTTAAGTTGTTGCAACCAATGATTCAATTTTAATTCATCAATCTCACCTTGGTATGGATTTATGTACACTTTTGCTTCCATCTTGAATAGGGATTGTGAAGGGTTAGCGACACTCAAACATGGCTTCTCTTTCTTGGATTCTTTCTGTGAATCCTTTCACGAGTCTTCTCGATCTTCCAATTTCCCCTCCGATCTGATCTCTAAGTTAAAGCCTCCATCATCTATCAAAATTATGATATTGCTTTCTAGATATGCCATGAGGAGGTTCATATTGTGACTGATGTTGGAAACTTGCACTTCCAACCACTCAAATATCTCTTCTGCTAGATTTCAAGGGTTATTATGAATTGACTCATCTACCATGGCTAGGGTTTCTGAAACTTCTCTTTAAGCCAATTCATGGATCCTACAAATTCCCACAAATACCCAAAAAAAAACCTACTCTTATACCAATATTATCTGTAAAGTGTCATGGATATTCCACAGGAATAGTTCTGCACAACAAATCTAATAAAATACTGAAATATTTACTATTAAGGTTATTTTTCCTTTAGATATCCAGAATATTTAGTTACTGATTTTTTGCTTATGCATGAAATATATAAAATGTGGAAAATAGAGAACAATAAAATAAAATCAGACCATCCAAAAATAAACACAAGATATGACCTGAGAAACCTAATACATGAGAAAACCCAACAAGAAGGTGAGTGTAATATCCCCAAGGATGAGCCATGTTGTAATCATGATTATGAATTGTAAAGCATGTAATGTAGGCTCATGAGCCGAGTATTGATAAGTTGGTAGGATTATGTGTTTATTAGTCCAGGAGCCTAAGTGTTAAGGCCATGAGCCTGGCTTTGTACATGTAATTATGCAGGTCATTAATAAAATATAAACATCGTTTCGTGCAGACCGACTAGGAAGAAAGAATGATGGGGGACTAAGATTCCACAAGGTGGGTAAGGGAAAATGGGTTGAAAGGTTGGGAAGAGAGGATAAGTGTTGAGACTAGGTGTTAATATTAGGGGCTTAAGTCCTTAGGAATAATAATTGATTATTATTCCAAAAGTTATGAGAAAGGGATGTCTTTATCCTAAGTTCCTAGAAGGGGGAACATGTGCAAGAGGGAACGTACGCTGATGGAGCACATACAGCCTCATGGGTGACATGTGTCGGCCCAGGCACATGCAATTTAACCAATGAATTGAGTTGAGATGGGGTTTGGTCCTCCATTCTGTCATGGGATATCTAAAAATCGTTTGCCTCCACTTTAGAACCTCTGTCATTTTACCCTCACGCAATTCTGAGAACCAAAACTGGTAAACTATCCTGTGTCTTATGTGGAACCTGACACCGGGAAAATCACCTGAGTGTGTTGTGTCTAGCATCTGGCCATTGCCATTTTCGGACCTATGCCCATCTACTGTTGCAAATTTCATCCTTGCATGAATGAGTGTTGAACCATGGTTGTTGTCATCTTCTGGATGTCCACACCCAATTTTTCTTGTTGTTGTTGTCACATGTGAGTTAGCCAAAGCTGTTGTTGTTGCTGTCAACCTGAACTTGCGGGAATTGGGTTGAAACTAGTCGAAGAACCGGGTTGGCAGGCCCGTGGTAGAAGAGGCAGGTTGAAAGGCCTGTGAGAAACTCTCTCCAGGTGAGAGAGTCTGTTGGGAAGTGGTTTTCTTCCAGAGTGAGTCCAGCACCAGCTACAGAGCTCTGAGAATTCCTGATCGAACCTGTTTGCGAGTCCCAGAGGGGAGGTGAAGCACCAATGGATTATGCTTGTGAAGGTGTATACTCTCGGGTGGAACATGCATGTGGGGAATGAGAGTCTGTGAGTAGTGGGCGTAAGAAGGCTCCTGGAGAGAATCCTTCTGGTTTCTCTGTGCAGTTTTCCTGTAACCTCAGCTTAGTCTAGGATTTCCTTACCTTGAGTGGAGCTTAGTCTCGGCTCGAGGGTGACCCACTACTGAGCGTGATGAGCAGTGTGGTATAAGGCTAGGAGGTTCATGGAAGGTCTGCACGTAGTTGGTGGAGTTAATACAATTTCAAAGATAAGTATCATTATGCGTTTAATTTCAATTAAAATGCATGATTGTGATGCTTGCAATATTATCATGTATTCCATTGCGATGATATTTACTCTTGATTCTATTAATTTTGTATGTTAGCAGTAATTATATGTTTACTATATTAATCCATTTAACTTCATTTAAATGCATACTACTTAAGTATGAGAATGTTTTCGTGTAATAACATTGCCCGACAAGTGGAGTGATGGTCGGGGATGTTATAATATGGTATCAGAGCCCAAGGTTTCAATGCTGAGCCTTGATGGGTCGGATAAGTGGTCTTTGGACCCAAGGTATCGAGAGGAAATTATGTTTGGGGGACTAATTTCGAACCTTAGAATGTTTATGAGTGTTAACGAGCTACTTGACCCTGTATGAAGCTCAGGAAGAGTAGCGGTTAAATAAAACTGCAGTCGTAGATCAACTATAAAGGATAGTATCTGGACCATCGAATCCATGTCCAGACACTTAGAAGACTGTGCAAAAGAGATCATATCTGGGCCATCATATCTGAGCATGTGGACCAATAGCTGTTGGATCCAAGGGACATGCACAAGGTTTAAAACCCTTTTTGAGTTGCATAGGAGTGTGGAAATCGCGATACGTGAAGCTCTGACATCATCAAGATCATCCATCAAAAAGGACATGTAGCAGAGATCCACATATGTCGGATATTTGCAAGTGGAAAAGTCGCAAAAATCCTAACCGTCCATTGGGAGGGAGATGTGGAGAGCGATCAACCTTTCGCTGACTGGTGACTTGAAAAGGTCAAAGGGCAAGTTCGTGAGAATTCACGAAATGTGAATTCACGATTGGATCACAACCATTGATCCAGGAGAGATTTGGATTGTTAATTGTCAGGAAGAATTTTGACATTTCATGGATTGGGAGGATGGAGGTGGAAAGTATTTTGACCTCACGACACGTGAAATCCCGATATGCGAAATCCCTATGAGATCCGAGTCATCAAATCGTGGGGAAATCAGGATCGTTGGATCAAGCAGAAGAGTAGATTGTAATTTTGGGAGTTTGACTATTGGGAGAAATGGGATGTGCTGATGCACAAACTCCTAAAGCTAGAAATCATGAAATCCTGAAGAGCCAAAGTAGTGAGTCGGGCTGACGTCACTTGGATGGGTGTGGACCCATGGGATCTGTGCCACGTGCCAGTGGGTCCCCAAGGAAAAAGTAGATGCAGTGGGGCCAGAGGGCATCGCCTAGGGTGACATGGACCTTCTTAATAGAAACACATGTCACCACCCTGGTTGGTGATAGATGTGTTGTGGGCCTGGTGGCTAGAAATGTCGAAAGTTTGGAAGTCGGGAGTTAGAGAGGGAGGCGAGCGTGGGAGACTACAAGTCTGAAACCCTGAAACCCGAACCTCGAAGTCCTGATGAGAGAACCTTGATGATCTAGCACTTGGTCATGACCCATGGTCGCGTGGGTTGGGGAACTGAGAGAAAAGGGGCTAAGACCTGAGTGCACTATAGAGCCGAGCAGAGCTCGGAAAAATTCATGGAAACTGAACGTTTTCTTGAATCAAGTTGTTGATGAATGTTGTGGGATTTGTTAAGGAATAATGACTTGACAATTCCGGTTAACTACACATTGTGTTTGCAAAAGTTTAGCAAGTTCCAGAACTGAGTAGAATTGCCACTGAGTGAAAAAGAAATGGAAAGGGCATAGACTGCTTCCAATTCCGAGGACGAAGAAAAAGGAATGGATGTTCATTTGGGAGTTGAAGGGTCGAACTCCAATGGCCATGGAGAAGAGATATATAAGGAAGGAAAAATAAGGAAGATCATTGAAGGATTGAAAAAAGATGCCCAAACTCGCCGAGCAAATAGTAGAAAGCTCATAAACGCTCAGGAAAAACAAGGAGAATTCAACATAAAGTTGTTAAAGAGTTTGGAGAGAGTACAAAAGAATTTGGATAAGGAGAGTGACTCAAGCATAATAGGGAGTCACCAGACTTCTGAGGGAAGAAGGTCAATGAGTGTGGGTAGACACCATCATCACTCCCAAGGTCGCTCCAAGGGAAGGACACACAGTAGTTCAATCCCATCTCCTACCAGAAAGCACAAGAGATCTAGAGTGGATGAATTGAAGGGAGAGATGAACACGATTAAGCCTCCTATGTTTGATGGAGAACATCAGAAGGAGGAAGACATCGAAACATGGTTTCTTAGTATGAGTAAATACATCCAACTACAGAATTATTCCTCACATGCGGAAGGAAGAATTGTGATGTATCAAGTGAAAGGAAAAGAATCCATGTGGTGGGATCAACTTGTGCGGGTGCAACACATTAGAGAGAAATATATCACTTGGAAGGAATTCAAGAGGTATTTCAAGAAGAAGTATTTGACAAAGAGATATTATGATAGAAAGATGAAGGAGTTATTTGAACTCAAGCTAGGTAGCATTACCATTGATGAGTATGAACGTAGGTTTTTGGAATTGTTGAAGTATGTTTCGTTCATCAAAGAAGAAACTATCAAGATTCAAAGGTATCTAAGTAGACTTCCACCTCCCATCAGTGACAAGATCCAGTATGATGACCCTAAGACCATGGAAGAAACAATAAGAAGAGTGAAATGCTTATATGAGTAGAAAAGAGAAAAGCCTACTTTTCTGAAGGCTTGCGACAACTGGAGAAATTTCAAGAAAGAACAGAGGCAAAAGGGAAACAAACCTCTCTTTTTCAGAAATAGTCCTCAAGGACAGCCATCATTTAGAGAGCCAAGAATGGCTAAAGTGGGGGAACAAAGGCCAAGACAGATGCCCATTCAGTGTTGGGACTTTCAGGGAAACCATAAGTACATAGATTGTCCCCACAAAAATAGAAAATTGAGAGTTGTCCATAATGTTCAGCAAGGTGAAATAGTGGAGGACATGGGCAGTGGAATGCCAAAGATCTATGCAGCCCTGGACAACAAGCAAGCTGAATTTCAGTCACACATGATTGAAGTAGAAGGTTCGATCAACAACCAACCATTTACTATTTTAATTGATTCAGGGGATAGCCATAGTTATGTAAATCCTAGAGGGGTGGAAAGTTTTCATTTGTCAAGAAGCAAACATGAAAAGTCTTGGTTAGTGTAGCTGGATACATGAACCAAGAGAAAAGTCACTGAGTTAGTGAAGTCATGTCCAATGGATATGAAGGGACTGAGCACAAAGGCTGAATTGAATATTCTTCCTTTAGGTTCTTATGACTGTCTAATTGGGATGGATTGGTTGGACCAACACCATGCCATCTTGGAATGTCGTAACAAGGCATTTACTTTCCTGGATGAGGAAGGGAATCGGAAAACAGTCCAAGGAATTCCCAGAGATGTTGCTATCAGAGAAATCTCAGCAATGAAACTGAAGAAGTGCTACAGAAAAGGTTGTCAATTATTTGCAGCTGATGTGGAGGAAACACCTAAGGATAAGGTGTCAAGGATTGGAGATCATGTGGTACTAAAGGAGTTTGAATATTTATTTCAAGAGGTACCCGGATTACCTCCAAAGAGAGATATTGATTTCTCTGTAAACATGATGCCTGGAGTAGCTCCAGTGTCGAAATCTCCTTACAGAATGAGTACACCAGAGCCGAAAGAGTTGCAATTTCAACTTGAAGATATTTTGAAAAAGGGGTACATACGCCCATGTGTCACCTTGGGGAACCCCAGTTCTATTCATGGAGAATAAGGATGGAACGCTGAGATTGTGTATTGATTTCAAACAATTGAACAAAGTGACTACAAATAAACAATATCCTCTGCTGAGGATTGATGACCTCTTCAATTAGTTGAAGGATGCAAAGATATTTTTGAAGATAGACCTGAGGTCAGTATATCACCAGGTAAGGATAAAGGATGAAAACATCATTAAGACCACCTTTAGAACAAGGTATGGTCACTATGAATTCACAGTGGTGACATTTGGGTTGTTGAACACACCCTCTGTTTTTATGTGTTTAATGAATGGTGTATTCAGGGACTATCTAGACAAGTTTGTCATAGTATTCCTGGATGACATTATGGTGTATTCCAAGTCGGAGGAAGAGCATGAACAACATCTGAGGATAGTGTTGCAGGTGATAAGAGAGAACCAATTGTATGCCAAGATGAGAAAGTGCTCTTTTTATCAGAAACAAATCCATTACTTGGGGCATATTATTTCGAAGGATGGGATAGTTGTAGATCCTGAGAAGATTGAGGCCATTAGAGAATGGTCAGTGCCAAAGAATGTGAAAAACGTTATATCCTTCATGGGATTAGATGGTTATTAGAGAAGGTTTATCGCAGGGTTCTCGAGGATAGCTCACCCTATCACTTCCTTGCAAAGGAAGGAGAATAAGTTTTAGTGGACAAAGGATTGTGAGAAAATCTTTTAGCAATTGAAGAAACTATTAACTAGTTATCCAATCTTGAGGATTGCAGATCCAAACGAAGATTCTGTGGTGTGCAATGATGTGTGTAAAGAAGGACTGGGAGGAGTCCTTAGTCAAAATGGATTTGTAATTTGTTATGAATCCAGAAAGTTGAAAGAGCATGAAAGGAACTATGCCACTCATGATTTGGAGTTGGCAACCATGGTACATGCTCTAAAGAAGTGGAGGAATTACCTCATGGGAAGGAGGTTCGAACTGAGAACATACCATAACGGTCTGAAGTATTTGTTTGATCAACCAACCTTGAATGCTAGGTAGAGTAGGTGGCTGGAGTTTCTATGTGAGTATGATTTTAATATCAAGAATATCAAAGGGAAGGAGAATAAAGTGGTTGATACACTCAATAGGAGAGTACATGAATTACATGCTACAACCATTAGCATGTACCGAACCGATTTAAAGGGAAGAATTTTGGAAGCTGCAAATGCAGATTTGCAGTACATGGAGTTGGTAGAAAAGATACAACAAGGTAAGATGCCACAAAAAGTGGAAAATTATAAATTGGAAACTGAAGGAACACTTATGTACAAAAACAAAATTTATATACCTAATGTCTAGGACTTGAAACGTATGATTTTGCATGAAATTCATAATGTGCTTTATGCAGGGCACCCTGGATATCAGACAATCGTGGCAGCAGTCAAGAGCCATTATTTCTGGCCAGGTATGAAGAGGATATTGTTGATTACATCACTAGATGTATGGAGTGCCATAAGGTTAAAGCTGAGCACAAATAACCAATAGGGTTGTTGCAACATTTACCCATTCCTGAGTGGAGGTGGGAGGTAGTGACAATGGACTTCATCACAGGATTGCCTAGAAAAGGAAAGCAACATTATTCAATCATGGTGGTGGTGGAAAATCTTACGAAAGCTGCCCATTTCATTATGTTAAAGACTACTCACAAGGCAGTGAAGGTTGTTGACATATTTGTGAGGGAAGTAGCATGATTGCACGGAATCCCTAAGACAATTGTGTCTGACAAAGACCCGAAATTTACCTCAAATTTTTGGAAGGGGTTATTCAAGGGGTTCAGAACGAATATGAACTTTAGTACAACCTATCATCCTGAGTCTGATGGGCAGACAAAGAGGGTGAATCGAGCAATAGAAGACATACTAGGATGTATGTGATGGACAAACCATTGAAATGGGAATACTACCTACATTTGGTAGAATTCACCTACAAAAATGGGTATCAAGCATCGTTGAAGATGAGCTCATTTGAAGCACTTTATGGTAGAAAGTGCAATACTCCAGTAAGCTAGAATAATCTAGATGATAGGGCAGTAGTTGGGCCAGAGTTTCTCAAGGAAATGGAAGATCAAATGCTAAAAATTAAGCAGAATTTGAAAGTTACCCAAGACAGGAAGAAGAGTTATGCTGATAAGAATAGAACCCACAAAGAATTTAAAGTGGGAAATCATGTTTTCCTGAAGGTAAAAGCCAATAGAAGTTCCCTGAAGCTGGGAAACTGCGCCAAGTTGGCAGCCAGATTTTACGGGCCATTTGAAATCCTAGAAAGGATTGAGCCAGTTGAATATATGCTTGCATTACTTGCATCCATGACTGTACATAATGTGTTTCATGTTTCATTGCTTAAGAAATATATACCTGATGTTATTCACGCAATTAATTGGAATGTGATTTAGGTGGAACAAGAAGGTGTCCTGCAAGTGCATCCTGTGTGCATATTGGACCAGAAAAGAAAACAGGTCTGGAATCGAGCCATAGGGCTTGTAAAGCTCCAGTGGACCTGGTACGGTCCTGAGGACACAACATGGGAGCATGAGGATGCTATGCGGGCATAATACCCACATATTTTTGAAGATTTTGAAAATCTTGCAGGTGATGTGTAAAGAGTTGCACTGAGGATAGTGCAAAACTAAGGGGAGGGGATTGTAATATCCCCAAGGACAAGCCTTGTTGTAATCATGATTATGAATTGTAAAGCATGTAATGTAGGCTGGTGAGACAAGTATTGATAAGTTGGTAGGCTTATGTGTTTATTAGGCCAGGAGCCTAAGTGTTAAGGCCAGGAGCCTGTTTTTGTACATGTAATTATGCAGATCATTAATAAAATATAAACATCGTTGCGTGCAGACCGACCATGAAGAAAGTGTGATGGGGGACTAAGCTTCCACCAGGTGGGTAAGGGAAACGGGGTTGAAAGGTTGGGAAGAGAAGTTAAGTGTTGAGCATAGGGGCTAAGATTAGGGGCTTAAGTCCTTAGGAATAATAATTTATTATTATTCCAAAAGTTATGAGAAAGGTATGTCTTTATCCTAAGTTCCTAGAAGGGGGAACGTGTGCGAGAGGGAACACATGTTGATGGAGCACATGCAGCCTCATGGGTGACATGTGTCGGCCTAGGCACATGCAATTTAACCAAGGAATTGAGATGAGATGGGAGTTGGTCCTCCATTCTGTCATGGGCTGTCTGAAAACCGTTTTCCTCCGCTTTGGAACTGGTGAAATGTTTTGTGTCTTCTGTGGAATCTGACACCAGGGAAATCGCCTGAGTGTGTTGTGTCTAGCGTCTGGTCATTGCCATTTCCAGACCTATGCCCATCTACTATTGTAATTGTCATCCTTGTGTGAATGAGTGTTGAACCGTGGTTGTTTCCATCTTCTAGACGTCCACACCCAGTTTTTCCTGTTGTTGTTGTCACCTGTGAGTTAGCCAAAGATGTTGTTGTTGTTGTCAACCTGAACTTGCGGGAATTGGGTTGAAACTGGTCAAAGAACCAGGTTGTCAAGCTTGTGGTAGAAGAGGTAGTTTGTCAAGCCTGTGAGCAACTCTCTCTGGGTGAGAGAGTCTACTGGGAAGTGGTTTTCTTCCAGAGTGAATCCAACACCAGCTACAGAGCTCTAATAATTCCATATCTGGCATGTTGTCGATGCCCAGAGGGTAGGTGAAGCACCGATGGACTATGCTTGTGAAGGTGTATACTCCCGGGTGGAATAGGGATGTGGGGAATGAGAGTCCATGAGTAGTGGGCATAAGAAGGTTCTTAGAGAGAATCATTCTGATTGATCTGTGCAGTTTTCCTTTAACCTCAACCTAGTCTAGGATTCCCTTACCTTGGGTGGAGCTTAGTCCCAACTCGGGGGTGACCCACTACTGAGCGTGATGAGAAGCGTGGTCTAAGGCTAGGAGGATCATGGAAGGTTTGTACGTGGTTGGTGGAGTTACTACAGTTTCAAAGATAAGTATCATTATGTGTTTAATTTCAATTAAAATGCATGACTATGATGCTTGCAATATTATCATGTATTTCGTTGCGATGATATTTACTGTTGATTCCATTAATTATGTATGTTAGCAGTAATTATATGTTTACTCTGTTACACCATTTAACTTCATTTAAATGCATACTACTTAAGTATGAGAATGTTTCCGCGCAGTAGCGTTGCTCGGCAAGTGGAGTGATGGTCGGGGACGTTACAGTGAGGCTACTCTGCTCTCTTTTCTCTAGCATAAAAATGATGCAAGTACAAAAAAAGAGGAAATATTCATGGAATTGCCTTTCACCTATGGCTATGACTGCTAAATAATCTCTTCTCCCTTGTTATGGTCACATAATAACACTCTCATATGTTCTTCTCAACTATGGAACAATATACAATGAAAAATAATGGAACCTCGTCTCCTCCTAGTGGCTCGATATTTAACATAGTATGATAGCCATGTAGGGTTAGGTTTTTGACTTCCTCAACCCTCAATTGTTTAGGGTTTTTGACCTTCTAGAATATTCTTGAAATTACATACATGGCTAGCCCCATATGCATGTGTAATAATATGAAATCCTATCATACCATGGTGGTCAACATGGCAGGTCAACTTGCGGGAGGCATAACTTTTGCATATGAGATATAATTGATGTACGATATGCATCATTGGAAAGGTATCAAAGAGTAGAACACCATCAAGGGGGTGAGTGTAGGTTTTGGAAAAAATGATGCCAAAAAATGTCGTTTAATTCCTCAAAATGGCTCTGAAAGGTTCCAGACCCCAATTTTTCAAACTAGGTCATGCCACTAAAATGGCCCCGCAAGATGATTCCTCCAATTTTTTCCACTATCAAAGGATCGAGATAGATGAAAAACAATATAATGATCCAATCCAGATCAAAAAAATCCATAGATTTAGCTCAAAGGGATGGGGGGGATGGGGGCCCAGAAGGGAGTCTCCCATCCAATTCCATGGCTAGGAGGACGAAGCTACTAATGATTGGAACTAAATAACATTAGGGAGTGATAGGGAGAGCTAGGGTTTCCCATTATGTTCATTACTATTATTATTCCCCCCCCCCCACCACACACACACACACACACACACACACACATATATATACATAAAGTCAAAATCCATGTTCATTTATCTTTGTTCATGGAAAATTTGTTTATATAACTTTAATGATCATTGTTGGAAGCAGGCCAAATCAGAAAGAAATGTTATCTTGGGAAGAAAGGCATGCACGAGGAAAGCGACAGTTGGAAGGAAGAGCAGGACGCGCACATGCATGGAAGACCTAACGATGCCAAGGTTAGGGTTTTTGTAATACATTGTAATGGATGAAGAGCCATAAACATATACATATAGATACCTAGGAGGAAAAGAGAAGGAGATACTTTTAAGGGGAATGTTTTTATTAGGTGTTACTCGTGTGAGATAGAGTAACAGTTTGGTACCATGATTGTAATATGATACCTTTTTGTAAGTTGTTGGGTTGTAGGAGAGAATATGAACTAGACCTTGAGGGTTAGATCATATGCTAAGGAGCTTGGTGCGATCTAATCAACCTTGTAAAGGTCGAGGAGTCTGTTTTTATGAATGTATAAAAGGAGTTGTAGTGCGCGTGGCGTCAGACATGACAAAACCATAATAAAAGAGCTTAAGAGCCAGATCTTTGTGGACGTATCCCAGGAGGGGGTGAACCACGATAAAACCTGTGTTATGGGATTGAATGTTTGTCTTCCTTTTACTGTTTATGAGTAAATTTTAGAATGATGTACGAATGAATCAACGGATCTAGTTACATTGCATGCCCGAATGAATCAATGGGTCTAGTTACATTGCATGCCCAAATGAGAATGACAATATATTTCTTTAATAACTAGATAGAAGTCACAACACGTGCTTCACAGATCCCTATTCAGTCTTGGGCTGCAAACGCTTGAGTATTGCAGTCACCCATTAGAACTATCTCGGGTGAGACTGCGCAGTACACTCTGTGTACTGCGTTTCGTTCTGGTTTACCAGGAGGGTCGATAGTTTTAGAGGCTTTGTTGGATCCCTAGTAAACCTAAACCTGGGTCAAATCATGTTAAAGGTATAACTCAGATAAACAACCAACAATCACTAATATTGAAATTTTACTTTCAATTTGAATCTTTTAATCAATTTTGAGTTTTTTTTTTTAAATGGTTTTCAAGAGAAAACCATCAACCATGACATGTAGTAAAATTATTTGACTCATAAATTTTACAGGTTATATAAAAACCCACCCATCATTTTCTCCTTGTAGGCGAGGCCACTTTAATGAATTTGTTCTTATAAATATACTCATGTGTATGTGTGTGTCTTGTGGCTATGAATATGTGTTTAGTACACGAAATGAACTATAGATTTTGTGGAGGTGTCATCATTAATGAGTAATGTCAGAGTACTTAAAGAGTCCAAATAATATTGGAGAACCGATGCATAAATTTTTGTTTCTTAAACAAGGGAATCTTTTATATATATTCTTATATGTAAATTTGAAGTGATGGGAATCAAAATATGTAATCTTTAAGATTTTTGTATTTAATAGGTAAAAGTAAACATTTAATCTTAACATTATTTATAAATGTCCGTGAACAAGTTAAACGCTCAACATGTGATTTGTGAAAAATAAACTTAAATGGGTAGAATATTAATCATTCCTCACAAACATTTAAACTAAATCCATTTATATATATATATATATATTGAATAAAAAAATTCAAAATTCACTTAGAAAAATATTCAATTAAAAAATAAAATTATATCATAAAGAATCTACATAGTTGTCAAATATTGTGATTTTAAAAACATAGTAATATGGTTGCCGACATGATGATTTAAAAAAATTGACAAATTTTCACCACTTTTAAAAATATATCCAAAAATTTGAACTACCAAACAATAGGTAGGGAAGGGATCATTATGGAATCCAAATCTTGTTGAATCAAATGAAAAAGGGGATGAGATAGTAGATTGGACAACCATTTACTTTTTATCCTATCCATCATATCTCCCCATTGTCAACCATATGTCCTATAAACTCCATTGTCAACCATATCTACCCATCACATGAGAATTTGGAACTCATGCTATAGTGTACCTATAGTGTCCATGAAATGGAAAAATTTAAATAATGTTTTCCTTTTAATTTAAAAGCTCACCATATCTTTGTATAAATGGCGTGTGAGATTATGATTAGGGAAATCCAGCACTAGATTTTCTCGAGCGAAACATTTTAGATCTAGTACAGCTCGTGACTTTCCTTTTTTAGTTTGTTGAGGTGCCCCTCTCCTCCGCCACTGATTTATATATGTTGCGCTTCCCAACGAACATTAAGGTCGCTCAGATCTCGACACCAATGGAAGGTAATCTTTTACCAAATATTTTTTAACAGGGACAAAATTTTCACGTACACTACACATCCATTCCCACATACAAATCACCTCTCCTCGAGTGCAACAAACTTGCAGATCAATCAATCATAGGCGGACTCACTAGGAATCGCTTCCCTACATTGCAATGTGAGTTACTAATTTGGGTCTTTAACTCTTAGCTTTGATCGGTAGAGTAAGTTAATCTTGTAACAAAAGGATTGTCTTTCCAATTACAAATTTGATAAGAATATTGTAGAAATTTCATGTTGGATTAATGTTATATCATGATTCAAGTTATGTGTATGGTGGAAAGTTTTTCTTGTGGTTTTGTCCAATTATAAATCAACTCAAATCATCAAAAAATTAATCACAGTTCCAAATCAATGTGAACTCTAACATCTTGTGTTTTGACAACCGAAGAAAAGTTTGTTATAGGATTAGACGACACCTTGCCTTCTCTCTTGAGTTATGGTCCCTACCATGTGTCACCTAGAAGCAACAAAGAAATCCCACTAAACAACTCAATGATTGTTTATTGTTTAAAGGAAAGGAAGCCAACAACAAGGCTTGCTTCCCTTGGCATGGCATTCATGGTAGCACTCATTTAGTTACAATTAAAGAACTGAATCAACATCAGAAACCAGCGAACCTTTGTGTTCCTTTTCACATCCAATCTATAATTTTTCTATGGTGTAATGCAATTGCAAATTTAACCCTTCTCCCTTTTATTTTTGACATATTGAGGAAAGGAATATGGTATTTTCCCATTGTCACTTGAAAGCTTGGGATAGGAAATGTGGATTATTTCAAAATGTGTATCCTTATCTGGGATATAAAATTATATTATTAATTTTCTACTTATTATTTTTCCTCCAACTCTCGCAGATGGTACATTACAATGGAGGAATTTCTTGGGTAGATGGGCTCTATTTGTCACCTATGGTTAGCCTATTGCTACAACATACTTCACCAAGGGCAAGACCATTAAGGTGACTGATTGCCCCAAACATACCCTGTAGCCTATAGGCTCTCTCTCTCTCTCTCTCTCTCTCTCTCTCTCTAAAGGGAGATTCTACAATTGCATGGATTTAGACACAAGATCTAAGTAGTGAGTTCCATCTAAGCAACAATTGGCACGAGAACCACTCACGATCTTCATTTTGAAATGTACCTTGTGGATCCTTTTCTCTCTCATTTGATTACATTCACATATTTATGAGCAACTTCCATGACTATAAGGCCTAGGTCTCACAATCATTGAACAACAACTCAAAAGTTCTAGATTTCTTAAACTTGCATGGAAGAGGAGGACGAATAAGTGTCATGGGGTCGTGTCAAATTTCCTTCTTCCCAACCCATTACTTAATTTATTCTTATGGGTCCTCTTAGTTAAAGAAGAACCACTAGGCTCCACCTTCATTTTCCTTTCTTTTGCTACTACAATGTCAATCATTTCTCTTTTGTTTCTCAATTTTCACACTCAATGACCTCAAATTTATCTTTAGAGAGATTGAAGGAGCTTAGTTTGTACAAAAAATATGGGTTCCTTCTCCTATTTTAAATGATAGTTGATGAAATTTAAAATATCTTTAATTCAATTGTTGGACAAAAAGCCCACCAACCATGAGAACCATTCCAAATCTCTACCTCCATGTGATTTGATTTTGAGGATGCCACAAAGGGGAAAGGACGATATTAGTGGTTTAAATATGTGTAACGTAACTAGCTCCATGTTGAGTCACGTTACTACCATTCTTAATTTGACTCTGTACATGCCATTCTTTTAAAACTTTTATTCAACTCGACTCACATTTCCATAATTAATATCTCTAATACTAATACGTTCTCTGTTTGGTTATATAAGGAAATATGCATGCAAAATGACAAGCAATCTCATGCACATTCATATAAACATACATAGTTAAAACAACATTATTTCCATTAGCATTCCCATCATTTTAATCAGTAAAATACACATAATCAACTCAAAAGATAACACAGAAACCATAAGTGTAACACCCCAAGGCTGAGCCCCTACTGAATTGTAATTATGTTTATAGGTTGGTGAGCCAAGTGTTATAAGTTGGAAGACTTATATGTTTATTAGGTCAGAGAGCCTAGATGCTTAAGGCCAATGAGACTGATTTTTGTATATGTAAATATAGACATCATTAATAAAATTACACCGTTGCGTGTTGACTGCCCACGGAGAAAGAGTTATGGGGGACTAAGCTCCACTAGGTAGGGTAAGGGAAGGGGCTAAGTGTTTAGGAATAGGGGCTAAGCTAGAGGGCTTACCTGTAAAGGAATAATATTATATTATTATTTCCTAAAGGCTAAGGTTGACATAATCTGTGTTGTCTTAAGTTCCTAGGGAAAGGGAATGAGTGTTAAGTGGAGCTCATGCAGCTTTAGGAAGACATGTGTCAACCTGGGCACATTCAACTTATAGCTGGGTAAGCTAGCTCGCTGGGGGTTCTCTCACCATTCTCACAATCGTCACCACTCTCGCGTTCACCCTTCTTGCGACCCTCACTATTCTCGCAAGTCTGCATTCACCCATTGATCATGCACAGAGTCATTGCTTCATCATCAACCTCTACATCATTCGCGCACCCTAAAACCTACAGGCATTGTGAACTATCTCGTACTTTTCCTATGAAGCACAATTCACCTGTACTTTGTCTGAGCCATATCGTGCCTTAACAGTTTGGTTTTTGTTGCCAATGCAGTGCCTTGACTGAGTGTGGCTTGATGCCACCATCTGTTCCATACCGAACTTTGTTGTTTTCATCACCCGTACTTGAATTGACTTAGGAGTTGGACTGAAGAAGCAAGTTTTCAGTCATGTAGGTTTGAAGAGATGGGTTTTCAGGCCCGTGGACTGGAGAAGGAGGTTTTCAGGACTGTAAGCAACTCTCTCTAGGTGAGAGAGGTTGTTGGGGAAGCGATTTTTCCCAGAGGGAGCACAATGACAGCTATAGTGCTCTGAGAATTCTTGTTCAGCCTGTTGTTGAAGCCCTGGAAGGGAAGTGAGGTAGCCGAAGGACTATTGAGTAGAGAAGGGGCACACTTCTTGGGGTGGGACAGGCATGTGGGGAATGAGAGGTTGTAGGTTGTTAGTGTGAGCTGGATCCTATGAGAAAATCCTTCCTGTTGATCTGTGTGACTATCCTGTTGTCCTTGCCAAGCCTAGGAATCCCTTTCCCGATGGAGTTTAGTCCTAGCTCAGGGGTGACCCACTGCTAAGCATGATGAGCAGCATGGTCTAAGGATGGGAGGTTCGTGAGAGGTATGCATGTAGTTGGTGGTCATCTATTAAAAGATAAGTACCAAATCTTTGTTCCTTGTATGATGTATATCTTGAAATCAAGTTATAATGTTGTTAGAATTGTCTGTGTATAATGCATGTATGTTTTAATATTATTTCTGCATCAATAGTGGCATGAACATAATGCTATAGGTGTTTAATTTGCATTAGATAGACATGTATATAAATATATGCGGTATCAAAACATGAAAGTTATTCTGTGGCATGGCCTGACCTGTTGGTTTAAGGCCGGTGACGTTACAAAATGATATCAGAGCAAGGAGAGATGTCCATGAAGTGATGTTGCCCGGCTTGTTGGTAGTTGGGGACATTACAAAATGGTATCAAAGCCATGGTTTCAACACCGAGCCTGGATGGGTCATGTTAGTGGAAGTTGAAGAATTTTTTTTGAAAAAGAATTGTTGTCGAAATGGACAAAATTCAAGTTCAGAACTCATGGTTTCTACATAGAACCTGGATGGGCCATGAATAAGGAATTCAGAGTAAAAAGTCTAGAGAATTTTGATGTGCAAAGTGGCAAAAGGGCATTGAGAGAACACTTGGACTGTGTTCGGAACTATAGGAGGCATAACGGTTTAAGAAATGGCCACAGACAAAGAAACCACAACATCCGTGGTGATTGGGCTGTAGGATTTGTTTGGGAGAAGGAGGATCCTTCACAACTATCAGATCTGGAGAAAAGTGCATGAAGGTTAACCTCCAATTCATTTGGACTTTGCGACTTCGGTGAAAGTTATGAGTTATAAGAGAAAGAGGGGTCGAAGCCCAAAGTTCCGAAGTCCCAAAGAAAAAGAGCAGAAGTGGCATGGCAGTATGACGTCGCCAATAGTAATGTGGACCCTTCCTAGACATGCAACATGTTATCACACAAACTTTTCAGAGTCATGTGGGTTTGTGGTTTCTACCTAAGTCTGTGTTGTGCCTTCTCTCTCTCCTTTCGCAGACCAATTCTTAAGTTTTTTCCCCTTTGTCTTGTAAAATCATTTTTTTCTTCCCCCCTCTATGTTTAAAGTGCCCTCGTCTCCCTATTTTCCTAGCCCCTATCCAGTCATCCAAGTATTTGTTTACACAGGCAACAGTCATGGACTCAAAGAATGACACTTAGAGCGGTCCGTTCTGGACTCGAATCAAGAAAAAAGGCAGGTTCATCTTTCAACGGCGAGAATTCCATGTGGAGTTTAGATTAGCAGCTCATGGGCGTTTGGAATATTAAAAGTTGCGCAAAGTATAGTGCTGGAGAAAAAGGCCCGAAGAGGGCATGAGCCATTGATTTTTAAAGGGACAGGTGGCAGTTGATCCAAGTGTTTAGGGAAATAAGCTTCAGGAGTTTCGAAGTGAGAAGTGTGTGGAATTCCCCAAGTTCCAAAGCGTCAAAGTCCCGAAGTGCCGAAGTCTCAAAGCGATGAAGTGATGAAGTGCCAAAGTGTTGAAGTCGCCGAAGTGTCGAAGTCCCAAAGGGATCTCAGTCATCGATCTCTGGAGGCCACACGGTGCCAGATATAGAGCTTAGAAGGAAAGCGAAGGAGGAAAAGGCTCGAAGACCCGAAGGAGATCTCGATCATTGATCGAGGAGGGAGAAAAAGGTTCATTGATCTAGTTGAAGGGGTCAGAGGTCTGAAGTGGATCTCGTTCATCCAAATCTAGGAGCCATGCATCATCAGATCCTTAGCTCCGGAGGCTTTTCTTGGGGAAAATATAGTTTGAAGTTTGAAAGGTCTGAAGCTCAAATCGCGAAGCAGATCTCGACCATTGAATTGAAAAGAGAAGACCTGATCCATCAATATAAAAGGTGCCAGAGCTGGGCCGTTGATCAGGAAGCCTCATCTCAGATCACAAAATCAATGGTCGCACTCCATTGTGGGGTTGGAAGGTGCACACATTTTTAAATTTTCAAGGGCGGGCTACAATCAAAACCATGGTTTTTAGAATGGGACGCGTGGCAGTTCATGGTGAATTGCGGGGGAAAAATAGATTTTCTTTGAAACCACCTTTAGTCGCGCTCGCAATCCCGCAATTGCATAGGGTCATGTCCCTAGGCCACATTGAAGAATGAGCAATGGAGAGGAGTTGCGCCAAAGGCCAAAGGCACCTGTATTGATCACAAAAGAAGATCTGCATGGACTCAAGGCATCGGGATTGACTCAAAGAAGTCATGGGCACTGCCTAGAACATTCATGGATGTTAGGCCTCATCCTGATCCTGATGAAGGTAGTTAATGGAAATGGGGTGACAATTGAAAGCTCATCTCACCCCATAAATGGAAAGCGTACTGAGAGTTGTCGTGGGGGGAGATTGTCAATTTGAAGTTTCTTAAGGGACGGGTTTTCCTTCAAAGCACATAACTAAGTCAGGCTCACGTCTGACATAAGAAGGCCTACATAGGCTGACAGAGTAGGCACTGACTAGAAACTTTGAATGTGGGGGTCCAATCACATTCCTAGTGGTTGCAACATTTCTAGTATATATAGATAGTTTTGATATTTTGTTAAGGTCGAATGGTTTAGCTAGGCTCCCTTCTATTGTAATATTTTGATGAAGAACATTGGTTATTTGGTTATGTACTTGATTTGAGACTTCTTTATTAATCTAAGTCAACTTCTCTTACTCCATCTTATTTTCCTTTGATACTGAGAGAGTTCATGAATGATTGATTCACATGGATTGTTGTGACTGTATTATGATGAATGTTTGATTATAGTGTTGTTATGATTTCATTCATTTTCCTTGAAATTTGAATCCAAGAGGATCTTGTGTTTGAGTTTTTCCTCCTTAGGTTGCTTGAAGACCTGATGTCCATAATAGACCTCTACACCTTTCTCACCAAATTCTTCATTCTACTCACCTTTACTCCAACTTACTGACTGAAGTTAATCCAAGACCTCAATTGCTTGTGCATGCTAGTCCAGATTTATGAGTTAGAACGTTATTATCATTGAGTCTTCTCCATTTGACCACCTAAAACTCATTTACATTTACTATATAAACTGATGGGTACTGGGATTACCTTCTATGAAATCTGAAGGTGACTTCTAGTGCTAACATTTCTAGCGTCGTTGTTGGGGAACGAATTGAGGACATTTCCTTGGGATAGAATGACAAAGAAGCTCTGATTCTAAAGGTGCATCAGATATCAGTACCATTGAAGATTGCAACCTGCACCTGGTGACTCCACTATTTCAGTTATGGCTCTAAAAGGCAGACACACGAGGTCTACTCCACAACTGCCTCTAGCCACACTTGAAGCTGACCCAAAGAAAATTATCAGAAAAAGGAAAAACCACTCAGGAAAGTACTTCAACTGTTGTACCAGGTGATCCTAGTAATCTTCTTAATCCCTCTTTACAAAATCTAGTAGTTTCTTCTTATTCTTCTGTTATATCGTTTGTTGGAGTTTCAAGAAATTTAAATTTTGGGAGTTTTCCTGTTGATTTATCCCCTCCTATTCATGGTTTGGAAGGAGAGAGTTTTGACACCCTTATCTCCCCTGAAGTTGTGAAGTGGTTCAGACCCAGGACCTTAGAAGGATTTCCCACTCCAGGCTTTACCACTCCTCCCCCTATTAGAGTTGTTGCAGTTACAGAAGGGGAAACCTCTGTTCCATCTAGCCCCTCATCTTTATCTCCTAACACTCAGCCTTCTCCTTTTTCTCCCAGAAGCACAACCCCAGTCTCACTTGTCCAAAATCCATCTCCTCCTGGTTATCCTCCAGTTCACGTCCAAATGGCAGGTGTTAATCCTCCTAGGAACAGGATGGCTGAGATATTTGTTGCTAGATACGCCCCTCTGGTTTTACCTCAGCCTATGAATGCTCTCCCATCCACGGGCTACCTTAAGTACATGCCCTAGTTCACAGGGGAGGGAGACGTGACTGCAGAAGAGCACCTTGCATCCTTTTATAGATTTGCAGAGATTCAGGTCATCAAAAACGAAGATGTGTGGATGATATGTTTTGTACAGATCCTTGATGGTGATGTCCAGGATTGGTTTAAGGACTTGCCTCCTAGATCTATTGATGCGATTCTTGCTCTGGATGAGTTATTCTTAAGACATTGGGGGAATAAAAAAGATCTCCTTTATTATATTACAAAATTCAGGGCACTTAAGAGATAAGAGGGGGAATCTGTTTCAGACTTCTTGAAAATATTTAATAAGATGTATAAAAATATTCCTGCTAAAATTAAACATACAGAAACCTCCGCCAAGATGACTTATGCTAGTGTTTTTGACCCTGATTTTTGCCTCCTGTTGAGAGAAAGAAGAGCTACCTCCTTGGCTCATATGCAAGATGAAGCCCTTGAAGTAGAATCCAATATATTGGCAGCTGAAAATCTTAGGATTAAGGTTGATAGAAACAAAAGAAAAGGTAGGTCTGAAACTCTGAATTCTAGTTCTTCTACTGCCCCCCCTCAAATAGATGAAGTAACTAAGCTAGTAAAATCACTTTCTGTTGAAGTGGAAAGGTTGGAATTGGAAGGAAAGAAGAGCCATAGGAATTCCCCAAATGTTGATAAAAGGGGTAGTTTCAAAATACCAACTAATGCCCCTCAGACCATCTAAAGAGATCATAGAAATAGGGACAGAGATGATCAGAAAATCCAAACTCCTCTCCAAAATAGCCTGGTTACTAATGAATTTGAAGAGGAAGAAGTTATTGATCCTGAGATCCATTGCCTTGGATATACCTCTTCATCCCCTCATTTCACTCAGTCTACATATGAAGAGGCCCTCATGATTAATCAACTGGATGAATTGAGCAAAGGAGAAAATACCAGCAGTGATCTGAATAGATATAGCCTAAGATCCAAGAAGAAAGAAGGAAAGCCTAACATTCCCGAGCGGCCTGCTAGAGATGAGAAATCTGCTAGAGATATAGCAGACAAAAACAAACAAAGAAAGGCACAAAGCCCCCCACCAGTAGTATAAAGTACTTTCCTAGAGGTGAAGGAGATTCTGAAGCCTCCCTCCCCTTATAGCCTTGAGCATGAGATTCAAAGGATTAGAATCCCCGTACCTCTCTCAGAGTTGGTCAAGCATGAGGATTTCAAAAGGTTCCTATCAAAAAACATTCAGCCCGAACCTGCGTCTCACTCCACATAATCAGTTAACCTCCAAGATGAAAGGCCAGCTGTCATATTAGGGCCTTTGGTAGAGGATAGAGATGACTCCTCCCCTCCCTTCTACACTTAATTGAACATCCATGATAAGGTGTTGCATAACTGCTTGATGGATTTAGGGGCATCTCACAATCTTATGCCTAAGATAGTCATGGAAGAGCTCGGGTTGGAGGTTACAAAATCCTACCACGACCTTTATTCTTTCAACTCCAAGAAGGTGAAGTTCCTTGGGGTTATCAACGACCTGGTCGTTCCTCTGTTCCAACTGCCAATGAAGAGCGTGGTCATGGATATCATAGTGGCTGATGTTCCCCCTAAGTTCGGGATGCTCCTATCTAGATCTTGGATAAAGAGACTGGGGGGAATCTTGCAAATGGACCTTTCATACGCCACCATTCTTGTGTTCGAGGGTGAAAAAGGAGACTTTACAGGGAAGCACATCTCACGTACATCATTAGTGATGAAGAAAACCCCACCAACCATCCTATTTTTTCTTTTGAAACTGATTTTGGATCCAACATATTGCAACTCACTGATGCTCCTAAAACTCCTCTTGAAATAAAAAAGAAAACCATTACTTTTTGTGAAATCCCTCCTCGAACTACCTCTATTTGGAAGATGTTCTTTGATGGAGCCTCTTCTAAGGAAGGTGTTGGTGTTGGAGTGGTCTTTGTTTCACCTTGTCAAGAAACTATAACTTTGTCCTACAAACTAGAATTTGAAACTATCAATAATGTGGCAGAGTATGAAGCTCTCGTTTTGGGTTTAAGGGCTGCAAAAGACATGGGGATTGAAGAGCTATCAGTATTTGGGGATGCATAACTAATTTTTCATCACATCAAAAATATTTATCAAACCAAGCACCCTAAGCTTAAGACTTACAGAAATGAAGTATGGGACCTAGTGGATAGTTTCTTCCTAGATTTCAACATTTCATTTATTCCAAGAGACGAGAATACCATGGTTGATTCTTTGGCTATCTCAACAAGCCATTTCAGAGTCCCATTGCCACCCAAACTCAAATATGATGTAGAGGTGAAATGCATACCCTTTATACCTGACAATGTCCAGCATTGGAAGGTGTTTGAGGATGATAATGAGATCAAAAAGTTTCTTGAGTCTGTTGATGAGTTCTTTACTTTACATATTGATCAGGATTAGTATTTTGAAAGTAACCCTCATGATGATGTATTTTTAAATAAAATTTCTAACCACCATATTGTTCAGCTACCTAGAAACCATATTCCAAAGAGACTAGTTCCTTTAGAAAGGTTGTTTGATGGGAATGATGTGGCAGTAAAGTTTAAAGGTTCAACTGATGGTGCCGATGTAACTGAGTACAATATTGGTATGGAAGAGGATCCCAAATTTGTCAAGTTGTCAAGCAGCTTGTCAAGAGAGAAAAGGGATGAATATGTTGAACTGTTAAAAGAGTTTGCTGGTGTGTTTTCCTGGACATATGAATATCTCATAACATACGACACAAGTATCATTCAGCACAAGATCCCATTGAAGGAAGAGTCCAAGCCATTTAGGCAGAAGTTGAGACAAATGAATCCTATGTTGCCGCCCATTATGGAGAAAGAGGTAAAAACTCTTTTGGATGCCCAGATTATCATTCCTTTGAGGTATTCTGAATGGGTGGCCAACTTGGTCCTAGTGAGAAAAAAGAATGGAGAAATCAAACTAAGTGTCGATTTCTAAAATTTGAACAGAAGTTCTAAAAAGAACAACTGCTCCTTACCAAAGATGGAACACATATTATAGAGGGTGATAGGTGCATATAGGATGTCCATGATTGATGGATTTTCTGGCTACAATCAAGTCCTTGTCTTTCCTGAAGATAGAGAGAAGACAACCTTCACCACTCCTTGGGGTACATTCATGTATGCTAATATGCCCTTTGGGTTGATGAACGCAGGAGCGACCTTTCAGTGAGCCATGGACATAGCCTTAATTGGAGAGAAAGAAAATTTCGTGGTCATTTATTTGGTTGACATAACAATGTTCTCACAATCTGATAAAGAACATTATGGTCACTTAAAAAGGGTCTTCTTGAAATGCAAAAAATTTGGTCTCTCCTTAAATCCCAAAAAGTCATTATTTGCCATGAAAGAGGGGAAATTGTTAGGACACATTGTGTCAGCCGAGGGAGTAATTATTGATCCAATTAGGGTAGAATCTATCCAAACTTTGTCATTCCCTAGATCCAATAAAGAAGTCCAGTCTTTCTTGGGGAAAATTAATCTTTTGAGAAGGTTTTTTTCAAATTTTGTTGAGTTAGTAAAGTTTATCACAACCATGTTGAGGAAAGGGAATGAGATCAAATGGACTGTTGAATCTCGCAACTATTTTGATCAAATAAAGAAGGCCTTAACTGAAGCACCTGTGCTCACCAGTCCTGATTACTCCAAAGATTTTCTGATTTTTTCCTTTGCTTCATTTGACACAGTAGCATTTGTTTTGTTGCAGAAGAATGTTGAAGGGTTAGAGAAACCCATTTCCTTTTTCAGTAGGGCACTAAGAGATGTTGAAATAAAGTATGGCATCATGGAAAAGCATGCCTATGCTTTAGTCAAGGCTCTCAAATCTTTCAGATTTTATGTGTTGCATTCAAAAGTCATTGCATATGTCCCTTAAGCTTCTATGAATGAGATCTTCATTCAGCCCGACATAGACAGAAGAAGGAGCAAGTGGATTGCCAAGATCCTTGAATTTGATCTTGAGATAAAGCCCACCAAATTGGTTAAAGGCCAAGGTTTATCTAGGTTGTTGGTTGAATCTAATTGCAAAGCTTTGGGGGTCCATTTCATCAACAGTTGTTCAGAAAATCAACAAGCTGAGTTGTCTAATGAAGGTTCTCAAGTCAACCCTCCATTGGTAGGATGCACTTGGTACAAGGACATTATATTTTTCCTACAGAAGTTGCATCCTCCTGATGGTATGGAAAAGAACAAGGTGAGAGATTTGAAGCTCAAATAAATTAAATATTGTCTTATTGATCAAGTTTTATATTGGAAAGACCCTTTAGGAGTGCTTTTGAGATGTCTAGACCCACAAGAAGACCAAAGGATTATGTATGATTTTAATGACAATTTATGTGGGGGGCATCACTTATGGAGAACCATAGCCTACAATATTCTCAGGGATGGGTATTTTTGGCCTAGTCTCTTCACTGATGTCTGTGAAAAAATCAGGTCTTGTGTCAAGTGTTAGGAATTCTCTGGAAAACAACAGTTCAAGTCTTTTCCATTGAAACCTATGGTAGCTTCAGGTCCCTTTCAGTAGTGGGGCCTATATTTTGTTGGGGAAATTCATCTTACTTCAACTGGTCAGCATGGATGGATCTTGACTGCCACAAACTACTTTACTAAATGGATAGAAGCCATCCCCACAAGAAATGCTTCCCACAGGGTAATCATTGGTTTTCTTGAGGATATTATAGAAAGATTTGGTTGTCCAAACAGAATTGTCACTAATAATGCTTCATATTTCAAGGTTGAACTATTGATTAAGTTTTGTGAACAGTTTGGAATCACAATGATTCACTCTACTCCTTACTACCCCCAAGGGAATGGACTGGTAGAGTCCTCTAACAAGAGCCTTATTAAGATCATCAAAAGACTATTAGAAGACAACAAAAAGGCCTGGGATACAAAGCTTAAATTTTATTTATGGGCTGATAGAGTGACAACAAAAAGATCTCTTGGTGTCTCTCCTTTCCAGCTGGTGTATGGAGTTAAGGCAATCTTTACATGTCAACTTGCCTTACCTATGGAAAAATTATGCCAAGACTATCAAGGAGAACTAGATAATATGATCAGAAGAATACAATAGATGGTAAAATCCCAACAAATGAGGGATTAACTACTGAAAAAATCCCATGACCATCAATAGAAGATCAAGCAGGATTTCAACAGAAGAGTAAGGAAAGAGGATTTCCAGTTGGGAGATATAGTACTAAAGTGGGATGCACCTAAACAAGATAAAGGCAAGCATGGTAAATTTGAGGCCTTATGGATTGACCCCTTCAAATTTTTTGAGGTTTTTTCAAATAACACTTACAAGTTACAGGCTTTGGAGGATGCTGACGTTTTTGGTAGCCCTGTAAATGGGAATTTTCTGAAGAAGTTTTTTACTTAAGCCATGAGTGGCTTCCCATGTCATTGTAAATATCATTTTTCTTTTGTTTTTTATTTTTATAAGTAACTCCATAACCCAACAACTAAGGCACTGGAACTACTTGTTATTGGAAGCTCGTAGGAAGCATGCCATCCCCTTTGGAGCCAAATGTTATCACACAAACTTGTCAGAGTCCTGTGGTTTTTTGGTTTCTACCTAAGTCTATGTTTTCCCTCTCTCTCTCCTTTCACAGACCAATTATTAAGTTTTTTACCCTTTGGCTTGTAAAATCATTTTTGTTTTCCCCCCTCTGTGTTTAAAGTGTCCCAATATCCATGTTTTCCCAGCCCCTATCTAGTCGTCCAAGTCTTTGTTTACATAGGCTGCGGCCATGGGCTCAAAGAACGACACTTAGAGTGGTCCGTTCTAGACTCGAATCAAGCAAAAAGGCAAGTTTATATTTCAACAACGATAATTCCATGTGGAGTTCATATGAGTGGCCCACGGGTGTTCAAAATCTTAAAAATTGTGCAAAGTATAGCACTAGAGCAAAAGGCCTGCAGAGAGCATGAATCATTGATTTTTAAAGGGACTGGTGGTTGTTGATCCAAGTGTTCAGGAAAATAAGCTTCGGGAGTTTCGAAGTGAGAAGTGTGTGGAATTCTCGAAGTGTCGAAGCGTCGAAGTCCCAAAGTGCCGAAGTTGTGAAGCGCCAAAGTGCTGAAGTGTCGAAGTGCCAAAGTCGTCGAAGTGTTGAAGTCCCAAAGGGATCTCAACCATCGATCTTTGGAGGCCACATGGCACTAGATCTAGATCTCTAGAGGAAAGCAAAGAAGGAAAAGGCTCAAAGACCCGAAGGAGATCCTAATCATTGATCGAGGAGGGAGAAGAAGGGTCAATGATCTAGTTGAAGGGGTTAGAGGCCCGAAGTGGATCTCGATTGTCCAAATCCAGGAGCCATGAGTCATCATATCCTTAGCTCTGAAGGTTTTTCTTGGGGAAAATATAGTTTGAAGTTTGAAAGATCTGAAGCCTGAATCACAAAGCAGATCTTGGCCGTCGATTTGAAAAGAGAAGATCTGATCCATCAATCTAAAAGGTGCCAGATCTAGGCTGTTGATCAAGAAGCCTCATCTCATATCAAAAGATCAATGGTCACGCTCCATTGCAAGGTTGGAAGGTGTGCACGTTTTTTAACTTTCAAGGGTGGGCCACAATCAGAACCACGTTTTTTAGAAAGGGATGCATGGCAGTTCATGGTGAATTGAGGGGACAAAAGCATTTTGCTTTCAAACCACCCTTGGTCACACCCGCAATCATTCAATTGTGTAGGGTCATGGCCCTAGGTCACATTGAAGAAGGAGCGATGGAGAGGAGTTGTGCCAAAGGTCAAAGGCACCCGTATTGGTCACAGAAGAATATCTCCATGGCCTCGAGGCACTGGGATTGACTCGAAGAAGTCGTGGGCACCACCTAGAACATTCATGGATGCTAGGCCTCATCCTGATCCCGATGAAGGTAGTTAATGGAAATGGGGGTGACAATTGAAACCTCGTCTCACCCCATAAATGGAAAGCATACTGAGAGTTTTCATGGGGGGAGATTGTCAATCCGATGTTTCCCGAGGGATGGATTTTCCCACAAAGCACATAACTAAGCCAGGCTCGCATCTGACATAAGAAGGCTTGCACAGGCTGAAAAAGTAGGCGTCGACTGTAAACTTTGAATGTAGGGGTCCGATCACATTCCTGGTGGTTGTGTCATTTCTAGTATATATAGGCAGTTTTTATACTTTGTTAAGGTCGAATGTTTGAGCTAGTCTCCCTACTATTGTAATATTTTGATGAAGAACATTGGTTCTCTGGTTATGTACTTGATTTGAGACTTCTTTATTAATCTAAGTCAGCTTCTCTTACTCCATCTTATTTTCCTCCGATACTAAGAGAGTTCATGAATGATTGATTCACATGGATTGTTGTGACTGTATTATGATGAATGTTTGATTATAGTGTTGTTATGATTTCTTTCATTTTCCTTGAAATTTGAATCCAAGAGGATCTTGTGTTTGAGTTTTTCCTCCTTAGGATACTTGAAGACATGATGTCCATAGCAGACCTCTACACCTTTCTCACCAAATTATTCCTTCTGCTCACCTTTACTCCAACTTACTGACTGAATTTAATCCAAGACCTCAATTGCTTGTGCATGCTAGTCCAGATTTATGAGTTAGAACGATATTATCATTGAGTCTTCTCCATTTGACCACCTAAAACTCATTTACATTTACTGTATAAACTGATGGGTACTGGGCTTACCTTCTATGCAATATGAAGGTGACTTATAGTGATAACACCACATACCAACTCCTTGATGTTGACAGTTGTACTATGTGGACCTCGAAAGGTAAGGAAATTCGAGAGATCGACATTCTGGAGAATTGGGGTGTGTAAGTGTAAAAAATGATGAGGCCCGAAATTATGAAGTGATGTGGTTTGCTAACGTCACTCGAAATGACGTGGACACATGGGATGTGTGCCATGTGTCAATGAGTTGAGAACCTTTGGATGATCGAAATGCTAGTTAGAGCATGACACGAGTCACCTGTCTGATATGGCCACGTGTCCGCTTCTAATATTTCACCACGTGGCCCTCCTCTTGAGCACAGATGGTTGGGCCCTGAATCGTTACAGTGGATGCGTGGCGCCAGATCGTGCAGTCTGGATACTTGACACTCCAGAAGAAATGATTTATGTTGGAATGGAAGGAAGAAATCCCCAAAGTGTCATAGCACCGAAGTAACGTGACGTAATGACATCATTGGGGGTGACGTGGAAGTATTCAGAGATTTGTGATTCAGGAGTTTGGGATGTGCAAAGGTGAAATTCTCTGAAGTCCCAGAGCCCCGAAACTTCGAAGTCCTGTAGGCCCAAAGCTCCGAAGTCTCAGAGCCCCGAAGCGAGGAGTTCCATAGCGAGTATCAACCATTGGATGCTGGGAACACGTGGACCATTGATCCACCCTACTTCACGAGTTCGCCAATTTGGCACTTCGAGAGGTTTGTTGGGAAGTGATTTGGAAACCGCCGAAGCTGGAGTCTCAAATCTCCGATGGGTCATAGATCTGAGAAAGGAATGTGGACCGTAGATCCACCATTCTTCACGTGTTTGACAGTTCATTGTTCTATGGTGTTTGGGATGTGCGAAAATAAAAAAGAAACCTTTGAAGCCCCGGAGCTCGAAGTTTCAAGGCTCTAGATAAGCACCCAAATCATTAGCACTGGGTCATATCCGCGGTCACATGCGAACCAAGGGTTGAATAAAAGGGGCTAGGACCCGAAATTTATTGTAGAATAGAGTTGGGTTTAGAGATAGAAGCCCGAGAGGTTGTTGATCGACCAAGACCCGCTGAAAATGGAGTCGGATATTATTTTGTTGAACCATATTGGTTTATGTTATTATGGATAATTATTAAGTCTAATAGACTAACAAAAATTTGGTCGACTAAACATTTTGTAGAGTTAACAATTCACAGAAGCAAACCAACTTGTTCCACGGTGTAGAGAAATGAAGGAGGCACACGATTCTTACAGTTCAAAGAATGAAGTTAGAGGAATGGATGTCCATTTGCGAGTTGAAGGAACAAACTCCAATGGCCATGGAGAAGAAATAGATAAAGACGTGGGCATGATAAAAATCATTAAGAATTTGCAAAAATATGTCCAAATTCATCGATCAGATAACAAAAATCTTAGGAGACCAGGGAACAACAGGGAGACTTGAACATGAATTTGATGCAGAGCCTCGAAAGAATCAAAAATAAATTGGATAAGGAGAGTGGCTCAAGAAAATTAGGAAGTCATAGGTGTCCTGATGAGAAAATAAGAACATGAAGTGTTAGCAGACATCATCGTCACTCCTCGAGGAATTCCAATACGAGAGCACACAAAAACTCAAGTCCATTCCCTGTCAGGAATCATAAGAGGTTTGGGGTGGATGCGCTACAAAGGGAAATGAACAAAATCAAACCTCTTACATTTGATGGTGAGCACAAGAAGGATGAAGATGCATAAACATGGTTGTTGAGCATGATAAAGTATTTTCAATTGCATAATTATTCTTCTCATGCAGAAGGAAGAATTATCATCTATCAACTCAAAGGAAAGGAATGCATGTGGTGAGATTAGCTTGTGCATGTGCAACACATTAAAGAGAAAAATGTTACTTAGAGGGAATTTAAGAAGTGTTTCAAAAAGAAATACGTGACCAAGAGATACTATGACAAGAAAATGAAAGAGTTCTTTGAACTCAAGCTTGGGAGTATGAAAATAGATTAATATGAAAGAAGGTTTTTATAATTGTTGAAGTATGTCTCTTTCATCAAGGATGAGACAGTTAAGATTCATAGGTACGTGAGTGGTTTTCCATCATCCATTAGTGAAAAAATACAATATGATGATCCCAAAACATTGGAGGAGACCATAAGGCAAGCTAAGTGCCTATACGATAAACAAAAAGCAAGGCCAACTTTCCAAAAAGATTGGGAAGACAAGAAGAAATTCAAGATGGATCAGAGGAAGAAGGGAGCTAAGCCACCATTCTTAAGAAATAATCCTCATGTACAACCAACTTCTAGAGAACCTAGAATGATTGAGACAGGTGGTCAAAGGCCAATACAACCACCTATTCAATGATGGGGTTGTAAAGGAGATCTTATGTTTAGAGATTGTCCTCACAGAAGTGACAAAGTGAGAGTTGTTCACAATGTTCAACGAGATGAAATAGTGGAGGACATGGGCAAAACTGTACCCAGGATCTATGCATCCTTGGACAGCAAGAAAGCAGAGTATCAGTCACATATGATTGAAGTGGAAGGTATGATCCACAACCGAACCATTATTATTTTAATTGATTCAGGAGCTAATCATAGTTATATAGATCCTAAGATTGTGGAAGGTTTGAAATTGCCAAGAAACAGGCATGGAAAATCTTGGTTGGTGTAGCTGGCTACCAGAGACAAAAGAAAAGTTAATGAGATGGTTAAGTCATGTCTTATGGACATGAATGGACTGAGCATAAGGGAAGATTTGAATATCCTGCCTTTTGGATCATACGATTTCCTAATTGGTATGGATTGGTTGAACCAACACCATTCCATACTAGACTGCCATAAAAAGGAATTTACTTTCTTGGATGAGACAGGGAATCTAAGGAAAGTCCAAGGAATTCCTAGGGCAGTGAATATCAGAGAAATTTTAGCAATGCAACTGAAAAAGTGCTACAGGAAGGGCTGTCAAATATTTGTAGCCCATATGGAAGAAGCATCTAAGGATAAGGAGCCAAGTCTGGATGGTCATGTCATCCTGAAAGATTTTGAAGATGTGTTAAAGGAGGTACCCAGACTACCCCCAAAGAGAGATATTGATTTCTCTATAAATTTAATTCCTAGAGTAGCTCCAGTATAAAAAACGCCTTACAAAATGAGTACACCAGAATTGAAGGAGTTGCAAATGCAACTTGAAGAAATTATGAATAAGGGGTATATACACCCAATTGTGTCACCTTGGGGTGCCCCAGTAATGTTTGTGAAGAATAAAGATGGGACATTGAGATTGTGCATTGATTTCAGACAGTTGAACAAGGTAACTATAAAGAACAAGTATCCTCTACCAAGGATTGATGATCTCTTCGATTAGTTGAAGGATGTAAGAATATTTTCAAAGATAGATCTCAGGTTTGGATACCATAAGGTAAGGATTAAAGAGGAATGCATCAGCAAGACCACCTTCAGGACAAGGTATGGTCATTATGAGTTCACAATGGTGTCATTTGGGTTATCAAATGCACCAACTTTTTTCATGTGCCTAATGAATGGTGTTTTCCGAGAATATTTGGACAAGTTTGTCATTGTCTTTTTAGATGACATCCTTGTATTTTCCAAGTCAGAAAAAGAGCATGAGCATCATTTGAGGATGGTTTTGCAAGTGATAAGAGAGCATCAATTGTATGCCAAATTAAGCAAGTGATCATTTTATTAAAACATAATTCACTATTTGGGGCATATCATATCCGAGAATGGGATAGCAGTGGACCCTGAAAAAGGTTGAAGCCATTAGAGAATGGAAAACACCTAATAATGTGACATAAGTAAGATCCTTAATGGGTCTAGCGGGCTACTACATAAGGTTCATTGCAGGGTTTTCGAGAATATCCCACCCAATCACTTCCTTGCAAAGGAAGGGGAAGACATTTCAATGGACAAAAGAATGTGAAATGATCTTCCAACAATTGAAGTGGTTGTTAACCAGTGCTCCAATTCTTTGGATTGATGATTCAAATGAATATGTTTTGGTTTGCACAGATGCATGCAAAGAAGGACTTGGAGGATTTCTTAGTCAGAACATATTTGTAATATGTTTCGAGTCTAGACAATTGAAAGAGCATGAAAGGATCTATGCCACTCATGATTTGGAGTTCGAATCCATAGTGCACTCTTTGAAGAAATGGAGGCACTACCCCATGGGAAAGAGGTTAGAGCTGAGGACATACCATAATGGTCTGAAGTATTTGTTTTTTCAGTCTACTTTTAATGCTATGAAAAGCAGATGGTTAGAATTCCTCTTTGAGTATGACTTTGATATAAATCATATCAAGGGAAAAGAGAACAAAGTGGTTGATGAACTCAGCATAAGAGTGCATGAGTTGCATGCTACAACCATTGGCATGTACCAATCAGATTTGAAAGATAGAATTGTGGAGGTTGCAAAATCAGATTTGCAGTATATGGAATTGGTAACAAAATTGCAGCAAGGTAAAATGCAGCAGAAAGTTGAGGATTATGAATTTGGAATTGATGGAATTCTCTTGTATAGAAACAGAGTTTGTGTACCCAATTATCCTGAATTGAGGAGTGTAATTTTAAAATAAATGCACAATGTACCTTATGCAGGACACCGAAGATATTAGAAAACAGTTTCAACAGTCAAGAGCCAACATTATTGGCCATGCATGAAGAGGGAGATTGTTGAATATATAGCTAAATGCTTGGAGTGTCAAAAGGTAAAGGCTAAGCTAGACACCTAACAGGTTTTCCATAGCCATTACCCATTCCTGAGTGGAAATGGGAAGTTGTAATAATGGATTTCATCACATGATTTCCCAGAACAAGCAAGAAGCATGATGCAATCATGGTGGTGGTGGAAAAGCTTACTAAATCTACCCATTTCATTCCTATGAAGACTACTCACAAGGCAACTCATGTTGTTGATATTTATATGAGGGAAGTGGCATGCTTGCATGGCATACCCAAGACAATTGTGTCTGAAAGAGACCCAAAGTTTATCTCAAATTTTTGGAAGGGGTTATTCAAAGGGTTTAGAACAAATCTGAACTTCACATCTTATCATCATGATTCTGATGGGAAAACAAAAAGGGTGAGCCAAGTGATAGAGGATATTCTAAGGATGTATGTGATGGAAAAACCATATAATTGGGAAGATTATATACACTTGGTAGAATTTTCCTACAACAATGGGTATCAAGCATCACTGAAGATGAGCCTATTTGAAGCACTTTATGGTAGAAAGTGCAACACCCCAGTAATCTAGGACAAATCAGCTAATAGGGAAGTGGTTGGGTCAAAGTTTCTCAAGGAAATGGAAGATGAAATGATGAAGATTAAGAAAAATTTGAAGGCTTCCCAAGACAAGTAGAAAAGCTATGTTGATAAGAACATAAATCACAAAGAATTTAAAGTAGGGGATCATGTATTCTTGAAAGTGAAGGCCAACATAAGCTCCCTAAAGTTGGGGAATTTTTCAAAGTTGGCAGCTCGCTATTATGGGCCGTTTGAAATCCTAGAGAGAATTGGTCCAGTAGCATATATGCTTGCATTTCCTACATCTATGTATATACATAATGTATTTCATGTCTCATTGCTTAAGAAATATATACCTGATGCTAATCATGTTATTGATAGGAATGTGATTCAAGTGGAGCAAGAAAGCACTTTTCAAGTGCATCTAATGCATATAATGGACCAGAAAAGAAAGCAGCTCCGGAATCGAGCCATAGTTCTTGTAAAAGTCCAGTGGACTTGGTACAGACCTGAGGATGCAACATGGGAGCGTGAATATTCTATGCGAGCAGAGTACCCACATATTTTTGAAGTTTTTGGAAATCCTTTTGTTGTTGTGTAAATAAGTTGCAGTGAGGACAGTGCAAAAATAAGAGAAGGGGATTGTAACACCCCAGGGTTGAGCCCTTGCTGAATTGTAATTATGTTTATAGGCTGGTGAGACAAGTGTTATAATATGGAAGACTTATATGTTTATTGGGTCGGAGAGCCTAGATGCTTAAGGCCAATGAGCTTGATCTTTGTATATGTAAATACACACATCATTAATAAAATTACACTGCTGCATGTAGACTGACTACGAAGAAAGAGTTATGGGGGACTAAGATCCACTAGGTAGGGTAAGAAAAGGGGATAAGTTTCTAGGAATAGGGGCTAAGCTAGAGGGATTACCTCTAAAGGAATAATATTATATTATTATTTCCTAACGGCTAAGGTTGACATAATTTGTATTTTCCTAAGTTCGTCGGGAAAGGGAATGAGTGTTAAGTGGAGCTCATACAGCTTCAGGAAGACATGTGTCAACCTGGGCGCATGCAGCTTATAGATGGAAAATCCAGCTCGTTGGGGGTCCTCTCAACATTCTCACGACCGTCGCCACTCTCGCATTCACCCTTCTCGTGACCCTCACGATTCTCACAATTCTGCATTCACCCATTGATCACACACTGAGCCATTACTTTATCATCGACCTCTGCATCATTCACGCACCCTATAACCTGCAGGCACTGTGAACTGTCCCATACTTTTCCTGTGAAGAAAAATGCACCTGTACTTTTCCTAAGTCATATCATGCCTTAATGGTTTGGATTTTTCTTCCAACACAATGCCTTGAATGAGCGTGGCTTGCTGCCATCATCTGTTCCATATCAAGCTTTGTTGTTTCCATCACCCTTACTTGAATTGACTTGGGAGATGGACTGAAGAAGTAGGTTTTCATTTTTGTAGGTTTGAAGAGGTGGGTTGTCAGGCCCATGGACTGAAGAAGCAGGTTGTCAGGCCCGTAAGAAACTCTCTCTAGGTGAGAGAGGTTGTTGGGGAAGCAATTTTTCCTAGAGGGATCCCAACGAAAACTATAGTGCTTTGAGAATTCATGTTCAGCTTGTTGTTGAAGCCTTGGAAGGGAAGTGGGGCAGGAGAAGTGTTCGTGCTCGAATCGTCGCCGGGTGAGCAAGAATGGGAGCACTAGCATGCCCTGTTGGGCTCAGCAGGGCAGAACAGGTTTGCTGTGGATCAAAATGGGTTAACAGAGAATAGAAAACCAAACGAAATAAAATCTACC
>ML777417.1:691123-753757 GCA_009831015.1 Picea engelmannii
TATAGTATTTGACCCTTCTGGAATGCTGTGAACAATGCCATGAATGACTTCATTGCTGTTTTGATGATGTAGAGTTCTTGTCGCTGTGTGCAGATGATGTGGAGTTCTTGTCGCCATGTGCAGACGAAATTTCAGTGATAACAAGAAGGATTGTTGAGCAGAGAAGGGGAACGCTTCTTGGGGTGGGAAAGGCATGTGGGGAATGAGAGGTTGTAGGTTGTTAGCATGAGCTGGCTCCTGGGAGAAAATCCTTCATGATGATCTATGCAACTTTCCTGTTGTCCTTGCCAAGCCTAGGAATCCCTTGCCCGGTGGAGTTTAGTACTAGCTAGGAATCCAGTGTTGAGCATGATGATCAATGTGATATAAGGCTAGGAGGTTCGTTGGAGGTCTTCACAGAGTTGGTGATCATCTATTAAAATATAAGTACAAAATATTTGTTCTCTGTATGATGTATATCTTGAAATCAAGTTATAATGTTTTTATAATTGTTTGTGTATAATGCCTGTATGTTTTAATATTATTTCCGCATGAATAGTGGCATGAACAGAATGCTATAGTTTTTTTATTTGCATTATATAGATATAAATATATACGATATCAGAGCATGAAAGTTATTCGGTTGCATGGCCTAGCCTGTTGGTTTAAGGCCAGGGACATTACAAAATGGTATCAGAGCAAGGAAAGACGTCCAGAAAGTGATGTTGCCCAACCTGTTGGTGGTTGGGGATGTTATAATAAGACTTATCTTATGATGAATAAATATCACCAATTGGTTTCATATGGAGGATGTTCTTACCAATTGTAGGATTTCTTGTTCCAATTCTCTTAGCAACAGGCTATCCCCAAGTTGGGGCTATGAGTCCACAAGAACAAATTATTCCTATCGTTGGCTAAGATCCCTCACATAGCCCAATACCCAACAATAATGACATACATACTACTATAGAATTTTCCACCACCCCAGGATGGAATCCCCTTCTATTCCTTGTAGTTATTTCATAAATTCTCACACCCTCTAGGGATCTAGTGCAGACTATCAAAGAATATCAATGTAGGGGCTCCATAAAATCTAGTTATTTATGGAGTCTCAATCACAAAACTCCCATTCTCATGCCTATAGGAATTTACATATCAAATTTACATAACTAGCATCCCATCCTTCTATCATAGACATAACAATCTAATTTACCAACAAGGATTTCCCTTCAATCCTTCAATTTCTAGGTCAACAGTGTTGGCTCTATGGAGGTTAGTGGTGAACTCCTACATGACAAAAGAATGAAAAAAGTCAAAAAATAAGTAGGAAGAATAATGGTTTGATTCCATAAACCTAGGGAATTAGTATGCATGTGTTGAACTTTCCACTTGGCACCCAAGGAACTCCACCTAACTCCTTGGCACACATTCCCATATAGATTTGTCCTTTAACATGCTTTAAGCTAAGTGGTCTTGGTTTACAATAAAATAATATATATCATACTTTGGCCCCTCTAGTCCCCCCTTAAGACCCTCTCACATATAAATTATAATAAAATAATATTACTTTAGGCTTTGGTCGATTAAGGAAATATTTCAGTCAACTGCAAGAGAAGTCAACTAGGAAGTCGAGCCATTTGACCAAACAGTCAAGCCAATCGTCTGTCAGGTTGAGTTGACCAATGTAAATTCATTTTTATTTTGTGGAATCATATTCCCCCAATGTTATCATCCCTCTCATATTGTATCCATTGATGCATTTTTTTATTAATAACTTTGATACAAAATATACATAAATTGTCCCTTCTCCGTACTATTCTACTCACCAACCTATTTAACATTTATGTACAATTACATTGAAATTCTCAAGGATTATAACTGGGGTGTTACAAGATGATCTCCTACTTTAGTTACAACTTTGCAATCCTCCTTCCTATGATTCCAAAAATAGAACAAGCTCCTTCTTGTCTTGTCCTATGTTTTCATAAGCAAAATTCCTTTGACATTCTCCTTTTCCCATTTCAATGGCAACCAATAATCTATTGAATTATTTATGTTCTACCACTGACTAATTCTTTGAAAACTTCAATCATGTCTTGCAAATGGTATATGATAACATATGATATTGAATGTGTTTAGGTTAGTATATAGAACAAATTTTGAAGTCACTTATTTAGGAATGAAACCACATTGAAAAACTATGTTTAGCATAAGCTATGGATCTAAGATTGCAGTGGTTACAAAACCACCCAAGATAAATGATCCAGGTGGATGTCGGTGGCCACCCACCTATTGATCCATATTATTTTGAGAATGACATGAAGACAAAAATATAAACAATATATAACAATGAAATACACAAAAATATAGAAGAGAACACATAAATACAGTGAAACCCAACTTCTATTACTGAATAAGATAGAAAAACATTGCAGAACACAAACTGGAAAAATGGGGTAGTTTATCTCTAAAAAGAAAGAGATGTTGGCTACACTTCATTTACAAGAAGCTTTACATCACACTCCATTTCCTGCTTAAAGTGCCTCCTTCACCTCAATTATATATAAGAGAGTGAGAGGAGAACAATTACCATGATGCATGTGGGATAAATTGGACTAAGTTTATAAAATTCCATAGGCATGTAAAACACTAGGACTTCTCGGTAAAAAGCCCATCCCAGTACTACTCTAGCCTGAGTGTGCTTAAATGCGGAGTTCTAATGGGATCAGGTGCATTAACTCTATGTTTTCGGCATGTATATACGACCACTAGGAAATTATTAAATGATGTCTGTAATTAACAAATGAAGATGAAATTACATTACATTCCCCATCAAAAGGGTGAATATCATGGTTTACCAAAACCACATGCTCAAAATGGTGATTCAGTAGAACAGGTCGATGGCCACTGAGATCCATCTAGATTATTCCTCCCCCCTTAGGAAGAAATGGTCCCCATTACGTCAATTTACCTTGGCAGACACAGAGACTTCTGCGAAGTCTAAATCTTGCATTGCTTGCCTTCCTGAAGAAGTTGTCATGCTTAGCATTGTTCCTGATATTAAACTTAAGGCTCAAAGCATAATGTCATGCATCAGGAATTAAGGAATGATTTTTTTTAAGAGTTCTTTTTATTTTCGTTAGTTATGTAAGAATTTGAATCCTCAAATGAAATTAATAGTTGAACATAACATAGGTTGTGTTTCATCATCCGAGTCAATTAATCAAATTGAGTGGTGATGAAGAAAGTTACAAAACTATTAAAAAAACTAAGGCATCAATGACAAAATAATATTACCTTGTTTATAGTAGAAGAAAGAGTGGAATGAACCCTTGAAAGGATATATGATATAGTGGTCCAAGTAGCTTACAGGTCTTGTATTTGCTGATAGAAAATACAGAGGAAAAACTACTTGCTTATCAGATAACTAAATGAAATATGATCATAGTAGATGTTGTACTAAATTGCAGTCATTCACTTATCAAGGAGTAACATAAAGAAAACTAGAAATATGAAATACAAGAAGAGCACATAAATCAAACAACACAAAATTTGGAATCCCTGTCTGCACTTGTATTAATACTCACAAAGGATGAGTTTTCATAGTTACAATATGAAAAGAAGAAGCCTTTGTTCATTCTTCTAAATATGTATTTATACAAAAGCTTCTCAACTCTAAACAGTTGTAATTATCCTTATTTCTAAAATAGTAAAGGTTACAAAAAGTGAAATGTGAAGCACTTCACTTGCATCTCTTTTGTCTTTTCGTCATGCTGGTAGAGGCGTTTTTCTTTCCTGTTGTCCAACTTAGAAATAGATAATCTCTAATCATGATCTGTACATATGATGTGTACAAATTACCTCATTGGTTCTTGGAGGTGTTGTCTTTCCCTTGTTCGATACATTTAACACATTTGGTCACAAATTGTACCACCATCCTGGAGGGTTTTGTTAAGTCATTTTCCTCAAAAGCATATAATTTCCTTTTTAATTGAGGCAATCTATGTTCCATTCTCCTATCTTCTGAAGCTATAAACTGTAGCTGCAAACTGGGCTTCACTAGCCATCTATTTATCTTAGTAATATCAATCTGCTTTAATTGTAATACTTCAGCCTGGGCCTCTTCCATGTTGGTCTTAATGTTAAGTTGATGCTTCGCTATATCAACTTATCCTAGTACTTCAAAGATACTATCTTTTTTGAGGGCTAATAACTCTTTGTCAAGTGAATGAAAAGCTTCTTCACAAGCCTCCTTCACTTCTTTAGCCATTCTTTTTCTCTCAACGATGTTAGTTTCCCATGCCTTCAATATTATATCACCTTCAATTTTCTTCGAAACAGACAACCTGGAAACAATAGATACTCCTTCTCTTGACAACGACACAACTGCTTCTTGGAAATTGGCCTAAGTGGCAATAGCCTCTCTCTCCTTTAAACAAATGTTATCTAAGGCTTGATTTACCACCTGAAAATGGTTTTGGATAGTTTCCACCTTATGGAAAAGGATTTGTTGTGTTGATTCAAGTTATTTATGTACCTCTAGAGCTTGGGTTTGGAAAGCTAACATATCCACTACCAATTTTTTAGTTAAGCTTACCTTCGCTTCCAGCTACCTCACTAATTCCTTACTTCTCCATGAAGTTTTCTGCATCTCATCAAGACCGGATTTGAGCTACTGGATTTCCTGTCTATCATTGGCCCTAATCTGCTCGAAATCCTTGTTGATCTCACTTCTGACATTCTTTTCCACCGTTTTCACTTGATTTTTCAATTGGCCTATCAACATATCTTTCTGCTTCAACTTCTCCTTCTGGTTGCTCACTAAAAACTAGTTTGTTGTCGCAAAATCTCCTAGAGAGCCATCGACCTCCATAGAGAAGTCTTCTTCTTCTAGGGCCTTCCCATCTAATAGAACCCCGTGTCTTTTAACCACAGTTCCCTCCTTCTGATGTGTTTCTCCCTTTACAACAACCCTTCTCTTCTTACTAAAGAAGAATTCTGAAGTAGTCATATTTGCTACTGAAATGGGTGTAAGGTCTCCTATGAATATAAATTCAACCATCGGGTTCCCTCTACTGAACTATAGAAGTGTGACATATTGGATAGGACTGTCTATCTCAGTGGATGTTTGCTTCCTGGTTGTGTCAGTTGTTGGTTTACCCAATGTGGACTGTGGCTTTTCTTTTGCCTTCTTTACCAAGGCCTCAGTTTCCTCCAAATTTTCTCGGGCATCCTATCCACTAGAGCTACCTATTTATAACCCTTGGGTATCCATTTGTTGTGTGGCTGGAGGTGTCAGGGTTTCCCCTTGCAATACTTTGTGGAGGCCATTTCTTCAATGTTTATGGAAATTATAAAACTCGACCATTTTATCTGGTGTCAAAGCTTGAATTTGATCTAAAACCTCTTGATAGGACCTCGCTCCTCATAATATTTCATCATGAGGAGAATCTTCATGTTCATATATATTCAGATTGCAGCTGGCCATATGGTTACCTCCAATCTTCTGCAGATTGTGCTTCTTGAATTTGATATCGACCAGTTTGATTTCTCCTAGGGCCATGGCCTCCACTTTCAAATGGCCAAAATTCAGTAGAGAAAACGTACGAATATGAAAGAGAAAATATGGCCATAGCTTTTTCTGTATTACTTTGAGATCATTACCAATCCCTCCAAGCACAGTTTGGTGTGCTACTTCACCGCACACCAATCGGTCTGGTAAAAATTTAGGCAGAGCATGTGGAGGAACCAAACTACCAAAAACCCTAATATAGGAGAAATGCTCCTCAATGTACTAGTCTCCTATCTTGCCCATATTAGTCAATATTTTGTTGGAAATTCTCGGAGGTGGGTAACCATTGTTATCACTGAAATTTCGTCCGCAAATGGTTACAGGAATCTAGCATCTTCAAACAATTATGAGGTCACCCATGGACCAAAATTACCACAAAATCATTTCCAAAAGGTCCAAAACTATACAACCAGTTATAAAATTAAGGTTCATTATGACTATATAGGGCGTGCACACACATGTGCCGTCCAGAAATGCACGAAAATCACACATGCGCACAATGCACGACTGTCGTCACTAAAATCCGTGCACACATGAGAATGATGCATTTATGAGATTGGTCGGCCTCCCACCCACTTCTGGTTAAGCTTCTAAGTTGATTTGAGATCCAAATCTTGGCTAAATCCGACTGGGTGGTTGGTCAAAGACCTAAAAATGCCCTAAACAACCCCTTTTCACACTAAACGTTGGTTGCACAATACCTCAAAGTGGTGCTATAAAACAAATCCATGGGTGCACTACATTTTCAAGGAATTCATTTGCAAGGTTATGCTGCTGCTATTCTCTTGGGGAGTCCTCTTTTCTCATCAAGAGCATAATAGCATCATTACATTTGGGCAATCCATCTCACCTCTTGAGTGGATTAGCTTAGGATTCTTTCACCATTTCTTTCAAGTTTCAAAGTTGTAAGAAGAGCTCAGTTGTGGGGGTCCAAGAGCCCTCCCTTGGAGGAAAGAAGGGACCCAAAGTCCTCTTTCTTCTTGGTGTTTTCTTTTCACTAATATAATCCTTTCCATTGGTGACATGAGTCTTGTTTGTTTCTTGTTCTTATGTCCTTATGCTCAATAGTTTAGTTGTTCTTTTCTTTTCTAGTTTAATTCTTATCTTAGTATTTTATGTTTATTTTTCTAACCCTTTCCTTTACTGTTGTCTTTCTTGGCTAACCCAACTAAGCTTGTAAGCACCTCTATTTTTCTCATTTAGGTGACAAAAGAGACGCAACAGATTAGTGACTCCACTAGGGAGAGCTATCAATTTCCTACGCTCTTCTTTTGGTTTATTTAACCTGGAGGTACCTTAACCGGCCTAAGATGATCTGCAAAACATCTAATTCAAAGCTGAATTGAGAGAATTCCATTCTGAATTTTCTTCATGGTCATGTGACAGGTGTGCGCGGGTTTATTGGCCCACAGTCGTGCATCGTGCGCACGTGCACCAAAGTTATTGTGTTACTCAACGCTCTCTATGCACATGTGCCCAAAAGCCTATTTTAATTTGCGCATTGGTGCTCATTGTGCCTTTGTCTACTTTGAGACCCGCGCACCTGTGCAGAAAAATACACATTGTAAGCCTTTTTGTGATTTGGGGAAGGCCCCTAGCCTTCTTAAAAATGATTTCATGCATATGTAATCTGCACCACACTTAGGTCCCTCTCCATATAAAGGGATTAGTCAAAACACATAGGCACTTAGGGGGTTTGAAATCATTATTTCCTCTTTTTCTTTCATTTTGCCACATGGATGGCTTTCTTTGACTAAAAGTATAAGTTGGAATCATTTTCAATCACATAAAACTTGCATTGGGACCAGAAGTTGGATAAAAATCGTTTAGTATGCTCTTCTCTCATGCTTCAAAGCAGCCTTGAGAATCAGAAAAAGGTTGTACGACAATTTCATCTCCCTTAAAAAGACTAAAACCTTTAGGACAGGACAACATCCCCCTCGAGACTCCTCTTAGTTTATTTTTCAAACACATCTCAAGATTGTAATGGGCCCATACATGCCCACATGCTACAAATATAGGATGGTGTTGAAATTTAATTTCTTAGAAAAAATCACTAGGGAAGTTTAAAGGTTTTGTAACGGGCCCATACATGCCTAGATGATCACAATCTAGGATAGTTTCAAAGATTTATTAGATTAAATCACAATAGGGAGTTAAAGGAATAATAAATGACCCACATGTCCACATGTTAGTTTCCTAGGGACTTTTGAATTACGCAAGGTTGTACCAAAGGAATTTAGTTAATTAGGTAATCAACACTTGTAAGAACCAAGCGAAGTCCACATGCAACAAGGTGACACCTAATTCATTAAAACATTGGCACACTTTCACTCATTCACACACAAAAGTCACTTATCACTCACATAGTTTTCATCTCGAAACATGGAGGTAAAAGTAAGTTTCCTCCAAAGGGATTCTAAAACACCCCACCCTTTTCTTGACGAAACTATCCACTCCCATTTAATTTCAAACGAGATTGGATCACACCCCCAATCTCTCAAACAACCACATCTAAATTTTTTCTAAAAACTCACTAAGTTTTCCTCCACGGGAAGTGCCAAAATAAAGCTTTTAGTCTAGGTAGGATTTCGGGGATAGGCATCCAAATAACTCCCCGTTATCTAGTTCTCACATTTTCAAAACAATAGAAGTTGTCAAATAGGGAACTTTAAATCCTACAAGTCAAGTGTTCCTAACACCATAAGGCAGGGAGATACCCATGAAGGGTTGAAGGCCAAGGTCCGGTTGTTCTGTGCATCCCCCCTTGAGGTACCCACCTCTTGGACGGGATCCAGCCCGTGACCAATTTCTTAGGCCGAAAATCTAAATGTCGCACTTTGACCGAGGTACCTAGTGACCAAATTTTAGGACATATACCCAGATGGAAATTGTGGGCTGCAATTGCACCTTGATCGTATTTTGTGTGTCTATTGGGAAATATCGCCAGTTCTTTCAGGATATGCCCCCTCTACCCCTCATTATAACTGATTACTTCATCCTTCACTAGTTTCTCTTCCAGTGACTTCAGACCCCACTGTTGAGTACTATTGGAAGGTCCAGTGCTATTTGAGAGGAAGGATGTTACGTCTTTTAGGACACGAGCATTTGTTTTCTTTGATCCCCCACACGGACAAAACCCAATTATCCACATATATGCTTCTTTATCAAAACACTTTATGTATGATGCACTTCTGATTACATTTGATTTAGATATATATCGTGTAAAGTTCAAAAATTGCATACAAAGACTCTTGTTTATTACTCTCACCACCATTCGCACACATCCACTCAGCTAGTCAAACATCATAGGGGACCCACATAACCCCCATCGTTCCAGACGCTTCCTGAACCTCCCTCCTATTTTAGGGGGAGTTCCTAGTCTTGCCAACTCATCGGCTCCACCATCTCACACTCCTGTGAGCGCCACTGTCTTAGGATCAGCTTTGCTTGGTTCCACCTTACTTGGGTCCAATTCCCAAGGTCCACCATCCACTCACTCTCCTTTACATGGAAGCGGGGGTCTAACTTCCTGTCAAGGGGGAAGTACCAACCCACCTAGCCCCCCTCAAGGGTCAGGATCACAGAACACTCACACCATGGCTGGAACTAATCCTCCGCCACCACTCCAGATGACATACTTGGCCTCTCTCAACATACCAGATCTAAGGAAACTCACAAATGATCCTATATGCATGACCCCACATAGCCTGCAATGCCTACCAAACTACCATCAGATATCCCCAAGTTTGAAGGAAAGGTAGGAGATGACCCTGCCAACCATGTCATGACTTTCCACTTATGGTTCTCTTCCAACAGCATTATGGATGATTCCATCTGACTACGATTATTTCAACGCACACTCACCAGCCCATCAACCAAATGGTATGTAGACGAAAAATCGGGGTCCCATTTGACTTTCGAGTCATTGGCCAAATAATTTTTTACCTTCTTCCAATTACCAATCCACCGTGACAATGGTCTTGAACTACTCTCTAATTTTAAACAAACCTCAGCCACACATATCGTTGATCACATTCACGAGTGGCGTCGATGACATAGTTTGTGCAAAGCAAAAACCACCAAACAACAGTGTCTTGACTGGTTTCTCAGATCACTTGTATCTCTCCTCGGTAAAGATGTGGTTTCCACCTTCCCTCAATCAGAAGAAGAAGCCATTAGTAAGGCTCAACAATACGATCTCATCTATTCTTAATCAGGGTACTTGTACATAGTACTCCCTGATCTCCCAAAACCCGTGCCATTCGGCCAAGATAAACCCGGGATGTCTCACTCAGAAGACGGATTGATTGGTAACACCACACACCACAATCCACAACCCTAACAACCACCAATGTATGGAACACCTCAATATCTGTCGGCATATAGGGGAACCTCTTATTACCCTCCACCCCCTTATCAACAACCATACCCTATTTCTCTTCCTCCACCCATCAGTAGGCCACCGCCGACACCCACAATACACCCACCTATCCAAACAAGTTCGGGTACTCCCTCTACCTCAACTTATACTCTAAGTACTAGCGATGGCACCACAACTTCCTATGTACCTTATAGATCATCACCACAAAATATTAATCTGTACTTTCCATTTCCTGGCCCTCCCCAGCCCATGGATCCACCACAAGGACACCCTCACGCTGGGGTGAATTTTGTTCAACCCTCTCCCATTCAACAATATCAAAATTATGAACAGCTGAATATGGAAAATCCGACCCATCAGTGGAATAATTCCAAAAAGAAAGGAAAAAATGGGAACAATAACAACCCAGGTTAAGGTGGGAATCACCCCCAACAGAACCAAACTTCTAGGGGCAACCAAAACCAAGGGAATCAGAACCCCCAGGGGGGGGGCAATAACATCAAATATCAAGGGAAAAATAACAACAATCTTCGAACCAACTTCCCATGTGCCCTTTGCGGTGAGTTCGGTCATTATACTCATCATTTCCCCCAAATCGCTGATTTTAAACGGATGAAAGACTCAGTTAATGGACCACATACTCCAGCATCGCCTGCCCCTCAGTAGGCCCCACAACAATACATGCAACAACCTCCCCCAACCATTATGAAAAACCCCATTCCACACCAGGGTGTGATGAACACCCAACAGGACATGCAGCCCACCCCACCATAGTTGGGACCATATCTCAACCCGAACAATCCCGCAGATCATACTATCCTCCTCACCAGTGAGGAAGAAGTCATTCTACAAACACATAGTCGTCAATACCGTGCACCCGCTGAGTCTCCTCCCATCCCCCTAGAAACAATCCCAACACCAACGAGACCCCCTTTAATGATCCCTCGCCCTAACGCGGAAACACCTCTTCGCATCCCTCGCATCCCATTGCGCAGGAATGTCCACAACTCACAGGCTAGGGTAGCTCATAATTACAGTTTGGTTGATGACTTAGCACAGTCCCCGACTTCCATGTCAGTCTTAGAAGTCCTTCAAACTTGTCCCACTTAGCGGAAATCATTATTTTCCACCTTGGGGGCAGTCGACCCCATGGATACTCAACTCATAACATTTGATCTCGACAGTGGAGAACCTCGTCTCCCCACTCTCATCGCTTTTCAAATCCCAGTGAAAATTCGAAACATCATAGTTCATCAGTGCATCATCGATGAAGGCACATCCACATGCATCATGTCCAAGTCTGTATGGAAGAAACTTGGTTCCCCCGAACTCATACCATCTTCCATTACCTCAAGAGATTATGACGGACGACCATCTTCTCTCGAAGGACTCTTCCAAAATGTCCCTGTAGAACTCGGGGGTAAGACCATTCTCATCGACATTGAAGTTATCAATGCCCCACGCGATTACACTATCTTGTTCGGTCATAGCTACATGTACGCTATGAAGGAAGTAGCCTCTTCCGTCTTTCGAACCATGATGTTCCCCCATAATGGGAAGATCATTACAATTGACCAAGTTTCACATTATGAGCCTAACCCTTCTTCCAACATCGATAACATTCTCCCCCTTGTCCACAATAATTATGAAGCATACCCACTCATCGAAATGGGGCGTAGAATTTTCAAAGACCCATCATTGTTAGGAACTTACCATGGTGCACTACCTCCCCTTCATCCTTCCAATCAGGTATGTGTCGTATAATCCAAAGGAACTGACATTGAGAATACCCTTCCTCTCAGGGAGGCTTCTCTCATATCTAACGTCCCACTAGTCGTAGAGTCCCTCCCTCACGAGCCTCCTGCGAACTCGTCAACTCCACTAGTTCACGATTTCACCTCACCCCAAGGCCATATCCCAGTTTGGGAGACAGTTCCCCAAGCCATTACTCAAATCCCCTTCTTTTACCCTCCACCAGGCGTACAAACTTTCTAAGTAGCTGCAACACTTACTCTCCCTAATATGGTGTTGGCAATCCCAATTTGGTATTTACATCCACCAGAGATGGTTCCTCAACCATCCCTTCCCCCCCAAACAGAAGGAATCCCAATGACGATTCCCATACTCACTCCCACCATACCCTCTACACCCCCACTCACTAACCTCCCTACCACAGATGGGGGCAGACGAAAGAAGAAGGAGCCCACAACTCCACTTCCCCCAAGCATCCAACCTCCTTGCACGCTATGTGAGAAAGATGGACACCCAACCAACAAATGTCCATCTCTACCTAAGTTACGTAACCTAATTCAACTCAATCAAACACCATCATCATTCATCACTTTAGCAAGTAATATCGCTACCTCCCCTAACAAAAGTAGTAAAGGGATGCAAACCAAATTCACTTGCACCATATGTTCAGAATATGGCCATTATACACACCATTTCCCAGTGCTACCTTACTTCCAACATACATTAGTAGCAGTACACCAAAGCTTCCAACACGAACCCAATCCAGCTACATCATCCCTACCAAACATCATTGACATCCATTATGTTATGACTTCAGTCAATGAACGTATGGGATACCCTTGCTCTCTATGTGAATCCTTAGATCATTTTACATACCAATGTCCTATGATCATTGAATACAGGCAACGCCAATCGACCCTGATTCAAACCCCTGAGGCCCCTACATAGTCAATGATTAACCTTACCTCATCACTAGAGATTCTTCATGTTATTTCTCCTGAACCAGAATCACTCCCTCTTCCTCCTTGGTTCTTGGATGACTTACACGAGGATTTACCCCCAAATCCCCCCAATTCTCTCGTTCATTTCCCCACGAAAATTTTACGTCCAACTACCACTAGTACTCCTTAGTACCTCAATATTTGGTTTATGTCAAGTGAACCATCACAATCTCATTTCGTAATTCCCCTCGCTTCTTCATCACCAGAGGATAACCACACGGTGACATTCACCGATATCACTCTTTATGATCCCTTGTATTCTCGACAATTCTATTGTGACGAGGACATACTCGAGGAATTAACCACCCCCGACTACCCATGGGATGCTCTACACCACAGAGCGCTCTTATTTCCACATAAATCCTTCATGCCTCCTAACCAACACCCCATATACACAGTCGAAACCAAGGATTTTATCCCATCAGGGCATATTGACTGGCTCAACAACCCCATCCCTGCCCCTAATGATTTTGAAGAAGGCAACATGGCCAACATTTCCCCTACCATCAAAATAAATATTTCCATCAGAAATGGAGTCTTCGAGGAAATTACCATTGGCGCCGCATGCACCCTTGAAGAAATCACTGCCTATAAAGCCCTCTTCCAATAATATGGAGATATTTTTTCCTGGTCATACACATAGATGCCTAGCCTTGACCCCTCTATTATTGAACATCACATTGCCCTGATATCACAATGATTCGCCAAAAACAACAACCGCTACACCCGTCCAAAGCAACGGCCATTAAAGCTGAGATTGACAAATTATGAGCGACAGGGTTCATCTACCCCATCGCCTATACCTCATGGGTTTCCAACCCTGTACCCGTTAACAAAAAATGGGGCACTATCGATGTATGCACGGACTTTTGCGATCTCAATCACGCCTGTCCCAAAGACAACTTTCCAACGCCTTTCATCGATCAGATTATTGATGACTACGCAAGCCACGAATCTCTATCCTTGATGGATGGTTTCTCTGGCTATAATCAAATCCAAATCCACCTAACCGATCAATACAAAACCACATTCACCACCCCTTGGGGTACTTTTGCATATCGTGTCATGCCTTTTGGCTTAAAAAACGCTGGTGCAACTTTCCAATAGGCCATGACATACATTTTTCATGATCTAGCTCATATAATCCTCGCATACTTGGATGACCTCACAGCTCGATCCAAAAAACGCACCCAACATCTCGATGATTTACAGATCATCTTCCAACGGTGTCGTCAGTACAACATCCGCTTGAACCCACTCAAGTGTGTGTTCTGCATCACTGTCGAGCGCCTCCTCGGATTCATCATTTCCCAAAGCAGTATTATTGTGCATCCCCTCAAAGTCTAGGCCATCACAGAAATTCCACCCCTCCAGAATTTACGCCAACTCCAAAGCCTACAAGGAAAAGCTAACTTTCTACGGCGATTTGTCCCAAACTATGCCACTTGAGCACACAGTTTCCTTCGCTTACTATGCCATGACATCCCATTTCACTGGGATGAACATGCCCAAAAAGCATTCGACAATCTTAAAATAGCACTCTCTAACACCCCTTTAATTAGTTCACCTAACTATAATCGCGACTATATCCTCTACATATCAGCATCATCTGTCTCAGTAGCAGGAGTTCTCGTTCAAATCAGCGATGATGATCATGAGCATGTCATTTACTACATTAGTAAAAACCTCTCAGGGCCACCCTTGAAGTATAATCACAAAGAGAAACTAGCCCTTGCAGTCGTCCTCGCAGTCCAAAAACTACGCCATTACATTCTGCTTCACACGACTAAAGTCATAGCAGATTCCAACCCCATGCAATACTTTCTCAGTCATCGACAAATTAATGGCAAAATTTGCCCGATGGATCGTTATCCTTCAGGAGTACAATCTAGAATTTTCAACACCCAAGAGAAAGAAATCTCTCGTCCTTGCCGAACTTGTCACAACCTTCTCCTTTGATACTACCAGTGCCCCCGTCAATACCGACTTTCCTGACGAACATCTCTTTTATATCACTTCAGATGATCCTTGGTACGACGACCTCCTCGTCTACCTCCGAACCCAAAATTTCGGTAACCACCTCTCACGAGATTATCGTCGTCATATTTTCCACCAAGCCCCCCGCTATCTCCTCATTGGAGATATCTTATATCGGCGAGGGGTCGACACCATACTTCGTCGATGCTTGACTATTGATGAGGCTAATAGAGTTTTGAACAACTGCCATAGCGACGCGTGTGGGGGCCATCTTTCGGGGATGTCCATTGCTTAGAAAATCATCCGACCATGTTACTTTTAGCCTACATTGTTTCACGATTGCATTCACACCGTGAAGCGATTCAATAAATGTCATCTTTACACCAACAAAGAACGAGCACCACCTACTCTTCTCCACCCAGTCATTACTGCAGGCCCCTTTTGTAAATGGGGCATCGACTTCATGACTTGTAACCCCCCATCTAGCAATGGACACAAATACATCGTTGTCACAGTCGATTACTTCACAATATGGGCTGAAGCCATGCCCACCTTCAATAACACCTCTAACACTGTAGCGCGTTTTTTCTTTAATCACGTCATATCTCACTTTGGAGTACCACTCCAACTAGTCTCTGATCAAGGGAAACATTTCGAGAATGAGATTTTTGCCGAACTCTCATACTGGTTAGGATTCACCCATGAGTTCGCCTCACCATATTACCCTCAGTCCAATGGATAGGTCGAAGAAGTTAACAAGGTCCTCAAGACCATGTTACAACGCACAGTTAACAAACATAAGACCAATTGGCATCATATGTTATTTTCCACGCTATGGGCTTACCGTATGGCTGTGAAAACAACCACTGGTTTCACACCATTTCATCTAGTCCACGGGGTAGAGGCCACTCTTCCTATTGAGTGCAAAATCCCCACCTTACGCACCGCAATTGAGCTATTACTCGACACTGCTCCAATGGAGCAACGTTTGCTGAACTTATATTCCTTGGATGAATATCACCGATCTTCATTACAGAACAATGAGGCATCCAAAAAATGGTCCAAAGCCATCTTTGATTGCCATGTCAACCTTCACTCATTTCATGAAGGCGACCTCATCCTTGCTTACGATATCACTCACGATACCCTCGATTATGGAAAATTCGAGTCACTATGGAATGGCCCCTACATTATCCAACATTGCCTCACCAAAGGCGTATACATCCTAGCTTCTCCCAAGGGCCTCTCTCTCAAAGAACCCATCAACGGGATATACTTAAAGAAATTTTACGCCTAAGCATAGCCATTCTACATTAGGTTATTTCTTTTATAGTGTTTTTTCTTTTTTCCACACCTCACGTCTAAACTATCATTTTTGTTATTGACAGATTCTTCCTCCATCGACCTACCACATCGGTTACGCCGACGACGCCAGCCGTTGGACACAAAATCTCACTTCGGCAACTTGGGCCCTCTATACCTCCTCACATGAACTGCTCCACTCAAGCGGCATATGTTTGGGTTCAGCAACCAACAACCAAGCCGAGTACGCTGCCGTCATTGGACTCCTCGCAGACACCAACCATCATCGTATTTGTCACCTTAGAGTCTTACTTGACTCCCAACTAGTCGTCCTCCAACTCAACAATGTGTATCGTGCCCGCGATCCTTTTATTTTTCGCAAATACCTGCAAGTTAGACTTTTATCTCGACATTTTGATTTTATTACATTTACACATATTCCAAGACAATTTTATCAAATCACAGATAACCTAGCTAACATTATACTCGATTGGCATATATCACATCAAGATACCTTTACACACACATAAACCATCAGGAGCCTGTCACAGCATATATAGATTAGACATCATAAATAACATTAAAAAACATACATGTGAACATCAAAAAGACCCCAAAATGTATATCCATATATATATATATATATAAATCGGTCAACAGTGCCATCAAAATGTTTACATACACATAGAATACATCATATACAAAATCTGCAGGCCAGTGCAGCACCTCGGTACAAAACTGGTGTCACTACACAAAAATGGGCTCACTAGACTATATATAATATACAAAAATACACAAAGAGACACTCAAGGTGCCTCTAGAGAACCACCTCCTGCCCCTCCCTCAGGCGATGGTGCCCCACCCTCTATCGGTCCCTCCGGACCTGGAGGTAACCACCCGGTCATCATAGCAACTGTTACTGTTTCTCACTGAACCATGGTCCACCACATCAGCGGAACTCCCACACACTACTCCAGGATGCCCTCATCCTGGATGTGTGACCACATGCCCTCAGGCACTCCCTATAGCACCGCCTCCAAGCGGCGGCGAATATCCTCAAAATCTCCCCCGACCTCGACCGGAGGAGCATGCGATGGTCCTACACCAGGGTCGTTGAAATGACGTCTCCTAGCCGCTCTCTCCTCGCCAGCTAGTCTCACCTCAATGTCCTCACGTCAACGTCTCTCTCCTTCCCGCGGCTCTCCCAGTGGCGGTCTCACCGACCCTTGATGAGCTGGCGCTCTAACCAACTCAACCTCACGCCCGCGAGGTCCCACATCTGCACATACAAACAACCAAACGATAGTATCAACATCTATACAAAATACATAGGTCATACTATCTCAAATATCAACATATCAAACAAATCACAAACATACCTCGGTGGTCGAACACCTCCCTTGGAGGTAACACCATATCCATATCACCCCGGAAATCCACCCCACAGTACAGATATCGTAGTATGATTTGTGACATCTGCTGCCACACCTGTGCAACCTCGACCAAGAAAAAATGGCCACCCTCACCACCACCGTGGCGAATCAAAGTCATCGACCATCGCATCATTCGTATCTCTTGCACACCAGGTGTGCCCAATAATACTCTAGGGCGCAACATCGACACCCTATCCAAGAACCATGCCACCAAGATGGACCCAGAGGCGAAGTCCCCTGAGTCCGCAACCCGATACCTATCAAGCTGCCCTACCATCTTGGCATGCAACATCAATCCTCAGGAAAAATGCTCTCCCGCCAATGCCCTCCCCATAATCCTCAGCTGACCACCACTGATCCATTGAGTCGTGAGGGACCCATATACCCTCACAATCATCACTGCTACACAACGATGAACTAAATCATCCATAGCCCCGATACTCACTATGGAGCCTGACATAAAGTTCTCTCTCGAACAATACCTCCAGCCCAAGGTAGCCAACTTCACGTCCCCAGGTAATACATGCTCCGTTGGTAGGGGTGGCCCCCAATAATGGAGCCCAGTTAGAAAATACACATCCTCCACCACAGTGAAGGCTAGCTACTCACCCCGCACCATAAAACAATGAAGATCCGGACTCCACATCCGGATCAAGAACTGTAGGAGGTACTCCTGGGCCCGTATCAAAGGGCACTTGAAAAAATTTAGCAACCCATAGGCTGCCAAAGTGGCATGAACCACCGGCTCCTCAATAGCCACAACCTCCCTCAGTTGTGACCAGTCCCTCTCTCGCTAGTGGACCAACATCATACAAATGATCGCCTGCAACCACATAATACAGTCCTAGACAAGCCATCTTGAACATAAACACATTAAAGTATCCAAATAAAAAGATGAGTTTTACACCCATCAGCCTTGCCCCCAAGGCCCAGTTGTTTAAACCCACAGGCGCGCACATATGCATGCTTGTTCACCCCATAGTCGCGTAGACATGCGCGCCTGTTCACCCCACAGGCACACACACATGAGTGCCTGTTCATCCCACAGACATGCATGAATGCGTGCCTGTCCTCCATACAGAAGCGCCTCCATGCTCCCTTATCACGAACACAGGCACGCATCACAGCGTTCCTGTCCACTACACAGTTGTGCACCTATGCGCAGCTGTGTAACAAATAGGTGTGCATACCATGCATGCCTTTTTCCCCCCTTGGGGCGCACCCATGTGCGAATATCCAGATAACAGGTGCACACACATGCGCACATATTTATAGATCATCCATGCATTGGGGGGCCCACACCCACAAAAACTCCTGTACGGCCCTCCATACAGGCCTTGCCCCCAAATAGAAAACCTAATTCTATGCAGGACGATAAAACCACTAACCTGAAGCTTGTTTGTCCTAAATTGGCTGCCTCATTCTCCCGAAAACTCCAAATCTCCTTTGAATATCTCTCTTCCAATCACTCTGACATTAGGTACAAATGAGGTGGCAATGTGGGCCCTACAACTATATATAGTCATTTTTGCCAAAATTCCAGACCCCATTCTGGGAGCTCCGAGTGTCTGTTTTTCGATCCGTCTTCAGCCACGGGATCAGTACCCCATCCTCTACATCAAGACAGTCCCCGACCCACTTTTCATCCTTAGCCCCCAGGGATCCATTTTTTCCATACCTCGTCCAAGTACGCATGCTCATGTTCAAAATTATCAAATAAATGCTTGTATGTTCGATTCTCTTCAGATATTGTTCACGTCAGGTATTTTCTTTTCATGTGTGCAGGTACTTGGTCATCATACATTAGCGCAACCCCTTCAGGTATATAATCAACACTGGCATGTAATCATTCCCTCTGAATCTCAATTGCATCTCCAGTCACACCCTCTGAAATTTTCCTTTAGGGTCCCCATATCCTGCTCTGCAGTACCGCCATATCCATTTTCATTTTGGGTACTGTCACCCGGTAGCACTCTCCCCCACATGAGTTTTCCCATTCATAGCACCCCTTGGCACTTTGACACTCATGTTGTTTTTTCCCCCTAGGGATGGGAGTCTCGATAGTCTTACGCATTTCCGAGAATTAACTACATACTCATTCTCCTCATTTTGCTAGCTTTCCCAACGGACTCCTAGGTTATCTCTTCCAGGTTCTATTTTGAATGCGCCTCCGCAGTATCATTAACCCTCCATTTCACCCACAATCAATTTGCCCATCCGCAAAATTCCCTCCATTCCATCTACCTCATACAGAAACCCACCCATGGGCCCCCCAACCTCCACCAGTTCTCCAAGAAAATTGCACCCTAACCGACCCAACCATATTGCATTGGGGCACCCATTTATGGATTTGTACACTCATCCCAAATTATTCTTTATTCATTTGGTAGTTTGTAAAAAGCCTTTGTTTCCAGCATTTACATATCTTTTTGTCGTCACCTTTGGCGACCTTCTTCTTTTTTTGGAAAACGCAACCCATGTCGCCCTTGGTTGGGGCATTCCTTATCATCTAATCCTATTGACATCGTCCATAAACTCTGAGTATTCCACAGGCCACCTACCTCTGCTCTATGAGTTTGTTCACTTTGTCCCGCCTCTGGCACAACATATCCCACATTGTGTCGTCCCCCTGACACTCGATCTAGTTAAATGGTTACGGCCACTTATCCTTCGCATATATCCCCAACCAAGGGAAGTCTTGAGTCTCCACACATCTTGACTTCGTCCATGTACCTCCTCAGTTCATACCTCACCTAGTAGATTTCCCAAAGCCCTTTGCTTCTTGGAGTTGCATCTCCCTTTTTGACGACATCAGCACAGTTTCCAGAAGGGCGACAGTATCTTGACTCTCATTAGCTTTCCAATGAGAGGCCTTGAACGACACAGGAGAACCATAATTTCTCCCTGTTGTCATTGACCCCCATAATATTCGACTTCAACACTTTCTCATGTTACAATGGGTCTTACTTTGCCACTATTGCAATTGTTTCTTATATTCGTCGAAGACCTCTGAACTTGGTTGGGCTATCAATGCCCACAACATCCATGATACTTCTTATAGGTGTCCTTGCCTCTTGTTCAGAGTATGTTCCTCATCCGACTTGTCCTCTGCCTTTACCAAAACCGACCCCAAGGGCGTTGAAGTGATCTACATCAACACACAGTTTCAGTTACTGTACAACACCCTTTTTTGAGTTACATCACACAAGCATGGGGCATGCCCGCCTCGTTTTTACACAATTTATGTTACACACCTTGAAAAAATACGGGTCCTACAGGTTCCCTTCTCCCTCCAATAGGTCACTCTTGATACTCTCACTATCACTCTTTCTTACAACGATACTCTCAGTAGAAGAAACATTGATGAATTTTAGCTATACGTATGCTCCTAACCTCATCCATCATGGGGCATCTGTTATCACTGAAATTTTGTCCACAAATAGTTACAGGAATCCAACATCTTCAAACAGTTATGAGGTCACCCATGGACCAAAATTACCACAAAATCATTTCCAAAAGGTCCAAAACTATACAACCAGCTATAAAATTAAGGTGTGTTATGACTATACAGGGCGCACACGCACATGCACCATCCAGAAACGCACAAAAAGTGCACATGCGCACGATGCGCGACTGTGGTTGCTAAAAGTCACTCACACATGTTAACGGTGCATTTATGAGATTGGTCAGCCTCCCACCCACTTCTGGTTTAGCTTCCAAGTTTATTTGACATCCAAATCTCGGCTGGATCCAACTGGGTGGCTAGTCAAAGACCTAAAAATTCCCTAAACAACCCCTTTTCACACTAAAAGATGGTTGCACAATACCTCAAAGTGGTGATATAAAACAAAGCCATGGGTGCACTACATTTTCAAGGAATTCATTTTCAAGGTTATGTTGCTGCTATTCTCTTGGGGAATCATCTTTTCTCATCAAGAGCATACTAGCATCATTACATTTAGGCAATCCATCTCACCTCTTGAGTGGATTAGCTTGGGATTCTTTCACCATTTCTTTCAAGTTTCAAAGTTGTAAGAAGAACTCAGTTGTGGGGGTCCAAGAGCCCTCCCTTGGAGGAAGAAGGGACCCAAATTCCTCTTTCTTCTTGGTGTTTTATTTTCACTAATATAATCCTTTCCATTGGTGACATGAGTCTTGTTTGTTTCTTGTTCTTATGTCCTTATGCTCAATAGTTTAGTTGTTCTTTTCTTTTCTAGTTTAATTCTTAGCTTAGTCTTTTATGTTTCTTTTTCTAACCCTTTCCTTTACTGCTGTCTTTCTTAGCTAACCCAACTAAGCTTGTAAGCACCTCGGTTTTGCTCATTTAGATGAAAAAAGAGGCGCAACAACCATATATGGCGGTGTGCATCGACACCACCACCCAGTTGTAGATTTCATAAAAGAATTTTTTGTCTTGTCTTCCCAAAGCTTCGAATGATAAATATGTATGGGTTCAACACTATTTGGAGTCCAACTCCAGCCCATCAGTGGAAAAGGTGTCATAGAATAGACGTCATCCATGATATAAGATGACATGAAAAATTGGGTTGGTTGCCCCTTGGATTTTAGTGACTAATATGCTATAATCTCTTTAACCAAACTGTCTAACAATATCTTGGCCCAATCAAAAGAATAACCCTCGGCCATTGTGTGGATAATGGGCACCCACTATAAAAACAAATGGGTTGTGTCTTCTTTCCCATAGAGTCTACACATCATCATTGCTATATAAATTATGTGAGGTTCTAATGAAGAAACTATGTATATGCCATGGGAGTCATCTCTGAACTTCTCGGGGCAAGAGTACCAATCCTTGATTAAGTTGGGAAGGTGTTTTCCACATTGAGAACATTCCTTATTGTCAAAATATACTAAGAAACTGGCATCGTAAACAAAATTGGATATCGGAGACAATTTGTACATCACCTGTAGATGTTCCAGCCGGAAAGACCCAACTGCGACCTTTTGTGAATTGAAAATGGTTCTGGTAGGGATATCCACATTCTCCAACGCCCAACTGATCGTATCATTGTAAGGAAAGAGCCTAGGCCTCATCGCTATCTTATGTAGCTCTGACTAGGCAACAATTTTTTATTTGGTAGCTAGGTCCTCTGTCTCATCATCACCTGAGTCGTCTAGGAAATTGACCAATTCATATTGTAGAATATTGAAAACTTGCATCCAGGATTTAACAACATCTATACTTCTTGGCAAGGTGTCGAAAAGGATATCTGTGTTCTGGCTCGATCCTTCGCCAGGTGCTTTAGTTTCTTTTCAAGGAGCCATGGTATCAGGTCTCAGAGCTCTGTTATCTGTCACAGGAAATGCACAAAGTTTACTACATTTAAAACTTACTGCTTAGTGAAAATGCACAATGAAATTTGAAATTCAATATCCTTTTCCTTTAATTGCGTCGATTTTCCAATACTTCTACTAACGAGGCATTTAATTTTCCTTAATGAATAAGATTTCGACGGTGGTTTAAGATCTCACTTGGAATGATTGTTGTAAATCAACTATTAATGTCATTAATTTTTGGGAAAAGCACAGATGAAATTTGAATTTTTCCGAGTCATTATTTAGCGAAGGATTAATTACGTGATAATCATCGTTAATGTTTCAGTTAATCAGACTTATCGTTAAGAAAATTTCGTGACTTCAGATATCAGGATATCTTATGAAATTTCAAGGTATAATCCCTGAAACACGAAATTGCGATGTGATTAATTAACTTTAATCATGTTTAACACCTTTAAATAATTGTGATCAACCTAAGACAGTTTCAGCTATCGAGACTTCGATAGTCGCTGCATGCAGGATTCCTGAAACGCGAAATACTGACATGACTAATTAACCGTTAATCATTCTTAATTATTAATTAATCTGGTTTAGAGCTTAAGAAGATTTTGTGATTTTGGCTATCAGGACTTTGGAATTGTTGTATGTTGAAATTCCTGCATTGCAAAACTCCAAAACCCGATTTCTTGAATGTAGTATTTTAGTTATTTGACTCGTTAATGAGTAGGCAACTCCATAATTCTTAAGAGATTAGGATCGTTTGATTAAATGGGAGACTTCATCAATGGTGAGAATTGAGCATGTGTTGTTTTTATTTAAATGAGAATGAAATCTATTAAAGTCTAAAGTTTTATAAATATATATGTGTTCCAACATAGGCTCCATATAGGGATCTTGTCTCCCTGTGAGACGCAGAAGAACAATAAACCAAGTAGCCTTTAATTGGTAAATGGAGTCATTATTGCATTTTTGTGAAACACATTCTGAAAAAGGACACACATACGTACTTTGGACTTCATCCATATCTCTGAAAACTTTCAAAACTTAATCATTCATCGATCTCGAGTTTAGGCTTATTAATGGATTCCTTTTCTTAAAATTGATTTCAGATTTTCTTAAGATAATCAAAACAACCTTAATTGATCCATCAGACTCTGTTCGATTTTGTTCGCATCAAGAAAAGTAATTTTAATGTTTTAGTCAGGAAGTCTCGTGTTGGATTAGAATGTAGATCTAGTCGAAAAGCGAACTAGTTATCAGAGTGCATTATAATACATGTATAATAGCCTTGCATATATCATAGACATTGCTTCACTGCTAGCGAGCATGTTCAGTACCCCAGTGAAGTTATCTAATTTCCATATTGAATTTCCTTTCACCACTTCAATCAACAATTTTGCATTTAAATGCTAAGATGAGGGAAATCATTTAATGAATTTCCTTTCATCATCTTTTTTTTTGGACTAGATGGGGGCAGTCATTTTATGAATTTACTTTCACCAACTGTCTTATATTTTTTAAAACATGAAGTGGGGGAAATCAATTTGTATATAGTATACTAGGGGTGACATCTGTTTATAATTTAGCATGAGAGGTTTGTTAGCTCACTTTGATTACTCTAGACTAATCTTCTTCTGACCTTCAAAACACCTTCGCTTACAGGAAGTTTTCAAGGGGAACTTTTAATTTCTAGGGACTTTCCTTGAGCGAAACTAATCAATCTAAATCTGTTAGAAAAGCTAAAGTAGTTAGGATTAGCCCAGACATACTTTATTTTAGTTAAAGTTAGAGGGATCATACATATTTTTTCTTATTCTCATGTTGCAGACTTGTTTCTAAGCTTTCAGAGTCAAGGCGAAGTCCTTTTTCCTCCATGAAGATCAAGAAAAGATATTTAAAATCACAGGAAAATACAGCTTGAATATAAGCAGGAAAAACAAAAAGAGGATTCAGATGTTCTACTGTGAAAACAGTCATTCCTATGCGAGTCTTCTTATTGATTCTCAAATTCCTTTCTTTAAGGTATTTTTATTGCTTACTTTCTTATTATAAATTTTATTTCATTTTTTTATTTTATTTCATCTTATTTTTAATTTTATTTTTTCCAGAGAAAACTCTTGAGAATTAAAACATAATTTTATGTTCCTCTGGTTGTATATTAGGTGATAACATTTGTACATATGAAACTTCTGTCATACCTAGTGATGTCTCCTTGAAAATTTAACTTGGGTCAGTAGGGAATAAGTTCATACCTCATATTTTCTCTATATTTTCAACCAAATAAACTATCTATTTATCACATGTTTCGAAAGAAAGCCAATGTTTTAAAACATGAGCATCGATTTCTGATACATCTTATCTCTCAACTGTATCCTGCAATGAAAATAAACATGAGGGTTGTCAGGAACTTATGTAGATCGAAACTCTATGAGTTACTTATTTTTATATTTTTGTTTTTATGAAATCGACAAACCTGTTTTTATTTACAGTGAAAGTAAAGACTTACCAAAGAAATGAAAAATTGTAAACAAAAATGTGAAAACCAAACCAGTATGTACAATGGGAGTTCGTAATCTGGTTACTACATGAAATGCTTCAGGTAATGTCTGTTGATAGGGGCGTTAAGGATCTTCCCATCGAGTTTTTCTAACAAAAATGAATTATTTCCCTTAGAAGATGTGACCTTGAAAGGTCCACACCATATATCGTCAAATTTTTCATTCTTTCTTGAGTCTTCCTTCCTGGCATCCCATTTTAAAACCAGGTCACCAGGGAGAAATTCCCTATCTTTAGATTTTTGGTCATGCAGAGCTTTCATGTTATCTTGATATTTCTAGATTCTCTCATCCACTTCAGCCCTATTTTGTTGGACTTCAATCAATTGATTTATTCTTCTGGTGATGTCATTTGGCTCTTCCTTCACATCCTGCCAAAGTTTCATTATGGCCAGAGAAATATTTATGGGGATAACTACATCGGTTCTGTATACCATTTGAAAGGGGGACATTCCGGTGCATTTCTTAGTGCCTATTCTATTAGCCCATAAAGCATACTTCAAATGCACATGCCGGGATTTCTTATTTTCAGTCAACACTTTTTTAATTATGGTTATTAAACTCTTGTTCGAGGACTCATCTAATCCATTTCCTTGAGGATAGTAGGTTGTTGAATGTCCTAGTACAATATTGTAATTTTGACAAAAACTTACCATAGCCATGGATTTGAAAGCTTGGGCATTATCAGTGACTATCTTTTGAGGACAGTCGAATCTCGATAAAATGTCCTCTTCTAAGACACTGATCACCACTATGTTCGTTTTGTTTTGTGTTGGAATGGCCTCCACCCATTTAGTGAAATAATCAGTAGTGGTCAAAATCCACTTATGTTGTGTGCTTGAATGTGGATGTATTTCACCGATGAAATCTAGACCCCATTGCTGGAACGAATCTTTTGTTTTGACTGGGACCAAAGGTAAGGCCAAAAGATTTTGTTTGCCTGAGAATAGTTGGTAGGGGTTACAGGCTCTAACTTTGGCATTCACATCAGTGAATAATTTTGGCCAATAGTATCTAGTTCTCAGGATTTTATAGGTCATTGCTCTCCAAGCATGATGCCCTCCACACACCCCTTTGTGAAATTCATTTATGACTCTCTCCATTTCATATTCTACTAAACAACTCAATAACAATCCCATAGGATCCTTCAAATATAGTTGGCTATCCATGATACAATACTTTACTGCGTGCAACTTCAATGTGCTAGCTTTGCAAGGGGTCATATCACTTGGACACTATAGAGTTAGAAGGTAAGAAACTATGTCTTTATACCAGGAAGAGGAAGAGAATTTGTCTTGGATATCGGTTGCAAATATAGTAACATCAAGTTCGTCTATGTCTGGAAAATATTCATAAGTTTGTAGGTGATTTATCCCAAGTGCCCAAAAATTTGATTCGGCTAGTAATTTAGCCAAGCCCTGACCTTTGACAATTTGGGTCGATTTTACTTCTAGGTCAAATTCCTGAATCTTGGCTAACCACCAGCCCCTTTTTACATCACTATCTGGTTGAACTAATATATCCTTGACAACGATGGTTGGTACATAGGAAATTATCTTATAATGGAGTACATAAGTCCTGAAATCTTTGAGGGATTTTACCATTGTGTATGCTTGTTTTTCCAATATATCATATTTCAATTCAGCATCTCTGAGACTTTTACTAAAAAATGCTATTGGTTGCTCGAAACCTTCATCGTTTTTTGGTAAGAGCATGACCGCGATAGTGTGCTTGAAGGAGAATGAGAAAATCAATAATGCTTTCACATAATCTGGGTTGGCCAGTACTGGTTCTTCACCTATAAATTTAATGATACGTTCAAATGACTCTTTGGCTTCGGTTTTCCATTTGACCTTGTTGTCCTCTTTGATCATATTTGTAATCAATTTTACAATTTCAGCGAAGTTTGGGATGAATCTTCTTAAAAAATTATTTTTTCCTAAAACTAATTGTATTTCCTTTCTGTTCCTAGGAATATTTATAGTATCTATAGATTCAACCCTTTTCGGGTCAATTTTGATTCCATTTTGAGATACTATATGGCCCAAGAGTTTACCTTCCTGCATTGCAAAGTGAGATTTCTTGGGATTCAGAGACAAACCAAATTTTTGACATTTCTCAAATATTTGTTTGAGGTGTATTAGGTGCTCTGCGTTAGATTTAGATAGCACGGTTAGATCATCAAGATAAATGACAACAAACTTATTTCTTTCACCAACAAAGGCAATGTCCATAGCTCGTTGGAAAGTGGCTCCTGCATTCATCAAACTAAATGGCATTTTTTCATACATAAAGGTACCCCATGGAGTAGTGAATGCAGATTTTTCTTTGTCATCCTCGTGGACTGCAATTTGATTATATCCTGAAAATCCATCAATCATAGACATTCTATTTGCTCCGACCACTTTTTCCAATAGTGATCCATTTTAGGTATTAGATAATTATCTTTGAGAGATGATCTGTTTAAATTTCTGAAATCTACACATAGTCTGATTTCACCGTTTTTCTTCCTGACCGGAACCAGATTGGGTACCCACTCGAAATATCTGAGTGGAACAATGATATTCACATCTAGGATCGTTTTCACTTCCTTTTATATCACAGGCAGTAATATGGTATTTATTTGTCTGAGCTTCTTCCTGAAAGTTTTAACGCCCTGTTTTAAGGGAATTTTGTGTTCAATCACGGTGGTGTCATAAGTTCTTAATTCATTATAAGACCAAACGAAAACATTCTTGTACTTCTTGAGTAACTCGACATATTTTATTTTCATTTTAGTGGGAAGGTATTTAGATATATTTACCATCTTAGGAGTTTCCTTAGTGCCTATGTTACAATCTTCAACCTCTTCAAGTTGAGGCTGCAAAGTAGACTTTAAGGGAATATAATCATGATCAAATAATATTTCCAAAGGAATCAGACCTTTAGCGATCTGATTATTTTTCAGTACCAACATGCGGTTATTAGCGATCTTCTCCTAGAACTCCTAGGGATCTTCACCTTGCTACATAATCCAAGAAGGGTCATTCTGATTTTCCTGATCAATATGCGTTTCAGGAAATTCGTCCACCATTTCTAGGAATTGCCTGATTTTCTCATCATCCTCTAAGACTTGCCAGTGTTGAACATTATTTGGTATGGAGGGTATGTGCCTCATTTCTGTGTGATACTTTAGTTTGAGGACAGTAGGAGGTACAAACGTTGTAGTTGCTTTGGCCAATGAATCTGCCTGTTGATTATCCATTATGGGGATATGGTGGATATTAAATGATGAGAAAAAATTCTCAATCAGATCCTAGGCACAATTTCTGTAGGACCTCAACATTGGGTGCCTGGTGCTATTACTTTATCTTTTTCACGATCAATTCTGCATCACCATAAACTATCGTATTTTCAATTTTTAACTTCCTGGCAACCTCTAATCCTAAAACCAGGGCTTCATATTCACATACATTATTTGTATAATCAATGTACCACTGCAATATGTAGGAAAAGGGAATAATGAACTTGTCTCTGGGTGCCACAAACAACACTCCAGCTCCTTCTCCTTCACAAGATGAAGCACCATCGAAATACATTTTCCAAATTCCAACACTATTTACATTTTTATTTGTCTTTTCTAATTTTTCTTTTTCTGTACAATTTTATTTTGTACATTTATCTAAATCATCATTGAGAGATAATATACAGTTTCCTAAATATTGATCTACGACATATATAGGGTAATTATTCAGATTTTGCAGGTCACTTAGAGTATATGCCAACCATGTTTCTCTGTACAGGCGAGTGAATTGTCCACCAAAGATTGGGATTGTAGCATAGGTCATGTTGAGTTCAAGGGATCCTCCAAGTTTGGCACCCCAAGACTTGGATAACAACATGTCATACTTTGTAGGGATATCAACAAAAACCACATCCATCAGATTACTTTTTACAGGAATTTGTGCAAGATTAACCACTAAATCTTTAATCATACCCATACATTTAACTTTTCTTGAATAAAAAAAATACAGATCTCTGTATGGTCTGGTAATTTCAAGGCCCAATCTTTCCATAATATCTTTGGGCATCACATTGTGGGAGGCTCCAGAATCTAACATACAATTATGTAGCAGATGATGATGCATAGTCAGTGTGATCTAGAAAGGAGCGACATAATCTCTGACATTTTCAAAATGTGGACCAAACATTATACTCAATTTATCATCTTCTAAATTTATAACATCTGCATGACTTTCAGTATCCAAAAAATTTATCATTTTGGAAATATGTTTTCTATATGTAGGATTTTTTGCCAGTTCAACTAGATGTACAAGGATCTTGATTTTATTAATCTTATTTTCTAGATTGAAACTCCCCATTGTCTTTTTGGCTTCTCTGGTTGGGATCTCTATCTCCCTTTTTTCTGTTTTATTAGTTTGTGTTACTTTTGTTTCAGCTGTCTTTGTTTTGACAGTCAGAATTTCCACTGTTTTTGTCTTGGCAACCTGTGTTTCAATTGATTTTGTCTTGGTAGTTTGTGTTTCAACTGTTGATTGAGCTGCCTCACTCACTTTACTTCTTGTCAATATCTTCTTCGATTGGGCAGTTGTGACATTTCTATCTCTAGGCCTCAAATTATACTTATGTTGAATCTCGACCATTATATTGTTGGTGATACCTTGGTAAGAAGAATCTTCTATAATATTTATGCTATCATCATTAAACAGGTATTATGCGTTTAAAGACATTTCATAATCTTGCCTCATCAAATGAGGTTTTTGATCATCATCACTAAGATTATTCATGTCTTCCTCTAACTCCTCAAAGCTTTGCATGTCGTCTCCTCCTATAAAATTTTCACTTTTAAAGGGGGTCTGAATCTTTTGATCTTCATTTTTTATTTGTATTTGTTGCATTTGAGGGTTAGGATTTCTTCTAAAATATTTTCTAGTGAACTGCTCTATTTTATATTGGTCAAGTTCTATCCTTGACATTTTATTTGATAATTCTTTAATTATTTTTTCCATGTCATCCATTTCGTCTTTTGCAGACCTCCCAGATCTGGAAGGTCCTTCTTGTTCTTTGAATCGTTTGGTTTCTTTATTTCCCGTTTCATCTTTAGATTTCAATTTTCCCGATGCCATCATATTTGATTCAATTTATATAGCATCGTCCTGCATTCTTGTGAGGTCTGTAGATCTCCTTTCCCTCAACAGTAAGACAAATTCAGGCTCGAAAGCCCCGGTGAAAGTCACTTTTGCTGCAGGTTGGGAAGGTTTAACCTCAGCTGGAATTTTGTTATACAATTTATTAAATCTCTAAGTGAATTCAAGAACTGTTTCTGAATTTTTCTTTCTTAAAGCTCTGAACTCGCTTAAATAATAAAAATGATCTTTCCTCTCTCCCCATTGTCTGAGAAAGGCATTTTCTAATTCATTGTATGTTCTTATAGAACCTACTGACATCCCTCAAGACCAGGTTCTCACTTTTCCTTCGAAAGTTTCAACTAGGAGCCTTGAATAAACATCCTCGTGCTCAAGTCCAAGGATATCGACAAATTGATCGAAAATTTTTTATGTGTTCAGTGGTCGTCAAGTCCCCCTCTGCTGTGAACTTTGGTAGGTTTTTCATATAGTTTTTGGGTAAATCGTGGAGGGGTACTGAGAGGACCAAAGGGGAATAACTAGCAACTACTTTAGAAAATATTATAGGAGGTGGGGGTGGTCCTTGACCACCTCCTCCTCCCCCTCCAACACCCAATCCTCCTCCACCTCCGCCACCACCTCCTCCGACAACAACCATTGATAATCTAGGGGATGAAACTTGGAGATTATAGAGAGGATTTTCAAAGATGTGTAGTGACCTTCCGACTACTTCAGAATGAATAGAAAGGGGTTCTGGGAACTGATCGTCAGGAGACAGAAAATTGAAAAAAGGGGGAAAAGAGAGACGAGGACTAGGTTCTTTGGACTTACAAGGTATATAAATGGGAGATCCAACAGGAGTCGAATCAGAGTGTAACATATATTCTTCGAGACTTCAGGAAGCTGGAAACTTTATTTTGGGGACTGATGGAATATCAATCAAAGAAGGTATCGAGATGGGTCTTTTTCCTTTATTAGTAAAGGAGGAAATTGATTCAGTGTCAGTCTTTATCTCGAGTAAAACCAACTCGGGGTTTATGATTTCAGCTTCAATTCTTTCAGCCGATGTTTCTCCGAAATGGATTTGGGATGAACCTTCTTGCAGAGTTAATTGTTCAAATGGGACCTTAGCATTAGACTAACTGGGTTTGGTTTGATAAACATTACTTGTGGAAGTAGTGGTCTGCTTAAGGTATCCCCTTGGTTTTAAAAAAATTTCAGGGTCGGATACAGGTGTGGTCTACTTATCGTCAAAGTTTTTTCTGGTATTCCTTCGACTGAATTCCAGATTATTAGTGGTGGAGTCGCCAAGTGAAAATTAAAATTATCCTTAATACTTTATTCAATCTGTGTTCACTATCAAAGAGAGAAACCTACCATGTCGTTCTCCCAGGGAAAAATAACTGTGTTTCTCTGTCCCCGACAACGACGCCAAAAAGATGTTGTTCCTGAGATTAAACTTAAGGCTCAAAGAATAATGTCAGGCATCAGGAATTAAGGAATGATTTGTTTTAAGAGTGATTTTTCTTTCCGTTAGTTATGTAAGAATTTAAATCCTCAAATGAAATTAATAGTTGAACAGAATAGAGGTCATGTTTCATCGTCTGAGTCAATTAATCAAATTGAGTGGTGATGAAGAAAGTTACAAAACTATTAAACAAACTAAGGAATCAGTGATAAAAGAATCTTACCTTGTTTATAGTAGAAGAAAGAGTGGAATGCACCCCTAAAAGGATATATGATATAGTGGTCCAAGTAGCTTGCAGGTCAAAGGAAAAACTACTTTCTTATCAGATAACTAAATGAAATATGATCACAGTAGATGTTGTACTAAATTGCAGTCATTCACTTATCGAGGAGTAACATAAAGAAAACTAGAAATATGAAATACAAGAAGAGCACATAACTCAAACAACACAAAATTTGGAATCCCTATCTGTGCTTGTATTAATACTCACAAAGGATGAGTTTTCTTAGTTACAATACGACAAGAAGCAACCTTTGTTCATTCTTATATATATGTATTTATACAAAAGGTTCTCAACTCTAAACGATTGGAATTCTCCTTATTTATAAAATAGTAAAGGTTACAAAAACTGAAATCTGAAGCGCTTCACTTGCATCTCTTTTGTTTTTTCATCATGCTGGCAGAGGCATTTTTCTTTGGTTACATATGATGTGTACATATTACCTCATTGGTTCTTGGAGGTGTTGTCTTTCCCTTGTTCAATACATTTAACACATTTTCTCACAAACTGTATCACCAGCCTGGAGGGTTCTGTTAAGTCATTTGCCTCAAAAGCATATAATTTCCTTTCTAATTGAGGCAATCTATTTTCCATTCTCATATCTTTTGAAGCTATAAATTGTAGCTGCAAACTGGGTTTCACTAGCCATCTATTTATCTGAGTAATGTCAATCTGCTTTAATTGTAATATTTCAGCATAAGCCTCTTCCATGTTGGTCTTAATGTTAAGTTGATGCTTCGCTATATCAACTTGTCCTAGATATTTGTCGAGGCCTAATAACTCTTTGTTAAGTGAATGAAAAGATTCTTCACAAGCCTCCTTCACTTCTTTAGCCATTCTTTTTCTTTCAACGATGTTAGTTTCCCAAGCCTTCAATATTATTTTCCCTCTGATTTGATCCAAAACAGACAACCTAGAAACCATAGATACTCCTTCTCTTGCCAACGACACAACTGCTTCTTGGAAATTGGCATGAGCGGCAATAGCCTCTCTCTCCTTTAAACAAATGTTATCTAAGTCTTGATTTACCACCTGAAAATGGTTTTGGATAGTTTCCACCTTATGGAAAAGGCCTCGCTGTGTTGATTCCATTTCTTTATGTACCTCTAGAGCTTGGGTTTGGAAAGCTAACATATCCACTACCAATTTTTCAGTTAAGCTTACCTTCACTTGCAGCTTCCTAACCAATTCATCGCATGTCTGTGACTTTTTCTGCATCTCATCAATACCGGATTTGAGCTGCTGGATTTCCTTTCTATCATTGGCCCTAATCTGCTCAAAATACTTATTTATCTCGCTCCTAACATTATTTTCCACCGTTTTCATTTGATTTTTCAATTGGCCTATCATTATATCTTTTTTCTTCAACTTCTCCTTCAAGTTGCTCACTGAAAACTGGTTTGTTGTTGCAAAATCTCCTAGCGAGCCTACAACCTCTGTAGCGAAGTCTTCTTCTTCTAGGGACTGCCCATCTAATAGAACCATGTGTCTTTTAATCGCAGTGCCCTCCTTCTAATGTGTTTCTGTCTTTACCACATCCCTTCTCTTCTTACTAAAGAAGAATTTCGAAGGAGGCATCTTTGTTGATGAAATGGGTGTAAGGTCTCGTATGAATACAACTTTGGTCATCAGGTTCCCTCTACTGAACTGTAGAGGTGTGACATATTGGATAGGACTGTCTATATCAGTGGATGTCTGCTTCCCGGCTATGTCAGTTGTTGGTTTACCCGATGTGGACTGTGGATTTTTTTCTGCCTTCTTTACCAAGGCCTCAGTTTCCTCCAAATTTTCTCGGGCATCCTGTCCACTAGAGCTCCCTATTTCTAACCCTTGAGTCTTTTTTTGTTGTGTGGCTAGAGGTGTCAGGGTTCCCCTTGCAATACTTTGGAGAGTCATGCTTCTGGAAATTATAAAACTTGGCCATTTTATCTGGTGTCATATCTTGAATTCGATCCAAACCTCTTGATAGGACCTCGCTCCTCGGAATATTTCATCCTGAGGAGAATATTCATGTTCATAACTTTTCATATTGCAATTGGCCATATGATTACCTACGATCTTTTGCTGATCGTGCTTCTTGAATTCGATATCGACCAGTTTGATTTCTCCTAGGGTCACGGCCTCCACTTTTGAATGGCCGAAATCCAGTAGAGAAAACGTAACAATATGCAAGGGAAAAGATGGCCATACCTTTTTCTATACTGGTTTGAGATCCTTACCAATCCCTCCAAGAACAGTTTGATGTGCTACTTCATGGCACACCAATCAATCTGGTAAAAATTTAGGGAGAGCATGTGGAGGAACCGAATGGCTGAAAACCCTAATATAGGAGAAATGCTCCTCGATGTACCAGTCTGCTATCTTGCCCAGATTAGTCACTATTTTGTAGGAAATTCTTTGAGGTGGGTAACTATATATGGCGGTGTGCATCGATACCACCACCCAGCTGCAGATTTCATAAAAAAAATCTTTCACCTTGCCTTCCCAAAGCTTCGAATGATAAATATGTATGGATTCAACACTATTTGGAGTCCAGCTCCAGCCCATCAGTGGAAAAGGCATCATAGAACAGACGACATCCATGATATAAGCCGACATGAAACATTGGGTTGATTTCCCCTTGGCTTTTAGTGTCTGATATGCTGTAATCTCTTTAACCAAACTGTTTGACAATATCCTGGCCCAATCAAAAGAATAACCCTCGGCCACTGTGAACATAATGGGCACCTACTGTAAAAAGAAATGGGTTGTGTCTTCTTTCCCATAGATTCTACACATAATCATTGCTATATACATTATCTGAGGTTCTAATGAAGAAACTGTGTATACGCCATGGGAGTCGGCTCTAAACTTCTCGGGGTGAGAGTACTAGTCCTTGATTAAGTCGAGAAGGTTTTTTCCATATTGGGCACATTCCTTCTTGTCAAAATATACTAAGAAACTGGCATCGTAAACGAAATTAGATATCAGAGACAATTTGTACATCACCTGTAGATGTTCTGGCTGGAAAGACTCAACTGCGACCTTTTGTGAATTGAAAATGGTTCTGGTAGGGATGTCCACATTCTCCAAGGCCCCAACTGATCATATCATTGTAAGGCAAGAGCCTAGGCCTCGTCGCTATATTATGTAGCTCTAACTGAGAAACAATTTTGTATTTGGTAGCTAGGTCTTCCATCTCATCATCACCTGATTCGTTCAGGAAATTGACCAATTCATATTGTAGAATATTGAAAACTTGTGTCCATGATTTAACGACGTCTATGCTTCCGGGTGAGGTGTCAGAAAGGATATATGTGTTCTGGCTCAATCCTTCACCGGGTGCTTTAGTTAATTTTCGAGGAGCCATGGTATCAGGTCTCAGAGCTCTGTTATCTGTCACAGGAAATGCACAAATTTTACTACCTTGAAAACTAACTGCTTAGTGAAAACGCTCAATTAAATTTGAAATTCAATATCCTTTTCCTTTAATTGTGTCGATATGCCAATACTTCTACTGACGAGGCATTTACTTTTACTTCAAAACCAAGTGCCACTCAAAGTCTTTGATACCCAACTTTGAGCACAAGACACAAAATATGTTGGTGTACTCCGACACTGTCTGGTCACTTTTCTGATGCAGAGTTGTCCATCTCATGTATTGGTCATCATAGTTTCTGACAAGGTAGAACTCCTCCTTTAGGGCATCTACAAAGGCCGCCCAGGTGGGTTCTCTCCAAAATAGTGTAGATTCATCCTTTGTGTACCTCTCCGAGTAAAATTCCCACCAAGATATGACATGGGGAAGGGATTTAAGGAGCGCAAAGGTGATATTTTCACTATCGGAAAATTTTTGGACAAAGTAATAACCTTCTAGCAGATTCAACCATTTTTCTAAATCATATGCATCTATCTGGCCTTCAAATAAGGGGATATCAAAATTTACTTGTACCTTGAAGGGTGTCGCACTTGTGAAATGGTTGCTTGTTGAAGATGCCTCGGTTGCTTCTATCAGTAGTCTTTGAAGGATCTGAGTGAAGTTGTCCATCATCTCATTCCTTTGTCGCGCGAGGTCTTCCTCGAGCAACATCTTGAGAGGATATCTTGCTCTATCATCTCTCTTTTATTCCACCATGGGAGGTTTCTTGGGCTAACGACAGTGGTTTTCCTTAAGAGAAAATAACTCAAGACCCGAATCTCTATACCCTGACCTCGTCGGGGACCTACTTTGAGAAATGACAAGGACAAGACTACTCGGATACCACTGATCCATATTATTTTGAGAACGACATGAAGACACAAATATAACCAAGATATAACAATTAAATACACAAAAACATAGAAGAGAACACATAAATACAATGAAACCCAACTTCTATTACTGAATAATATAGAAAAACAATGTAGAACACAAACTAGAAAAATGGGTTAGCTTATCTCTAAAAAGAAATAGATGTTGGCTACACTTCATTTACAAGAACCTTTACATCACACTCCATTTCCTGCTTAAAGGGCCTCCTTCACCTCAATTATATATGAGAGAGTGAGAGGAGACCAATTCCCATGATGCATGTGGGATAAATTTGACTAAGTTTATAAAATTCCATAGGCATGGAAACACTAGGACTTCCCGAGCAGTCACCTATCCCAGTACTACTCTAGCCTGAGTGCACTTAACTGCGGAGTTCTAATGGGCTCTAGTGAAATAACGCTATGTTGTAGGCATGTACATAACACCACTAGTAAATCATTAAATGATGTCTTTAATTAACAAATGAATATGGCATTACATTACATTCCCCGTCAAAAGGGTGAATATCACAGTTTATCAAAACCACAGGCTCAAAATGGTGATTCAGTGGAAGAGGTGGATAGCCACTGAGATCCATTTGGATCACCTATTCCACTAGATCGAAGACCAATTTTCATTTTGGAATTTTTTTCCAAGTTTTTTGGGTCCTAAACTTCCGGGGTCGTTTTGAGGCCCTAAACAACGTTTTTTGGGCACACCACATTCACACTATGTACTTTAACCATTGTGTGACAAATACATGTGTAGTCCTCTGATTTTCTTTCCAACGAGATATCATGCACCTAAAACAAAGATCGTATACAAAATTTATGACCCTGGGAAGTTGATGTACCAACTTACCCCATCGGGGCCCACATGAATTTTGGCACGTCATCTCCTAGGGTTAGGTTTTTGGATGTTTTTCTCATTTATTATTTATGATAAAAAGGCCTTTGGAGCCTCATTGTAATCATATTCTTGTGAATGAGCATAGCCAACACATCTCTTCTCAAAGATAAGCCACCACCATTCTAGCTAGCTTGTGTGATTTTGCATTTACAGTGTTTTGTATTTCAGACAATCATTAATAGAATATGAGATTTATTGTATTATGATGATCCTTTCCATATCTTTGTTTAATTATTTGTTATATCTATGTTATATATCTTCCTTCATATTGTTCCTAAAATAATCTGGATTAGTGGTATCAGAGCGTTTTTCTCCTTGTCATACTCAATGCATGTCCCCAACGAGGTCAGGATATATAGATTTGGGTCTCAAGCTTGTATATTTTGAGGAAAACCACTCTCCCATGCCCAAGTGACCTTCCATGGAGGAAGAAAAGAAGGATGATGGTACATGAGATCCTTTCAAATTATTGTTGGAGGAATCCCTCGTGCGACAGAGGAACGAGATGAAGGATAATTTCACTTAGATGATCCAACGACTGTTGGCAACAACAAAGGCATGTTCAACCATCAATCACTTTGAAGGTGCAACGCCCTTCAAGTTATAAGTTAACTTTGATATTCATTTATTTGAAGGCTAAACAAATGTTGACGCTTTGGAAAAATGGTTAAATCTACTAGAGGGTTATTCCTCTGTCCACAATTTTTCCAACAGTAAAAATATCACCTTCGTGCTCTTTAAATCCCTTCCCCATGTCAGAGATTAGTGGGAGACTTACTGTGATAAACATGATGAGGATGAGTCTGTAATTTTTGGGATAGGACCCACTTGGCCGAATGTTTTTTATTCCCTAAAGGAATAATATTACCCTATTGGAAGTTATGATGACCAGTACACGAGATGGTCTGATGGACCACACTATGCCAAGAGAGGGGCCAGACGGTGCCAGAGTTCAGAAATAATTTCCATACCTTGTGCACCGAGATGGGTATCAAATAATTCGAGCAACATCTGGTCCTAAAATATCGTGGGGCTATGCACATGTACATCCATGCTAAAATGGATTTTCTAGACATCTTGTCATTGGGAGCCTCTTATCAATATGTTGTCGAAATCAAGCATAAATTCAAGAAGCATAACAAGTGGGAGTTCAGATATGAAAATCCGTAACAACAAAAGTATGGTAAGGGTAGCCCTATCTCCCAAGCCAAGGGACAAATAAAGGATGGCCAACCCCAGGATAAACATCCCAAGCCACCAACAAAGAAGGGTAATAGGAATTCGAAGAAGGACACTGAAAAATGGTGCAAGATCCACAAACTCCCTTGGCACAATACTAATGAATTTCGCTCCAAATAGTCATTATTGGTTGAGACAAAAGCCTCATGTTTAGATGTTGAATAAGACTATGATTCAGACCTAGAAAAGGAAATATGGATCATTGATGTAGAACCTAGTGTCACTGTCTCTACCACAAAATTCCAGCTAGAGGAACTAGAGGATCTTGAAGAAGGGGGGCATCTTTTCCACTCACAGATGTGCTTGAAGGGAATCCCACTCCATTTCATTGTTGACAGTGGTAGCCAGAAGAACTTGATCTCAACATAGGTTTTCAAGAGGTTGAACTTGAAAATGACGCAATATCCTCAACCATGCGCCATCGGTTGACTCGGATAGGAATGGGACATCCGTGTCAGACAACAATGTCGCCTACACTACGACATCAAACCCTTCAAAGACTAGGTACTTTGTGATGTTTCCCCACTTGAATTTTGTGATGTTTTTCTATGAAAACCATATATGTGAAAGCATCATGGTGTTTTTGAATCTAGGCCCTGTAGCGTCATTATTACTTTGGGAGATCAACTCTACAGGGTATTGAAGGTTATCCCAAATACTGTGGTATCTTTGATTTATGTGAAGCAATTCATAAAGGTGGTTTCTAGACCGGGAGATTTGTCCTCTGGATGGTTTGATCGGAAGGTGAATGAAAGGTCACTATAACCACCAAAACCTCTGCATGAGGTCTCTCTGCCTAGAAACAACAAGTGGATGGAATAGTCGAGGAGTAAAAATATATGTTTGCCTCACCTACTAGGGTGCCTCTGCATTATCAGGTAAATAACTCAATTGATCTAACACTCGATGCTCCTCTTCCTAATGGCCCTGTATACATGTGTTCCATTATAGACAATGAAGAAATCAAACATCAGATCCACGAGCTAATTCTGAAGGGCCACATCAGACCAAGCTCCTCACCTTGTGAGAGCCCAATTGTTATAGTATAGAAGAAGGATGGGATATGGTGACTTTGCATTGATTAAAAATCCCTGAACAAGATCACAGTCAAGAACCAATACCCAATTCCCTAGATCGATGATCTTCTCAATCAAATCAAGGGATCCAATTTTTTTCAGTAACATTGATTTGAAGTCAAGTTACTACCAGGTGTCGATTGATAAAACTAATGTGTGGAAGATAGCCTTCAATTCCAAAGAAGGCCTCTTTGAGTGGTTGGTCATGTTTTTGAGTTTGACTAATGCCCCAACCACATTCAAGTGGATGATGGATGATATATTACGACCATTCAAAAACTACTTTGTGGTTGTATATTTGGATGACATCCTCATCTTTAGCAAGATGTGGGAGAACATTTGGAGCATATTCAACAGGTATTGGGCACCCTGCAACAACACAAGTTATATGCCAATTTGGAGAAGCATTCCTTCAACATGCAGAGAATCCAATATTTGGGATACATTGTAGATGAGTAGGGTGTACATGTGGATCCTCCCAAGATCCAAGTCATTCACGATTGGTCGGCCCCAAAAATAATGACTAAGCTCTGTAGCTTCTTGGGCCTTGCTAAATTCTACCTGTGGTTTGTGTTGGGGTTCTCTCATATCTCTTGGGCCCTAAGCCAGGTGACTAAGGGTAGCATGAAGGACATGTTTATGTGGTTCATGACCCAACAAAAAAAATTCGAGGATATGAAATCTCGCCTCTGCTCTACACTAGTCCTGATTATGCTAGACCTGCAATGACCATTTGAGATTGAGATAGATGCTTCAGATTATGTTATCGGTGTATTCCTCACTCGACATGGGCATTTGGTATCCTATCACAGTGAAACTCTATCTGATGTTGTTCAAGGATACCCCACCTATGAAAAAGAGATGTAATCCATTGTGAAGGCATGTCAATAGTGGAAGAATTACATTTTGGGGAAAGAAACAATCATCCACACTAATCACATGCATGTACAATTCATGCAGACACAAGGAAAGTTACAAAATGATCGCCATCAGAAGTGGTCCATGTACCTACAACAATTCCACTTGAATATAAATTACAAGAAGGGTAACACCAACCATGTCGCATATTTCCTCAATTGACCCTCGATGGTAGCGCTAACCACAGTTCTTAACTCCTATGGACATGAGACATATGGTTGGACACAATTATACAATAATGAATTTGACTTTTCTAATACCTATTAGGCATTGAGTGCATGAAAAAGAGCATACAAAGATGATCTAAAAATCGCATTAGAGTTGGGCGGTGGGACATTTTGGTGTAGAAAAGATAGTGGCAGTACTGTAAAAGAATTTTTATCTGTCGAAGCTTCAACAAGATGTTCACAAGTACATCAGATCCTACATCACTTTTGCCATTTCCAAGCCCACCATAAATCAATAGGGGATATACACCCCTCTTCCTACTCTGGATAGGCCTTGGGAGTCCATCTCCATGGACTACATGTCTGGTCTGCCTTCAACTAAGCATGGGAATGACTATGTCTTTGTGTTCGCTGATTGATTCTCTACGACGGAAATTTTGGCACCTTGCAAGAAGAGCATAACAGTCGAGGCCATTGCCAAGATCTTATTCACACATGTTTGGTTCATTTTGGGATACCACAAACTATTATCTCTAATCAAGACAATAGGTTCCTAAGAACCTTTTGGTCTAGCCTATGGTCGATGATGGACACCAAACTGACCAAATAGAGTACCATCCACCTACAAACTGATGGAAAAAATGAGGTAGTCAACATGATGATTTTCCATATCCTACGAATTTTTAATTCCAAACATCCACACACATGGGATGAAAGTCTTCCTTATGTTCAAAATAGCTACAACATATCCCTCCACAACTCTATTGGCCACAACCCTTTTCAAGTGTGTTTGGGGTTCCAATCATTTGCTCCCATTGACGTATATTTTCTCATTTTAGTCGCACGGGAAGAGTCCTCCCATGCTCAGATAGAGGTTGATCGGGTAGCCAAATTTGTTGAGCACATATAACACATCCAAAAACAATTTCATGATATTTTTCAAAAGGCCAATGCCAAGTACAAGAAGCACCACGATCAACATTGGGTACCACAAAAATTTCAGGTGGGAGATAAGGTCTAGTTGAGTTTACAAAAAGAGAACCACACCTGACCCCATTGAAATCTACACCCACTTCAATACGGGCCTTACACCATCACCAAGGTTGTGGGTGAAAATGTTTTTGAGTTAAGTATTCCTCTTTTCCTTGGCTTGCACCCAATATTTAATGTGGAAATTCTTCGACCATATTTTCCACCTCTCCTCGACACTTCTAATGTGACTGAGTAGCTAGCCCCTACAGAAATCAATCCTTCATACATTGAATAAATGACAGTTGATCAGATCATGGACACCAAGACAAAGAAAACCCCCCAACAGACTATCAAACTTATTCAATCATTGGTTCCCATTGACGTAACTTTTCCCATTTAGTTGCACAGGAAGAGTCCTCCCATGCTCAGATAGAGGTCGATCGGGTAGCCAAATTTGTTGAGCACATCTAACACATCCAAAAAAAAAAATCATGATATTTTGCAAAAGGCCAATGCCAAGTACAAGCAGTGTCATGATCAACATTGGGTACCGCACAAATTTTAGGTGGGAGATAAGGTCTAGTTGAGTTTGCAAAAAGAGAACCACACATGACCCCATCGAAAGCTACACCTACTTCAATATGAGCCTTACACCATCACCAAGGTTGTGGGTCAAATTTTTTTTGAATTAAGCATTCCTCCTTTCCTTGGCTTGCACCCAATATTTAATGTGGAACTTCTTTGACCATATTTTCCACCTCTCCTCGACACTTCTAATGTGACTGAGTAGCTATCCCCTACAGAACTCAATCCTTCATACATTGAATAAGCGATAGTTTATCAAATCATGGACACCAATGCAAAGGAAACCCGCCAACAAACTATCAAACTCTATCGGGTCGTCAAAGTAGGGCAATTTCTTCATCAGGGCAAGTGGCTCACTAGAAGTCAGGTTCAACAAAAGTTTCCTCATCTGATGCATAAACTTGATGAAATGGAGACCATTGCTTCCTAAGGGGGGAGGAATGATATAGGTGGATATCGGTGGCCACCCACCTATTCCACTGGCTCAAAAACCAATTTCTATTTTGGTAGTTTTTTCCTAGTTTTTTAGGTCCTAAACTTCCTAGGCTATTTAAAGGCCCTAAACAACGTTTTTTGGGCACACCACAATCACACTATAGGTTTTAACCAGATTATGATGAAAACATGTGTATTCCTTGGATAGTTATTTCCAACGAGCTACCGTGCGCCTAAAACAGAGATCATATGCAAAAGTTACGACCCCAAGAAGTTGATGTACCAACTTACCCCATCAGGGCCCACATGACTTTTGGCGCTTCATATCCTAGTGTTAGGTTTTTGGATGTTTTTCTCATGTATGATTTATGTTAAAAATTCCTTTGGATCCTCATTGTAACCATCTTCTTGTGAATGAGCGTATCCAACACATCTCTTCTCATAGATAAGGTACCACCATTCTAGCTAGCTTGTGTTCTTTTTCATTTTATAGTTTTTTGTATTTCAAACATTCATTAATATAATATGAGATTTACTATATTACTATGTTCCTTTCCATATCTTTGTGTAATTCTTTCTTATATCTTTATTATATGTCTTCCTTCATATCATTCCTAAATAATCTGGATCAATCAAGAGTCTAAAAAACAAATCGTAGATGGAGTGAAACACCATATTGTTGTAATGGTATCACTCTACTCTATAATCATTAACCAACTAACTGACTATAAATAAAGACAATGTATGCAATAAAAAACAATGATTTTCTTTTAGATATTCTAGAAACATCACAAAAGATGTGCATGCCACAAATTACTCCACAAATCAAGGAAGAAAATATAAGTAAGTTTAACATGCATGAAGGCATTGAACTAGAGCACTAACATTACATGAACCCCCCCCCCATAAGCATGACTTAGGTGAGTATGTGGTGAGAGAGATGGGTCCTAGTAAATGTGAAGCCATATTCGGTACCCATTTACAAAACAAAATCCCTCCAAGAGTGATAGAGAGAGAAAAACCCAGTGGGAAAAACCCCCTCAAGAAAATAGAAAGAGAAGAATATGTATCCTAGTCTAGAGAAGAATCCATTCACACCCTCAAGAAAGGTTGTAAATGAAGAAACATGTTCTCTATGAAAGGTTTGGTGAAGATGTCAACAATTTTTTCCATTGTTGGAAAATTATCTCAAATTAATGACCCACCCATGAATAAGCTCTGAAATGAATGCATACGAATCTCGATCTGCCTAGTCTACTGCTAGTGAACTAGATCTCATGTGATTTGAATGGTACTCTAATTGTCACACAAAATAATAGATGGGTGAAAATATTGGATACCAAACTCGGTGAAAATGTGTTGAAGATAAATGAATTTAATGGATGCATTGGAAAATCCCCGATACTCTACCTCTGTGGTAGATAGAGAAATCGTTGACTACTTATTTCTCCACCAAAAAATCAAACTAGAGCCAAGGGAGAAGAGGTAGATTGAAGTGGATTTGTGATCTGTAACATATCCTACCCAATTTGAATCTGTATACCACACTAAAACAAGGTCACAACCTATTTCATAATGAATCCCAAACATACGTGTCCCCTAAATGTAGGAAATATTCTAGTGCAACTCATGGGGTTGTTGCATAAATATGGTGCATGGTTGATGCATGAGACTATACATGGTTGATGTACTTGGTGTGGTACATGGTTGATGCATGGTATGGTAATTTTATCTACATGGTTTATGTACTTGATATGGTACATGGTTGATACATGCTATGGTACAGGTGTTGATGTACATGATTGATACATGGTACATGGTTGATGCATGATATGGTACAGGTTGATGTACATGGTTGATACATGGTATGGTGCAGGTGTTTATGTACATGGTTGATAGATGGTACATGGTTTGGCATATGCTTGAGGGATATGGTTGGATACATATGATTGATGTTCTAGTACATGATCGAGACACATATCTTGTGATGGTATGTTGGTGATCTTGGTATATGCTTGGTAGAGGCATATGTTGGCGATGTTGGTACATGCTTGGTAGAGACATATTTTAGTGATGCTTGAGCATATGGTTGAGAGGTATTCTTGGTGTGATCCCAATTTATGTAGGAACACAATGAAATACATAAATACACATAAACGCAGAGATGCAACGGAAATAAGACTTCATTTCAATAATAACAAATTACTGAAAAATGCTTACAAACATAATGGAAATAAACTAGCTGGGGTGCTGGTAGTTTATCTCCGAGAAGAAATGTGGCGGCTACTGGCCTCTGAACGACCTGTTACAATGAGGCTCAAAGGCCTATATATTATTGAGAAACAATGGAAAACCCTAAACATCAAAAACCCTAACCCTAGGAGATAAAACGCCAGAATATGGGCCCCGTTGGGGTAAATTGGTACATCAATTTCCCAGGGTTGTAACTTTGGCATACTATCTTTGTTTGACGCACATGAAACATCGTTAGAAACATATATCCGAGGACTACATTGCTGATAGCGAATATCAAGTCCAAAACGGACTCATATTCATTGAAGCATGCATGCCCAAAAAACGTCATTTAGGGCCTCAAAACAGCTCCAGAAGTTCAGGACCCGAAGAACTACTAAAAATAGTAAATTGTGCTACAATTAAGAAAAATGAAAGAAACAATGGTGTGGGTCCAAGTGGAATAGGTGGGTGGCCACCAATATCCACCTAGATCAGTCCTCCCCCCTTAGGAAGCAATGGTCCCCATTGCGTTCAGTTCCTCCATGAGATGAGGAAACTTCTGTTGAACTTGGTCCCTAGTGAGCCACTTGCCCTAGTGAAGGAGTTGGCCTGCTTTGACAACTCGATATAGTTGGATCCTCTGTTGGAGGGTGTTATTGATCTGTGTGTCCATAATTCAATTAGTTGTGGCTTGTTCCATGCAATTTGGGTTTAACTCTGTTGGTGTGAGTTGTTCTGCCATGTCGGATGTGTCTAGTAGAGGTGGAAAGTAGGGTCGAAGGCGGTCCACATTGAACACTGGGTGCAGACCAAGGAATGGTGGAATATTGAGCTCAAAGGCATTGTCCCCTACAACCTTGGTGATGGTGTATGGCCCATATCTGAGTGGGAGAATCTTGCGGTAGGGTCCAACGAGGTGCTCCTTTTACAAATGTAGCCACACTTTGTCGCCCACCTGGAAGTTGTGTGGCACCCGATGTTGATCATGTCATTGCTTGTACTTAGCATTGGCTCTGTCCAAGATGTCATGAACTTATTGGCGGATGTGTTGAATGTGCTCAATGAATTTGTTTTCCTTGTTAGCCTCAGATTGGACATGGGCTGAATCTTCTCGAGTAGCCACAAATGGCATGGCTACGTCAATGAGACATAGTGGTTGGAATCCCAAGCCCACTTGAAAGGGGTTGTGGTTGGTTGAGCTATGGAGAGACCGGTTGTAGCTGTCTTGTACATAGGGGAGGCTCTCATCCCATGTGCGTGGATGCTTTGAGTTGTACATGCGCAGAATGTGTACAATCATCCGGTTGACGACCTCTGTCTAGCCATCAGTTTGCGGATGGAAATATGTGGACTTGGTGAGCTTGGTGTCCAGCATCGACCAGAGGTTGGACCAAAATGTACTGAGGAACCTGCTGTCCCAATCTAAGATGATAGACTGTGGGATCCCAAAGTGTACCCACAATCATTCAAAGAAGAGTTTAGCAGTGGCTTTTGTTGTGATATTCTTCTTGCAGGCCATCATAATGGACATCTTCGAGAATCGGTCGACGACCACAAAAACACAGTCATTTCCATGCTTAGTAGAAGGAAGGCCGAACATGTAATCCATAGAGATGGATTCCCAAGGTTGACTGGGGGTAGGAAGCGGAGTGTAGAGGCCTTGCTTCTTGATGGTCGGTTTGGAAATGGCGCAAGCAGTGAAGGACTTGTTGTACTTCCCAACATCCTGTCGAAGGTTCAGCCAATATAAATACTTTTGCAGTACTGCCATGGTTTTCTCGACCCCGAAATGCCCAGCGACCCTACTGTAGTGCGCCTCCCAAATCATCTTGGCACGCTCACTTGAAGGAACACAAAGGTGTCCCAGGTGACAAAGCAGGGCATCCTGGAGGTGAAAATTGGGAACTTGCTTAGCCTCCAAGAGTGTATTGTATGTGTGGTCGAATTATGGATCACTTGTGTAGAGAAGCAGCCAATCGAAAGTCTCGTTCCCACAAGAGTTGAGCACAGTGGTTAGTGCCACGATGGGTGGTCGACTGAGGTAGTCAGCAACATTATTGGTGTTGTCTTTCTTGTACTTAATGTTCAAATGAAATTGTTGCAGGTATGTGGACCACTTCTGATGGCGATCGTTCTGCAACTTCCCTTGTGCCTATATGAACTGCAGGGGTCAGTGGTCTGTGTGGATGACCGTTTCCTTTCCCAAAATGTAATGCTTCCATTGCCTACAATCCTGCACAATGGAATACATTTCTTTGTCATAAGTGGGATACTTCCAAACTATGTCGAAAAGTGTCTCACTGTGATATGCCACCGGATGCCCATGTTGAGTAAGAACTACCCCAATGGCATAGTCAGAGGCATCTATCTCGATCTCAAATGGTTGTTGCAAGTCTGGTAATGTGAGCACTGGTGTAGAGTAGAGGCGATGCTTCAACTCCCTGAACGCCTTCTGTTGAGATTCGAACCAAAAGAATTTTTCTTTAGCTCCTCCCTTAGTGATTTGACTCAAGGGCCAAGTGATATGAGAGAATCCCAACACAAACCTACAGTAGAAATTGGCAAGACCTAAAAAGATTCGGAGCTCTGTTAGGGTGGTTGGGGATGGCCAATCCCAAATGACTTGGATCTTTTTTTGATCCACATGCACCCCCCGCTCATCAATAATGTATCCCAAATATTGAACCTGGGTCATGCCAAAAGGGAATTTCTCCAAATTGGCACACAACTTGTGTTGTCACAGTGTTTGGAGGACCTGTCGGATGTCGTGGAGGTGCTCTTCCCAAGTCTGGCTGAAGATCAGAATGTCATCTAAGTACACCACTACAAATGAGTTGGTGAATGGTCGTAGGATGTCTTTCATTAGCCTCATGAATGTTGCAGGGGCATTCGTCAACCCGAATGGCATGACCAATTATTCGAAAAGGCCCTCCTTAGATTTGAAGGCAGTCTTCCACACATCAGAGGGTTCGATTGGTACCTGGTGATACCCCGACTTCAAGTCGATCTTGCTAAAATATTTCGCGCCCTTGAGTTGGTCCAGAAGGTCATCAATCCGTGGGATCGAGTACCTATTCCGAACAATGATCTTGTTCAGTGCCCGATAGTCAATGAAAAGTATCCAAGTCCCATCCTTCTTCTGCACCAACACGATCGACCTCCCACAAGGTGATGAACTCGGTCAAATGTGACCTTTCTGCAACAACTCTTGAATATGCCTCTTGATTTCATCATTCTCCAGAACAAAGTGCTGATAGATGGGTCCATTGGGTAGCAACGCACCTGGGGTCAGATCGATGGGGTGCTTGACCTGGCAATGTAGAGGCACCCTTGTAGGAGAGGTGAAGATGTCCTCGTAATCCTCCACGACCTTATCCATCTATTGTTTTCATGCAACGGGGCCCTGTTTGGAGGTCATGGCCACAATCTTCCTCTTTCCCTCAGGGCGGATCATCAGGAAAACAAATTTCCTGATTTTGGAAATGAGCTTACTGCATTGTTTTGCAGTAACCAAAGAGATGGTGGTAGGCGGTGCTATCTCCGGTATCCTATAAAGCTTATTTCCCAAGGTGACAATAACGGCATGAGGCCTAGACTCATACACAACATGTCGCTTCCACAAGTACGGTTGGCTTAATAATACATCAGAAACATCAAGAGGAGCAATGTCACATAATACCTCATCCGTGAAGGGCTTGATGTTGTAGGGAAGGCGACATTGTTGGCTGACGCGGAGGTCTCGTCCTTAGTACAACCACCCGATGGTGTATGGTTGTGGGTGTGCTATGGTCGGCAAGCCCAACCACTTCACGACCTCTACCGAGATGAGGTTCTTTTGGCTACCGCTGTCGACAATGAACTGCAACAGGGAACCCTTTACCCACATCTTGGAATGGAAGAGATGCTCTGCCTCCTCTGGATCTTCTGGTTCCTCCTTCTAGATCTTCATGGTGGCAACGGTGGTGTTGGGCTCAGCATCGATAATCTGCTTCCCCCTATCATTCCCCTTATCAGGTTCTGATTTAGAGTCGGAGCATGCATCTGATTTAGAAGCCTTCAAATCGGCTGCCAGTGACTACTTGGCCCGACACTCACTTGTGTTTTGAGTGGATCTCTTATGGAACTCACACCACTTCCCCATGTCCTTTTTTGGCTTCGTGGTGTTGTTCTTTGCATGTGGCTTTGGCAGGTTATCCTGGGTCGCTCCGCCTTGGCTTGGTCCTTTGTTCTGCGGTTTGGTGGTACCTTTCCCTTGCTTCTGATTCACAAACCCAAAGTCTCACTTTTTTTGTTTGAACTTCTGCTCAATCTTGGCAGCATATCGGTACGCCACACCAAGCGAGGAGATGTTGAGGAACTCCATTTCCTCCTGAATGTATCTGTGCAGACAATTGCGGTACTTTAACACCAAATGTTTCTCTGAATCTTTGATACCCAACTTTGTGTGTAGGGTATGGAACAGATTCGTCATCTCATGCACATATTGGTCCCTTTGCTGCCGCAGCATAATCCATTGTATGTATTTGTACTCATAGCTTCCCACGGGATAATATTGTTCCTTGATGGTGTCTCAGAAAGAATTCCAAGTGGGTGTGGCCGAGAACAGAGAGGGTTCCCCCTCTCCCTGTTGCTCCGAGTAGGTTTCCCACTAGTCCTTGACATGAGGGGTGGCTTTGAGGAGTGCGAAAATAATCCTTTCTCGGTCGAAAAATTCATGAACCAAGAAATATCCTTCTAACAGATTCAACCATCTATCTACGGCATATGCATCTATTTGGCCCTCAAATATGGGAATGTCAAAGTTTACTTGTACCTTAAAAGGAGTGGCGCCTCCAGAGTGGTTGTTGAATGTCGATGCACCGCTAGTGGGAATCCGTTGAAGAATCTGGGCAAAGTTGTCCATCATCGCATTCCTTTGTTTCTCGAGGGCCTCCTCGAGCAACATTTTGATAGGATCTCCTACTCCCTCATCTTTCGTTTCTTCCCCCATGGGTGGTCGTCGGGGTTTGCGAGACTGATCTTGCAAAGGTTCAACCAGATCGAGCCCCAACTCCTTATACCCCGACCTCGTTGGGGACATGCAAAGAAAGATCGAGAACAAGCAGACCGCTCTGATACCAATGATCCTGATTTATGTAGGAACACCATGAAATACATAAATACACATAAACGCAGAGATGCAGCGGAAATAAGACTTCATTTCATTAATAACAAATGACTGAAAAATGCTTATAGACATAATGGAAATAAACTAGCTGGGGCGCTGGTAGCTTATCTATGAGAAGCGATGTGGTGTCTACTGGCCTCTGAACTGCTTGTTACAATGAGGATCGAAGGCCTATATATTATTGAGAAACAATGGAAAACCTTAAACATCCAAAAACCTAACCCTAGGAGATGAAACGCCAGAATATGGGCTCCGTTGGGGTAAATTGGTACATCAATTTCTCGGGGTCGTAACTTTGGCATACTATATCTGTTTGATGTGCATGATACATCATTAGAAAGATCTATCTGAGGACTACATTGCTGATAGTGAATATCGGGTCCAGAATGGACTCATATTCGCCAAAGCATTCATACCCAAAAAACATCGTTTAGGGCCTCAAAATAGCTCCGGAAGTTCAAGACCCAAAGAACTGCTAAAAATAGTAAATTTTGCTACAAATAAGGAAACTGAAAGAAACAATGGTGTGGGTCCAAGTGGAATAGGTGGGTGGCCACCAATATCCACCTGGATCATGGTGATCATGGATCTGGTTTCGTTGATGTTGAGTATCGATGATAGTGACAGGTTGATGTCACAGGTTGACAATGATAGGTTGATGTGACAGGTTGGACACCGTGATAGGTTGATAGTGATAGGTTTATAGTGATAGGTTGATGTCACAGGTTGACAATGACAGGTTTATATGATAGGTTGGACACCGTGATAGGTTGATAATGACAGGTTGATGTGATAGTGGCAGTGACAATGGCAATGATTGTGGTAGTGACAGTTTGTTCTACGCTTATATTTTAGGGAAACAAGATGGGGCAAGGAAAGGGGGCCGTAGCCTCCTTCTTGTTGGTGTCGGAGAACACAGGGAGTTGGAGCTTCCTTGAGGTTGGAGCCTAAGAATCAGGGGTTGTATCCTCCTTCTGGTTGGAGCCAAATAATTTAGGGAGTTGTAGCTTCCTTCAGGTTGGAGGCTATAAATAGGGGGTTGGAGCCTCCTTCCAGTGGTAGCTGGAGAATTGGGAAGTTGGTGCTTCCAATGAATGTATTCTTGACAATATATAAGAAAGTATTCTATGGTTTTCTCCCATTCGAGTTTCCATGTAAATTCTAGTGTGTTGTGAATTTGATGTGATGTTGTTAATGTGATGTTGCTTATGTTTATATGCTCATGATATATTGAATACAATCATAGATGATATATTAATGATATATTGTTTATAAAGTTGAAGATTATATGTTGTGGTTAAAAGTGGTAAAAGTTATCATACTGATTCACCCCCCTAGTATTCCAACATTTAATTCTTCTTCAACATCAAACACTTTGCAAGAAAAATAATGGAAACTTTATTATTATTTTTTCATTAAGGGAAAAATGCATTATTGCAAAGTCTACGCATTAAAAAAATAAAAACATTTATCATCAATCTTAGGTAATGCAATCTGTGTAGTACAAAAACATCATATCATGCATAAGTTCAATAAGGACACATAGGGAATATGTTAGTATATTATGGGTGTGATTATTATTATTATAGGAATTATCAAATATAAGTTTTATTAGAGGCAAGACACTAAGGATTTTGCTAGAACTCCTTTAACTTGAAGTTGTTTAGCTAGTTGGGATAGATGATAGATGTTATTCCCATCTCTAACCCAAATATTGATCCTAGGCCCACATCCCTCCCTTGTCGCATGACTCACATGCAGACACTTACATGCTCATCATGCAAATTCATTAGCACTTGAAATCTTCTCGTAAAAGATGAGAGGTTGAATATCGTAGAAAAAGAATGTACTCAACATAGAAGCCATAGGTGATTAATGGAAGAGGTAAGAAAGTGATGGGTCCTTAAGTCGTGCTAGACAAAGAGTTTAGCATTCTCAAATCAAATGAAAATCAAAGAAAAAATTCCAACCAAGTAAAGCTATAGGAGTTTGACTCTCTTCCCTAGAAGGAAGAGGACTAGGAGGAGTTTGTCATTCTTTCTCAAGGTAGGAGGGAGTGAGTGGTGAAGCCATGAAAATGAGTAGGTTCTTTCGAACTAAAGAAACTATTGAACTATAAATGACTAGACCCAACTATCATAAGGTCGTTACCGGTCACATCCTTCCTACATCATTTCTTGTTTTCCCTATCCCTGTAGTAGATTTTTTATTGAGTGAACTAGCTACTATTCTAGAGAGGGGTGAATCAAAATGGCATTACGAATATTTGCTAGAAGAGAAAAAACTAGAAATCTTGGAAAGCTTGGTTATGAAGCCACCGATATTAACTCAACCTTTGACAATGTCTACAGAGTCAGGTTCTCCACACTTTGAGCATTATTAAGTTGATCTTGTCATGATGCTAGGAAAAAATGATTAAATGAAATTGATTGAACATTATGTGGATGGGTTTATTAGTGAATGCTAGGTCCATCTTGGAAATAGTGTAGTTGCTAATCAAAGTATTGTAATCATTGTGACTTGATAATTTATATTCTTGTTTCATTTTATAGAGCAGAGAAGAATATAATTTAATATATATATTCAATGATATTTATTCTTATTAACTTCAATTAATTCAATTTAATGAAATAATTAAAAATTGCACAATTAACAATGTTTAACAATCTTAATCATACATGCAAAAGGACAAGCAATTTTAAAAAACCTATTAAATATTGGCCAACATGATGCCTAATTCTCTTATTTCCTCTAAACCATATTTTACTTACTTTTCATAGACAAATACTTTAAAACCTTTTAATATTACATTTAATATTATGTAGCTTACTAACATGAAGATGATAATGGGTGAGAAGAAAGCATCAAGACATCGCTAGCTCTATATTTCAATACATTGGATACTCTCTATCTCGGTTTTTATGCAGCACATACAACAAGAGAATAAAATCACATTACATAACATTAACCCAATGAAAAAATCAATTAGTAAAATTTAATAAATAGAAAAATAAATTTATTTTTTTAAATAAGTCAAATTAATATAAAATATTTTAATGAAACTTTTAAAATGGTTGGAAAGTAATGGAAAGTCAAAGAACTTTGAAGCCAAGCCGAAAAATATAATCCATGACATGGACGAATAAAGGACAACTATACCAAACTTAACATTGACATTTACAGCGTTTTAGTTGAAATATAAGTCTAAGATTGGTGGAGATCAATAATCATTCATTTCTCCACATAGAAGCTTCTCTGCCTCATAATGCATTTGTCCTTTCCACCAATCAGTGTTCTCATTTTTCACCCATGTTATCAAAAATTCTTTGAGTCGTCGTTAATTTTCAAATCGTAATAAACATGGTTGGCCAATCATTCTGGATGACAGAAGTATGAGAGTTTTATTATGGTGGCTGCAACTGTTGAAATAATGGTCTTTTTATGGCCAATGAGGTTCAATTATATCATTTGTTTATGTCCTTTTCTTAACAGTATTCCATCAAGTTTCTCATAATGTTGCTTCTTCATCTCATTCCTGACTTTGGTCGGATGAATTTATGCCATAATATCATTCAATTGTCGGATGAATTTATGTCATAATATCATTCATTTCTCCCGAGAAATAATTGCACTTGGTAATGAATAGTTACTGATATTTCAACTAATAACAAAATAATATATCAATAATCCATTAAACAATATAAATAATAATGTAAACAAATAAATGTATTAGATGCACTCAAAGTGAAATGTCAATCATACGATGATAACTGTGAAAATATAAATTTATTACATGCGCTCAAACTGAAATGTCAGACCGTATGATGGTAACTTGTGTCAAACGTTTCCATAGTTACATATTCCAATTGAGACTTCACCAACTTAATTATTAAGAGTAACAAAAATAATGAGTAATTATGTTAAATGCATTGTCTTTTTGTAAACTTATTCTGTTTTGAATAAAATAATTTTATTGTTAAGTTTAAAAATACTAAGGGTTGGTCGAAAGAGATTAACTACAATATCGGAGTCAAACAAGGTTGTCCATTGTCCCCTACTATTTTTGACATATACATTGACAAGTTAGAAGATTGCTTGGAAAAAACAGGTTGTGTCGGCCCTACTCTCACCGATATAGTCATCAATCTCCTTCTTTATGCCAATGATATCGTTTTTATGGCAAGGAGTCCCCATGATCTTGAAAACCAACTAAGAGTACTCAAGGATTTGTTCTCCAATATGGGTATGATTGTTAATACTTATAAGACTAAGATCATGATTATTAAATCCAATAAGATCACTTATGATACCTTCGTATATGACAACAACAACTTGGAGGAAGTGACTTCATACAAATATCTTGGAATTGATATTAACCTCAAGCTCAACTGGAATTATAGCATTGAGAAAAGGATTATTGGGGGATGGAAAGCTTATTACGGGCTTGAAAACAATTGTAAATCAATCGATCTTTGGATTTTGGATAAGAAGAAACTCCTCTTTGAGACTCTTGTTACATTTGGGGCTGTAGTATCTCTCGTGAATCCTGGAGAAATATAGAACAAATACAAAAGGATTTTATAACCTATAATCTCAAAATTAAAGGAAATATGCCCTATCCCATCCTCCTCTTAGATAGAAGCCTCTCCCCCATTGAGAGCGTGGCTATGACTAGATACCTAACATATAAGAATAAGTTAAACAACATGGAAGACAAGAGGCTTCCTAAAATTGCTTCAAAATCGAGTCGTAAGCACCACCGACTCAAGCGAGGATGGCAGAAAGAGGCCCGGTCTTGGCTAAACTATTGGGGAATCATGAAAGACACCATTTTGCAGAATAAAGATACTATTAAAAATATCATCAAAACAAAATTTAAGGAGAAAATGTGGTGTGATAAAGAGTTAGAGGAAAAAAGAAAATTAAGGTATTAAAAGGATGTAATCAACCCTAATCTAGAAGATCAAATTTATCTATGTGTTTTGACTAGTTTAAAGAAAAAAAATAAGCATTGCGAAGATAAGAACAAATTCTCACAAGCTCCATAGTGAAATTGCGCATTGGTTAATTCTTAAAACGTCATGGGATGAAAGATTGTGTCACATTTGTGACACTAAGAAGGTTGAAAATGAAAAGCACTTTCTCTTAGATTGTCTAGCCATTACCCACATTAGATCTCATTTTCAAAATATTTGTCACTCTACCAACCTTCCTAACCTCTTAACTCAACAATACTATGGTGATCTTGGAAAGCTTCTCTTAATGTTTTTCGAATACAAAAACAAAATTTTAAAGAATCACAAGTAATCACTTACCCTCTCAAAATCGGATCTTAATAGAGGTTAATCATCATTTTCATTATTATAAATAAATATTAATTACATAAAAACCATATATAAAACTAAAAACCATATTAATAAATATAAGTAAATAAATATTAATATTTATAAATATAATTATAAATAAATATTAATTACATGAAAAAACCATGTTTATAAATAAATAATAATTACATATTCTGGTGCCATATAACCGTTGTATATTTCAATAAGGAACTATTCAAATAAGTAAGGTGTTTAGAGGGGAATCTAAGTTAGAGACAAACTTGTAATATCTTCAAAATATACATTTTAATACGATTTATTTTATTATAAAATTTAAATTTTTTTATAAGAAATATCTAAGATGTTTATATTAAACAATAATAATAATTTATTTTTTATAATAATAATAATAATATAAAAATTTAATAAAATATACATTTTAATATGATTTATTTTATTATAAAATTTAAATTTTTTAATAAGAAATATCTAAAATGTTTAAATTAAACAATAATAATAATTTATTTCTTATAATAATAATAACAATAATTATAAAAAAATTTGACATTATCATAATGAGAAAGTAAATAATATATATTTTCAAAGCACTCCAAAACTTTGCATGTGATCGAATCCTCCACATCTAACTCGCAGGCATTTTTAATTCCTCTTCAACCTAAACACTTTGCAAGAAAAAAAATGGAAACTTTATTATTATTTTTTCATCTAACTCGCAGGCATTTTTAATTCCTCTTCAACCTAAACACTTTGCAAGAAAAAGAATGGAAACTTTATTATTATTTTTTCATTAAGGGAAGAATGCATTATTGTGAAGTCTACGCATTAAAAAAAAATTAAAACTTTTATTATCGATTTTAGGTAATGGAATCGATGCAGTAAGGAAACGTTATATCACTAAGAAGTTCAATAAAGACACATAATGAATATGTTAATACATTATGGGCGTGATTATTATTATTATTAAAGTGATGGGTCCTTAAGTAATGTTAGACAAAGAGTTCATGTCTGTAGCAACCAATATTAACTTAACCATTGACAATATCTACAGAGCCATGTTAATCAAAATATTGTAATCATTGGCCAAGTCAAACACCAAATTGGTGTATGAGATTCCTTCTGGATTTGAACTTGTAACTTCTTATTATTTTTATTAGGAAACACATGTTCTTAACCACTAGGCCCACTCAACATTGGATACTCTCTATCTTAGTTTTTATACAACACATAGAAGTATTAGCAAGAAGCCAATCCAACAATTAATATAAGATTTTTTTGCTTACATATAGAGTGATATCTAAGCACATTTTCCATCATTAAGCACCCCAATATCTCTATTTTCAAATATGTTGTCATTCAATAGTTCGCAATAACAATAGCAAAGTGCTTAACCCCACTGATGTATGTTTCTTTGGTCTATGAACTAATGATATATTATTGGGGACCAACTGCTTAATAGCAGAGTGCAAATAACAGACTGCTCAAACCCTAGAAGACTAGTGCCCAAGAGAAGTGCGCACTTTTCCCAAGAGGATGTACTTGCTGAAATTTCCAAACACATGTGAAAGATATGATTCCTCAATGGGGAATTTATCTTTACTTATACTAGATTGAACCTGTCAACATAAGTGTCTATTAGCACAACAGGGCCGACCTCTCTAAGTCACATTGTAATTAATATTAACCAGCTTAATTATCTTTTACATCTATTACTAATCACATTAAGGTGGGATCGACCTGTACCTTTTACATTACAATTAGGGTTACAAGCAGGTATGACTCTTTGAACAATATAGCAATGGATCTGATACACCCACTAGTGCTCATCCACTAAGGGCGCATCCATAGGGATTTCCATATCTCTGGCTCACTACATTACACAGAAGGACCAGTTCTTCACACGTTCACCTATGCTCGTCCACAGGCACGTCCACTCAACGAATCTTCTTTCCCACTGCATCACACATAAACTATAATATTTCCATGGTGGAGTTAATGTTTACAATTGAAAACTATTCAAGTTTTACAAGTGGTGCAAGATCAAGCGGTGGCTCCACGCAACCTACTAAATGGACCGCCCTTCCCGAAAACATACAGTTAAATTAATAATAAAGCATGGTGACAACTCAACCAAGTTCACATCCTAGACATGATAAGGACCCTTGCCTTGACTATATTGCATTGTGAGAGTGTCAACCGCATCGTGAGAAAAATGACCATTACAAAGTTTGTTTTTAGAGATGATTTGTTAATTCTAATACTTAGGAAAATAAATCACATACAACCAGGGAATAAAATCACATCACATAACATTGATCCAATGAAAAATTCAACTAAATATTCAATTAGTAAAATTTCGTAAATAAAAAAAATAAATCAAATTAATATTAAATATTTTAATGAAACTTGGAAAGTCAAAGAACTTCGAATCCAAGCCGAAAAATATAATCCATGACATGAACGAATAAAGGACAACTATACCAAACTTAACATTGACATTTACAGCATTTTAGTTGTAATATAAGTCTAAGATTGGTGTAGATCAATAATCATTCATTTCTCTACATAGAAGCTTCTATGTCTCATATTGCATTTGTCCTTTCCACCAATCAGTGTTCTCATTTTTCACCCATGTTATCAATTCTTTGACCGCTCGTTAATTTTCAAATCGTAATGAACATTGTTGGCCAAGTTTTATTATGGTGGCTGCAACTGTTGAAATTATGGCCATTTTATGGCCAATGAGCTTCAGTTATATTCTTTGTTTATGTCCTTTTCTTAACATCATTCCATCAAGTTTCTCATAATTTTGTTTCTCCATCTAATTCCTGACTTTAGTCGGATGAATTTATGCCATAATATCATTCAATTGTCGGATGAATTTATCTCATAATATTATTCAAATCTCCCGAGAAATAATTGCACTTGGAAATGAAACCAGAGTTTCTTATTAATTCGTCACAAATATTTCAGCTAACAAATAATATATCAATAATCCATTAAACAATATAAAAAAATAATGTATTACATGCACTCACAATGAAATGTCAAGATGATAACTGTGAAAACATAAATTTATTACGTGGGCTCAAACTGAAATGTCAAACCGTATGATGGTAACTTGAGTCAAACGTTTCCATAGTTACATATCTCACTTGAGATATCTCCAACGTAATTCTTAAGAGTAACAAAAATAATGAGTAACTATGTTAAATGCATTGCCTCTTTGCCAAATTATTCTGTTTTGAACAAAGCAACTTAATTTATGTTTATTTAGTTTAATTTTTTTTTTAATATTTTATGAGTAGTTATTTAGTGATTGATAATTAATTGTGGCATGAATATATATGTTTATTTGGATTTTTATTATTCTATGTGATGAGATCATAATGGGATCATAAACAATAACATATAATGTATAGTTTCTATGATAATAAAAAACAATATATGATAATACAAAATGAATAAATACAATAAATAGTCGAATATATTATGTTTGAGTAATTTCTACATCTTTATGTCTCCTCTCTCTACATTGTAATGTATTTTTCATAATTTAGACACTACTTTGAAATCCCAACTTAATTACTAAATGACCTTACTTAGCTATATATGATTGAATAACATTCATTTATGGTACTTATATTAATTTAGGAGAAATAAAACATTTCCAAAATGTAGAATAGTCTTTTGTTAGGTTCACACTTCATCTTACACCTTAAATTTACTACCATTATACTCTTTCAAATTTGTATTGTGGAATTAAGACTATGAGCATAGATCCATCCATACTTGGTTTATATAGAATATTATTGGGATATTTTATAATGGGTAGGTAATTGTTCATAAGATGGAAGATGGAATTTCACATGTTCCTCTTCCTCTCTATGTATTAAGTTTGAGTTTTATATCATCTTCTTATATATAATTTTAGTGGGTCTAATCGTTAAGAACATGTGTTTTTTCCTTGGAGGTCACAGGTTCAGATCCAGAAGGGGTAGGGTATGTATACTTCTACAGATTTTAATAGTCAAATCGTTACGCGAAGGGGGTCCTTTGTCCCAAAAAAAATGGAGTCTCATGCACCAATTTGTTGTCTGGCTTGGTCATGCCCTTAAAAATAGATTATTATTATTATTATTTAGTAAGTTTTAGATTTATGTTCTCCTTCCATGGAGAACACAATAAGATAGATATATAATATATTAAATGAGGAATACAAATAAAATAAATATTTAACATATTAAAATTATTTTTTGGACAATAATGTATCATCTACAATTTGCTAGGCTAGGATATTAATGATTTAGTATGAATTTTTTTTATGTTTTTTGGTTGTGTACTTATGTCAAACAGTTAGCATTCATATGCTCTTTATGCTACGATCTTGAATGACAGCTTCGTACAAACGGTTTGCATACTTATTACTTTATTCAAATGTGTTGTATGCAGTCTAAGTAGACATCAAATAGAAGAGACAACATGGGTGTTTTATTTATGGAAAAACCCTAACAACAATACAATATCTAAGGTTGTTATGGCAACTGCAATACAATCAATGAAAACACACAATACTCAATCCAAAACCTAGAATAATGTCATGGTCTCCTCAATAGATGAAGCTTCCTCCTCCAAACTGCAGAAAGGCTACTCCTAACCTCCAAACCCTCTCAAAGATGATGCCAAAACAAAAGATGAAGCTCAAGTGAATATCTAGGATGGATCTTCCTCCTTGTTTAGCTATGGTGGATGTTGTACCACCGAAACCAAACAAAGATGGAAGAGTTTTTCCAAAGCCCTAACAAAAACCTTGGCTCTAAGAGCACTTCAATAAGAGATCAATCCAAATCCTAATCCAAAGTGAAGCACTACCCCTCCTTTTATTCTTCCTCCATGCCCTTCTAGAACTTTCCCTTTTTAACTAAATCAACATGACCCTTATTCCCCTTTTTAATTTTCACTTAAAGATTAAAGTCACTTTTACTAATGTCTAAATGACAATTAATCTAAAAGGTTACTTTATTACATTTTTACTTAATGCCACTTTAGAAATATAACATATCCTAGCTAAGTGACATTAAATAAACCCCTTGACTCCCTTTTTCTTCATTGACAAGCCTCATAAGTCATCTCCAACTGCAGAACAGAGGGATCCAAAAATGGTCATGAGCAACAAAAATGACAAAAACTCAACTTTAAAACTCATATGATAAGATATAACAAATAAAATTATAAATTATAAAACTATTGAAGCTTAACAACAATGGAAGCAACTTCATTGCCATAAAAATTGAGCCTAGGACCACCCCCAATGATTTTAATGATATTTCACCCTCTGTAATTATCTAATTATTTGTGACACTATGATATGTTCATTCCATTTTTTCACAATAATGATTATATTTTGCATTATAGAAAACTAGACCAACTTGTATAAAGGTGTAATACAAAAAGGAGCAATGGTTGTATCCAGATGACAAAAATACTAAATTGCCCTTCCAAAATTTTCTAGCAGAGCCTATCCTCATCCAATCTAAGAATTATTGACAAGTATATTGTCATAGAAACTGAGATAACAAAATTATTACTCTATAGTACATAATAACTATAGAAATATAGAAGAGAAGCTAAAACTTCTACCCATTTTGAGCAACATAAGGCTTCACCATTGTGTCCTCCATTTGCATGACATCTTCTTTGTGCTCCACAAGATGGGAAACTCTTGTATACTCCTCCATAGCTAGGTCCATGATGCGCTATACCAGTCATTCTTTATTGGGTACTTGAGAGAAACCATTTCACAATGGGTTCCTAATTGAAGAAGCATTCAAGGTGGAGAGGAGATAGGATAGCTCAAGAGGGAGTGAAATTGAACCTCAAGATTATTAACTAGAGACTTCAACTCTCCCAACTGATAATCTAGTTTGAAAATGATTAACACAAGAAGAGCATGAAGGAAAATAACTCCTTATCTATGTCCTTTAATCCCAAAAACTAAGACACGGTTCCATGGCACAATCATCTATAATTATATTATGAGTCCTTCAATTTATGACCCAACTCATATTTCCAGTGATTCCACCTAAATTTTGAATTCTTCTCATTACATTGAGTCTTAGTGAGAAATCCTTCTCACATATTTGGAGGCCATGTTGAACCTCCCATAGGTTTCATAGAACATAGAAATGGTGTTAACAACGATAATGGCCCATTTCGATAGCAAGACAATGCCAACCCAAAAGGGCTTCCTTCATCTCAATTATAAATGATAGAATGGGAGGAGAACAATTCCCATGATGCATGCAAGATAAATTGGTCTAAGTTTATAAAATTCCATAGGCATGTAAAATACTATGATTTCTTGGGTGGTCACCCATCCTAGTACTACTCTAGCTCAGGCATGCTTGACTGCAAAGTTCTAATGGGATCCAGTGCATTAATTTTGTGTTGTAGGAATATACATAAGACCACTAGGAAATCATTATATGATGTCTGTAATTAACAAATGAAGATGGAATTAAATTACATTCCCCATGAAAAGGGTGAATATCATGGTTTATCAAAACGGTAGGCTCAAAATGTTGATTCAATGGAAAAGGTTGATGGCCACTGAGATCCATATGGATCATTCCTCCCCCTTAGGAATAAATGGTTCCCATTGCGTCAAGTTCCCTTGGGAGACAAGGAAAATTTTGTTGAATTTGAACCTTGGTGAACCTCTTTCCTTGTTGGAATATATGTCCTTCTTATACTTTGCCTATGGAATGATGTCATGAACTTATTGGAGGTGTTGGATTTGTTCAAAAAATCTCGCTTCATGATCTTCCCTGGTCTGAGTGTGGGTGGACTCTGTCGGTGAAGATGCAACAAGAAGAGTTATATCAATTGGAGCTAATGGTTGGAACCCCAAGCACACCTGAAAAAGGTCATGGAAAATGAAGTTACATTGAACATATGGGAGACTTGCATTCTCTTTTTGATACTCTACAATCTTGTCGACCTGCTTCTATTGGATATAAACATCTTGGGCCAAGGATTTAATGGTCATAGTGTTAAGGTCCTAACCCGCACATAGGTATATCAATGTATTCAGATGTAATAAAGGTCAATATTAATAAGACCTTTCAATAAAATAGAATAAGGCGGATGTAAGAAGACCTAATAGAAGCTTCCGCTTCTAGAAGGATCTTCC
>ML777417.1:759609-851250 GCA_009831015.1 Picea engelmannii
GTTGCCCCCTCGAAGAGGCCTGTGAACATTGCTATCTGATTCAAAGTGCTATTTCTGTTGCTATTTTGTATATCATTTCTGTGTATTGTGAAGATTATGCTGGATATTTTACTGTTATTCTGTCATTTCTAGCATTTCATTTCGGTTTTGCATGTTTTATATATCTGGTATCTTGCACATAGTGACCTTCTATTCATCATCTGACTGGATCATGAAGAGGGAAAACTTTTTGGTCTAAGAGATTACTTTGTGGAATTTCTTTTCCAAGATCAATGAAGTGGAAGTAGTCAAAGCTACCTCTGGTACCCTGTAGAGTTGACCTCCTAGAGTAACAATGATACTACAAGTCTAAGAATCATCATTAGCGTGATGTTTCCACATATATGGTTTTAATAAAATAACATCACAGACTTCAAGTGGGACAACATCAAACACTAGCTCATCCTTGAAGGGCTTGATGCCATAGGACATGTCACACTATTAGCTGACACGGATTTATCATCCCTAGATCAACCATCCAATGGTGTATGGTTGGGGTGTGGCATCATTCGCATATTCAATCTCTTGACAACCTCAACTGAGATCAGGTTCTTCTAATTCTCATTGTCAACAATGAAATGTAGTGGGGTCCCCTTTACCCACATCTGCAAGTGGAAGAGGTGCTCTGCCTCCTCAAAATCCTCTGGTTCTTCTGGTTATATTGTTGTGGCCGCGATGGTAGTAGTGGGTTATACATCGATGGAATTTTTCCCTTTATCGTGCTCTGAATCAAAGTTCAAGTCAAGTTTTGATTATTTTTCTTTGATCTTGACCACCAATGACTGTTTTGAGCGACATTCATCAGTGTTGTGCCATGGGATTTTTTGGAACTCACACCAATTTCTAACCTTCAAATAAGGGGATATCAAAATTGAATTGTACCTTGAAGGGTATCGCACCTCCGAAGCTGATGCTTTTCGAAGGTTCCTCAACCGATGCCATTGGTATTCTTCGAATGATCTAAGCGAAGTTGTCCATCATCTTGTTCCTCTATCACACGAGGGCTTCCTTGAGAAACATCTTGAAAGGATCTCTTGCTATGTCATCTCTCTTTGCTTCTGCCATCAGAGGTCTCTTGGGATGGATAGATCTATTATCCTCAATAAAAAATAGTTGGAGTCCCAACTCCATATACCCTAACTTCGTCGGGGACATGCTCTGAGAAATGACAAGGAATAGATTGTTTTGATGCCATTGATCTGGATTATTTTGAGAATGAAATGATACAAAAGAAAAAATATACGAGAGAATATAGAAATACATTGGAACCCAACTTCTATTAATGAATAAGATAGAAAAACATTGTAGAACACAAGCTGGTAGAATGGGTTAACTTATCTCCAAAAATAAAGAGATGTTGGTTATGCTTCATTTGCAACAAGATTTACATCACACTCCATTGCATGCATAAAGGGAGTCCTTCACCTCAATTATATATGAGAGAGTGAGAGGAGAACAATGATCTGGATTTTATGAGCAGAACGAAATGAATATAGATTATTATCAAAAGATGTTTAACACAGAATAATAGATATACAGTAAAACGAGTTTCTATTCAATAAGGAAATAGCTGAAACTATAAAATGCAGCGAAAAATAAGCTTGCTAGAATGGTGGTGGCTTATCTCTGAGCAGAGATGTGACAGTTGCGCTCATTCGCAAGAAGATCATTACACTGAGGATCTGAAGGATTTTTTACAATAAACTGGAATGTCAAAAACCCTAGACATCCAAAATCTAACCCTAGGAGATGAAACGTCAAAAGTCATGTGGGCCCCGTTTGGGTAAGTTAGTACATCAACTTCCTAGGGTCGTAACTTTTGCATACGATCTTCGTTTTAGGCGCACAATAGCTCGTTGGAAAGGTCTATCCGAGGAATACACATGTTGTTGTCAGAATCTAGTTATTTCCATAGTCCAAGTGTGGCGAGCCCTAAAAACGTTGTTTAGGGCCTCAAAATGGCCCCAGAAGTTAGGGACCCAAAAACTAGGAAAAAACTACCAAACTGGAAAACTGCCAAAATGACCCAGTTGGAATAGGTGGGAGGCCACCAAAATCCATCTAGATCAATCCTCACCCATTAATAATAAATGGTCTCCATTTCATTGAGTTCTCCCATCAAATGAGGAAATTTCTACTGAATTTGGCCCCGGGTGAGCCATTTTCCTTGGTCCAGGAGCTGCCCTGCTTTGACAACTTGATAAAGTTGGATCCTTTGCTGGTGAGTTCCCTTGACCTGTTTTTCCATGATCTGATCACTGGATTCCTATTATATGCATTTGAGGTTGATCTTTGTCAGTGTCAGTTGTTTTTCTACCTCTTAGGTGTCCAATAATGGTGGGAAATAAGGTCGAAGGAGATCCACGTTGAACACAGGGTGCAGGCCAGGAAAGGAGGAATGTTGAGCTCAAAATAATTATCACCCACATCCTTGGTGATGGTGTAAAACCCATAATGGAGTGGGTGAAGCCTCCGATGGGGTCATGTAAGGCGTTCTTTCTGCAAGTGTAACCAAACTTTGTCGCCTGCCTGAAACTTATGTGGCACCCGATGTTGATCATGGCGCTACTTGTACTTGTCATTGAACTTTTATAGGATAGCATGAACCTGTTGGAAGATGTGTTGGATCCTCTCAATGAACTAGGTGTCTTTGTCAACTTCAGATGGAGTAGGAGATGAGTCGGTCGAGGTGACCACAAGGGGTAGTGCAACATCTATGGGACCCAATGGTTGGAATCCCAACCCCACCTGAAAGGGGTTGTGGCTGGTTGAGCTATGCAGGGATTGGTTGTAGCTATGATGGACATAGGGAAGAATCATCCCATGTGCGAGGGTGCTTGGAATTATACATGTGCAGGATATGCATGATCATTCAATTTACAAACTCGGTTTTCCATATGTCTAGGGGTGGAAGGTCATGGATTTGGTGAGCTTGGTTTCTAGTAGTGACTAGAGGCTCGACCAGGATGTGCTGAGAAATCGACTGTCCCGATCTGAGACAATGGTTTGTCGGATTCCAAAATTTACCCAGACTCATTCAAATAATAGCTTGGCAGTGGCCTCTGCTTTTATTTTCTTCTTGCAGGGGACCATAATTTCCATCTTAGAAAAGTGATCAACAGCCGCAAAAAACACAATCATTTCCCCGCTTGGTGGATGGGAGGCTTGACATGCATTCCATTGAGATAGATTCCCATGGCCTGTAAGGAGTAGGAAGAGGGGTGTACATGCCATGTTTTTTAGTGGTCGATTTGGAAATAGCATAGGCGGTGCAGGACCTGATATACTTGTTGACCTCCTATCAAAGTTTCAACCAATAGAAATGTTTATGTAGCATTGCCACTATCTTTTTGAGGCTGAAGTGTCTTTCCACTCGACTATAGTGGGATTCCTAAATCAACTTTTCTTGCTCTCTTGATGGAACACATATATGGCCCAAACGACACAGCATCCCATCCCGAAGATGGAAATTAGTGACAATTTCATTTGTGCCCAACATTTGGTAGGTGGTGGAGAAGTTTGGGGTTGTCTCATAGAGTTGGGGCCATCCACAGGTCTCATCATTGCAAGAGTCTAGCACCATGTTGAGTGTCGCAATTGATGGTCTACTGAGGAAATCAATGACACAATTGGTGATTCTTATTTTATAATTGATGTTGAGGTGGAATTGTTGCAAGTATGTGCGCCACTTATGATGGAAGTCATTCTGCAATTTTCCTTGTGTCTACATGAACTGTAGTGGCTTATGATCAGTGTGGATGACTGTCTCCTTCCCAAGAAAGTAAGGTCTCCACTTGCGGCAGGCTTTCACATTGGAGTACATTTATTTGTCATAAGTAGGGTACTTACAGAAAACATCTGATAGTGTCTCACTATGATAGGCCATGGGGTGGTCGTGCTGAGTGAGAATGACACCCACAACATAGTCGGAAGCATTTAAATCAATCTCAAAGGGATGTTGTAGGTCCCGTAGTGAAAGTAATGGGGCTAAGCACAAGCGCTGCTTCAAATCATCGAATGTTTTTTGTTGGGACCAGACTCACACAGATTTATCCTTACCACCACCCATGGTTACTTAGCTGAGGGCCCATGCAATATGGGAGAATCCCAACACAAACCTGCGGTAGAAATTGGAAAGGCCCAAAAAGATTTGAAGCTTAGTGAGTATGGTTTGGGATGGCCAATCACAGATGACTTGGATCTTGGATGGATCCACATGTATTCTAGGTTGATCAATTATGTATCCCATGTAATGGACCTTTTCGATGTCGAAGGAGCATTTTTCCAAGTTGGTGCATAGCTTGTGTTGTCGCAGGGTGTGCCGAACCTACTGAATATGTTGCAAGTGTTCTTCCCAAGTCTTACTATAAATGAGAATGTCATCTAGATACACCACTATAAAAGTACTGGTGAATGGTCGCAGGATATCGTCCATCATCCTCATGAACATGGTTGAAGCATTTCTCAAATCAAAGGGCATGACCAACCATTCAAAAATACCTTCCTTTGACTTGAATGTGGTCTTCCATACATCTGTCTATTCTATAGGGACCTGGTGATAGCCAGAATTAAGATCAATCTTACTGAAGTATTTGGCCCCTGAGAGCTGATCAAGGAGGTCATTGATTTGTGGAATTAGGTATCGGTTCCTAACTGTGATTTTATTCATGGCCTGGTAAACAATGCAGAGTCACCAAGTTCCATATTTCTTCTGTACCAACACGATTGGACTCCCACAAGGTGATGATATGGGATGGATGTGCCCCTTATGGAGTAGTTCTTGGATCTATCGCTTGATATCCTCATTCTCTAACAGAGAGCGGCGGTAGACTAGCCCATTGGGAAGCAGTGCATTGGGGGTCAGATCGATGGGGTGCTTGACCTGACAGTGCATAGGTATCCCGGTAGGTGAGGAGAAGATGTATGAGTATTCTTCCACGACCTTATCCACTTTCTTCTGCTGTGTGGAGAGATTGGCCACAGAGACTCTGGATGTGGCTACGATCTTTCACTCATTATGAGAGCGAATCATGAAGAAGACAAACTTCATCATCTGAGAGATGACCTTCCTGCATTGCTTGGCAAAGATCAAGGAAATAGCACTAGGTGGGACTTCCTCGGGTATCCTGTACAATTTCTTGTTCAAAGTAATAATAACACTACGATGCCAAGACTCATATATAACATGGTGTTTCCATAAATATGGTTGTCCCAAAATAAAATTACAAACTTCGAGAGAGGAAACAACACACAATACCTCATCTTTGAAGGGCTTGATTCTGTATGAAAGGAGACATTGTTGGTTGACGTGGATGTTTCTTCCTTGGTGGAGCCATTGATGGTGTAGGGATGCAGGTGTGGTGTTGTCAGCAAGGTGAGTCGCTTGACAACCTCTAATGAGATGATTTTATTTTGGCTACCGCTATCAATGATGAAGTGCAGTGGGGTACCCTTCATTCACATCTGTGAATGAAAAAGGTGCTCGCCTTCCTCTGGCTCGTCTGGTTCACCAGGTTGGAGCTTGGTGGTAGCAACGGTAGCACTGGGTTCTACATCAATTATCTGTCTCCCCCTTTCTGTTTCTGACTCAGAGTCATAACCCACATCTTATTCAGAGGCTTTCACCTCAACCACCAACAACTTCTTTGAGCGACAATCAACAGTGTTATGCCAAGGGCTCTTATGGAAGTCGCACCACTTCCCGGTATCTTTCTTTATATTTTCCATGTCCTTTTTTTCTTCCGGCCTGGACTGGTTTTCGTGAGGCGGGTCATATTTTCTCTGTCCTTTGTTTTGTGGGTTGGGGCCACCCTTTCCTAGATTTTGCTATGAGGGGTTCCCAGGCCCAATTTTTCACGTCTTTTGTTTGAGCTTCTGCTTGATTTTGACAGCATATCGGTAGGTCGCACCCAAGGATGAGATGTCCAGAAACTCCATTTCATTATGTATGTATCTATGCATACCACCGCGATACTTAATCACCAAATGTCACTCAGAATCTTTGATACCCAGCTTGGTGCGCAAGGTATGGAAGATATTCGTGAACTCGGGCACTGCTTGGTCTCTTTATTGCCGCAGTGTGGTCCATTTTGTGTATAGGTCATCATAACTTCCAACAGGGTAGTATTTTTCCTTAATAACATCCCTGAAGGACTCCTGGGTGATCATGACTATAAATAATGAGGGTTCCTCTATTTCCTTATGCTCACAAAAAGTTTCCCACCAATATTTGACATGGGGAACTGCTTTGAGGAGCGCAAAAGTAATCTTTTCTCTATTCGAGAAGTTATGGATAGACAAATACCCTTCTAGAAGTTCCAACCATTTGTCTACAACATCGGCATCAATCTGACCTTCAAATATAGGAATATTGAATTTGATTTGTACCTTGAAGGGGCTGGCACCTCCATTTGAGGAAGATGTGTCGCCTGTTGGTAGCCGCCGAAGGATTTGTGCAAAATTATCCATCATCTCATTCCTCTGTTGTGTGAGAGATTCCTTGAGAAACATTTTGAAGGAATCTCTTGTTCCGCCGTCTTTATTTTCTCCTTCCATGAGAGGTCTCTAGGGTGTGCGAGAGATTTTTCCTCAAGAGAAACAAGCTCGAGACCCAATTCTTTGTGCCCTGACCTCGTTGGGGACATGCATTAAGAACGACAAGGAGCAGACCACTTTGATACCACTGATCCAGATTTTATGAGTAGAAAGAAATGAATACATATTATTATCAAAATATGCTTAACACAGAATAACATATATACAGTAAAATTGGTTTCTATTCAATAAGGAAATAGTTGAAACTGTAAAATGCAGCGGAAAATAAGCTTGCTAGAATGGTGGTGGCTTATCTCTAAGCAGAGATGTGACAAATGAGATCATTCACAATAAGATCATTACAATGAGGCTCTGAAGGGATTTTTACAATAAATAGGAATGTCAAAAACCCTAGACATCCAAAAACCTAACCCTAGGAGATGAAACACCAAAAATCATGTGGGTCTCATTTCGGTAAGTTAGTACATCAAATTCCCGAGGTCGTAACTTTTGCATATGATCTTCATTTTAGGTGCACGATAGCCCATTGGAAAGGTCTATCCAAGGACTATACATGTTGTAGTCAGTCTTTGACTCTGTTTGCTTTTTAATTGTGGCAAGCCCTAAAAACGTTTTTTAGGGCCTCAAAACGACCCCAGAAGTCAGGGACCCGAAAACTAGGAAAAAACTGCCAAAATGAGCTAGTTGGAATAGGTGGGTGGCCACCGACATCCATCTGGATCAAAAAATTCCCATGATGCATGTGGGATAAATTGGTCTAAGTTTATAAAATTCCATAGGCATGTAAAATACTAGTAATTCACATGTGGTCACCCATCCCAGTACTACTCTAGCTCAAGCGGGTTTGACTACAAAGATCTAATGAGATTCAGTGCATTAATTCTATGTTGTAGGAATATACATAAGACCACTAAGAAATCATTACATGATGTTCACAATTAACAAATGAAGATGTAATTACATTCCATTCCCCGTCAAAAGGGTGAATATTATGGTTTATCAAAACCATAGGCTCAAAATGTGGATTTAGTGGAAAAGGTGGATGTCCACTGAGATCCATCTGGATCAAATGTCTTGTTCAAATCTAGGAGAAACAACACAGCCATTATTTTTAAAGCATAAATCAACAATATTTGGATTGCAAAAAACAATAGGGGGGCAAAGAAGAAATGGGTGAGACTGGAAGCTCAACAATATTAGCATTCTTCTCACAAATAGTTATACTAGAAGCAATGGTGGAATAAGAAATAAGTGAGTTTGGAAACTCAACAACAATAGTATTCTTCTTAGCAGTCTTCTCAACATTATGTTCAATAGTTGGTAGTTGGTGAACTTGTTCTTAAAGGGTTTTTTTGCAGTCTTGAAAGCTCTAGAGAGTCTCATCCTTCTAGTTCAATTGTAACAATATGGCATCATAATCTTCCTTCAATGCCTGATATTCATCAAAAAATCAATCGTTATCTTCTTGAAGAGGAGTTTCTTCTTCATGAATCTCATCAATGAAGGAATGAAAGTGGGAAACCTCACAAGTCAACTGGATATTGGTCTCCATCAGTTGGATGACATTTGTTCTCACTCTTATATGAGGAAGGGCTTTCACTTATTCCTCCAAGTATTCAAGAAGGTCAAAATTTTCTTCAAATTGATCCACAAGAGTCTAAAAAACTATAGTAGAATTTTTCCCCATGGCATCGACCCTTATGGAGTTCTCAGTCACAACATTCTGGAACATGTCTTCGGCATACTTCAACTGATTTTTCAGTCCTGCATTTTTTGTCTTCAAGGAATCATTTCTTGAGAAGGGGATTTCACCTCTTTCACAAGATCATCGACAACATCCTTTTTATCACTAAAATCATACATCAGATCTTGAAATATGGTCTCCATGGTCTGCTCTAGGTCAAGAATTTTTCTACATGCTCCATCAAACTACTGCAGAAGGATGGTTTGAAAGAGGGTAGCCTCATCTTCTAGCTGGGTATGGGTTATCTTCAGTTCACTACTTGGGTGTTGATTCTTAGTCTGCAACTGTACCATGATATTATGCAAGGAAATTACTTATGCATGAAGTCGAATGTGAGATTCTTCCAAGGAAACGGTCTTTTCTCACAAATTTCCTACATTTTTTGAAGTGTGAGAGCTTCATCTTCATCTAACATGTCCATCGTCAGTGGAAAGAAATATCTAAGATGGAAAAAAATGGTGTGAAGAAAAAATTACCACAACAAAAAGTTGGTCTTTACTATTCGACGCACGGAGACCATGAAATTTGTGTTGGTCGAATCATGGTACTAGAAAAATGTTCCAAGCATGAAGCCACAAAAAAGAAATTTTAAGGCATCTTCTTATGAACTCAAACAAATCCAAGGGAAAATGAGATCATCTAGTTGAGTTCTGAGTTTACAAAATTCACTCTCTCACTTAATGGAACACAAAGATGGCCCAGTTGGCACAACAACTTGTCCTACAGATGAAAAATCAGTGACAACTATGTTCTTGCCAAGCATCTAGTAGGTAGTGACAAAGTCAGGATATCACTCGTAGATTTGGGTCCAATCAGAGGTCTCATGTCTGAAGGAGTGTAGCACCATGGTTTGTGCGGAAACTAGAGGTCAACTAAGGCATTCAACGATGCGGTTGGTGCTCTATGTCTTATACTTGATGTTGAGACGGAACTACTGCAAGTATGTGGACCACTTTTGATGGTGCTCATTCTGCAATTTTCCTTGTGTCTGTGGGAACTGCAGAGACTTATGATCAATGTGGATGACTGTCTCCTTCCCGAGAATCTAATTCCTCCACTGGCGGAAAGCTTATACAATGGAGTACATTTCTTTATCATAAGTGGGATAATTATAGAAAATATATGATAGCGTCTCACTATGATATGCCACAAAATGTCCATGTTGAGTGAGAAATTCATCCACAACATAATATGAAGCATCTGTCTCGATATCAAAAAGTTGTTGTAGGTACGGTAATGAGAGTAATGGGGCTGAGCACAAGCTTTGCTTCAAATCATCGAACGATTTATGTTGCAACTAGCCCCACACAAAGTTTTCCTTTCCACAACCCATAGTCACTTGGCTAAGGTACCATGCAATGTGGGAGAATTCCAACATGAACCTGCGATATAAATTGGCAAGGCCTAAGAAGCTTTGAAGCTCAGTAAGTGTGGTCGAGCCTGGCCAGTCACAAATGACCTAGATCTTGGCTAGATTGACATGAACCTCATGCTCATCAACAATGTAGCCTAGGTACTAGACTAAGTTCATGTCAAAGGAGCATTTTTCCAAATGTTCATATAGCTTGTATTGACATAGAGTGTGCATAACCTACTGAATGTGCTGCAAGTGTTCTACCAAATTATTGTTGAAGATGAGGATGTCATCCAAATACACCACACAAAAAAAATGGTGAAAGGCTGCAAGATATTGTCCATCATCCTCATGAAAGTTGTTGGGGCATTTGTCAAGCCAAAGGGTATGACCAACCATTCAAAAATACATTCTTTGGATTTGAAGGTAGTCTTCCATACATCGGTCTACTCTATTGAGACTTGGCAGTAGCCGAACTTCAGATCAATATTACTGAAGTATTTTCCACCCCTTGAGCTGGTCAAGGAGATCATCAATTAGGGGAATTGGGTATGGGTTCCTGAATGAGATTTTATTCAAGGTCCGGTAATCAATGTAGAGTCGTCAGGACCTGTCTTTATTCTGCACAAGCATGATTGGGATTCTACAAGGTGATGAGCTTGGGAAGATGTGCCCCTTTTTGAGGATCTCTTGGCTGTAGAATTTGATTTTCTCATTTTCTAACAGATACTTGTGATAGACTGGCCCATTGGGTAGTGATGCACTGGGGGTCATATTTATTGAGTGCTTAACCTGACAGTGAAGAGGTACCTCAATGGATGAGGAGAAGATGTCTTTGTATTCTTCCATAGCCTTATCCACTTTCTTATGCTACGTGGAGAGACTTGTCATGGAGGCCATGGATATTGTTGCAACCTTCCACTCACTTTGAGTGAAAATCATGAAGAATACAAAATTCTCAGTATGAGAGATGACCTTACTACATTGCTTGGCAGAGATCAAGGAAATGGAAGTAGATGAGACTACCTCTAGTATCCTGTATAATCTCCTGTTCAAAGTAATAATAACACTATGAGGCCTAGACTCATATACAACATGATGTTTCCATAAATAAGGTTGGCCCAAAAGAACATCACAAACTTCAAGGGGGGTGACATCACACAATACTTCATCTTTGAAGGGGTCGATATCATAGGTCAGGTGGCACTATTGGTTGATGCGAAGACTGCTCCCTCAGTGGAACCATCCGATGGTGTATGACTGCAGGTGTTGTGACATCGATAGATCCAACCGCTTGAAGACCTATGATGATATTAGGTTCTTCTGGATAACATTATTAATGATGAAGTGCAACGAAGTACCCTTCACCCACATCTGTGAATGAAAGAGGCACTCACCTTCCTCTGGTTCATCAGGTTCATCGGGTTGGACTTTGGTGGTGGTGGTAACAATGGCACTGAGTTCTGCATCAATGATCTGTCTCCCTTTTTTTGGTTATGAATCAGAGTCAAATCTTGCATCTGATTTAGAGGCTTTCACCTTGGCCACTAATGATTGTTTTGAGCGACATTCAACGGTGTTATTCTAGGGGCTCTTATGAAACTTGCACCATTTCCCAGTGTCTTTCTTTGTCTTCCCATTTTCCTAATTTGTTTATGGTTTGGAATAGTTGTCCTAAGGTTTTCCATCCTTGTTCTATCCTTTGTTCTATGGGTTGGGGCCTCCTTTTCCCTGCTTCTGTTGTGAGGGGTTTGCAGACCCAAACTGTCGCGTCTTCTTTTTAAGATTCTACTCAATTTTGACAACATATCTATAGGCTGCGCCCAAGGACGAAATGTCCATAAACTTCATTTCTATCTAGATGTATCTATGCATACAACTGTAGTGCTTGAGCACTAGATGTCGCTTAAAGTATTTGATACCCATCTTGGTGCACAAGGTATGGAAGACATTGGTGAGCTCTGGCATTGTTTGGTCCCTTTCCTACCACAGTGTGGTCCATCTTGTATATAAGTCATCATAACTTCCAACATGGAAATATTGTTCCTTAATAGCATCCCTGAAGGAACCCCAAGTGGGTGCAACTACAAATAATGTAGATCTCTCTGTTTCCTTTTGCTCACAGAAATTCTCCCACCAATTTTTGACACGGGGGACGACCTTGAGGAGCACAAATGTAATATTTTCTCTATCAGAAAAATTGTGAACAAAAAAATTCCCTTCTAGAAGGTTTAACCATTTGTCTATAGCATTTTCATCTATTTGACCTTCAAATATAGGAATATCAAAATTTATTTGTACCTTGAAGGGGGTGATGCCTCTACTTGAGGTAGATGTGTCGCATGTTGGCAGTCGTCGAAGGATTTTTGCAAAGTTATCCATCATCTTTTTCCTTTTTCGCAAGAGGGCTTCCTCAAGCAATGATTTAAAGGGATCTCCTGTCCCACCGTATCTCTTTTCTTCCCCCATAGGCAACCATTGGGTTTGTCCAGGTTGATCTTGCAAAGGCTCAACTGGTTCGAGTCCCAACTTCTTATACATTGACCTCGTTGGGGGCATTCATAAAGAAACAAATGAAGAGAAAACCGCTCTAATACCACTAAGATGGATTTATGAGAAGAAAAAAATGAAACACAAATCTATAACACTAACACAGATATACAAAGAATAATAATAGTGATACAATAACACTTGAATTCTATTAAATAAGAAATATGTTGTAAAAAATGTAGACGAAAACAAGCTTGCTAGAATGGTGGCATCTTATCTTTGAGAAGAGATGTGATGGCTATGCTCATTCGCAAGAAGATGAGTACAATGAGGCTCCAAAGGAATTTTTACATCAAACATGAATGTCAAAAACCTAGACATCCAAAAATCTAACCCTAGGAGATGAAGCGCCAAAAGTCATGTGGGTCCTGTTCGGGTAAGTTGGTACATCAACTTCCTGTGGTCGTAACTTTTGCATACGAACTTTGTTTTAGGCGCACGATATCCCATTGGAAAGGTCTGTCCGAGGAATACACATTATACCATCACACTCTAACTTTTCCTATATTGAGACTATGGTGATCCCAAAAAATGTTGTTTAGAGCCTCAAAACGACCCTAGAAATTTAGGACCCTAAAAGCTAGAAAAAAACTGCCAAGATAAAAAATGTAACTGCCAAGATGAAAGTTGTATGTGAGCCAGCTAGAAGAGGTAGGTGGTCACCTATATCCACCTAGATCAGATTAAACATTGTTTGGATGGTTCTATTAACTTGTTGATAGTGAACACTAAGTCAATCCTAGAAATAGTGTAGTTGTTAATCAAGTTATTGTAATCATTGTGATTTGATAATTGTTATTCTTGTTTCATTTTATAGAGCAAATAAGAATATATTTTATGTAGAGTTTATGATTGTATTTATTCTTATTAACTTTAATTAATTCAAATTACTAAAATAATTAGAAATTGTACAATTAGTAATGTTTAGCAATCTTAAACATATATGGAATAAGAAAAAAAAAAACTACTATAATTCAAATTGATGAAATAATTAAAAATTGCACATTTAATAATGTTTAACAATCTTAAGCATAATTGATAAAATAATTAGAAATTACACAATTAATAATTAATAATGTTTAACATGCTTAAGTATACATGGAAGAAAATAAAGCAATTTAAGAAAAAACTTGTCTAGCATAATGCCTAATTCTCTTATTAGTCCCTGTCGAGGGCATAGAGGGACTATAGCGATCGACAATTCGTTGACTTCATATTAGTTTGTAGTTTGACTACAATTTTTTGCATACTTTCTAATGTTCGAACTACAGAAGTAAAAGCATTATTTTTTATATATTAAAAAAACACATATATGTCATTATCTGATTGGATGATAGATTTGAGGTCTTATTGTCAGCTTCGCTATTCCCAATGAATTATATGTTTCCATATCCAAAGTTTTATCATGTACAGTGCTTTTCTTAATTTGTACTATTGGTATTGAAATGTTTAGATATCCAAAGTTTGTACTAATAGATTTGAGGTCTTATTGCACATGGATAGTCAGTTTTCATATTACTTTGTCGTCTCACTCAAAAATTGTTTTAGCATAGTCCCCATTGTTCGAACTATTGTTAATATTATTATTATTATTTTATTGCTATTACTATGTGTGAATTTTTCTTTATTGTTGCATACTTCGAGAGTCTTTGTCATTGTTGCGTTCATGAACAGGCATGCCACGCTGCATTCTTTCTTAAATGTTTTCATAGGGCGATGCCCTTCGACGATTCTGACAGTCATAATTGTTTACCTAACAGGTCTCGCAGCCTTAAATGTTTATTGTATAGATGTGTTGCAATACAATTTCATTCCATTTTTTTGATGGTGTTGTTTGCAGTTAAATTATGCAATATTGTTCTCCACCGACATCACCAATTCAGTGTTTGATTCTTTTTCGTTGGTTCATTCGATGCTTCTTGTTCTCATTTGATTCAACTTTGCAAAGTTGAGGTCCAACAGTTGCAGTTGGACATCTTCGTGGTTGTTCACTGGTTTTTTTTTCTTCAACTTTTCAAGTTATTGGACTTGTTGTTGTGGTTTGCAAGTTTTGGGGCTGAGCTCTTGTCATCCCTCGTTGACGAGTAAGTTTTTCGGCCATCGTTTTGTTGCTATTCATTTTTTTCTACTTGGTGTTTTGCACCTTCCAGGCAATATTTTTCAATGGTAGGAGTCCCTGCCTTGAAATTATGTTGCAGAGCATATTTCTATGTGGTCTTATTTTTTGTTCCTGGAAACCATGCATTTTCATATGCCAACTGCCACGTCCTGGATATTGTGACATAGATATTTCCAAAATTGCAATGCAAAGGGGTTTAGAAAACGAATTTGGAGTTGTCACAAGGGGGAACCATCCGTCGGGGTGTGGAGACAAGGAATGCTTTTATTCTGTGGGTCAAAAAACTCCGTCCACTTGTTTCCTTTGTCCCATCCTTTATATTTTGCAGAACAAATTCTGCCTCTGAGAAGCTTGTAGGATGCACACCATGAATAGGTTCAAATCGATCTTTGTGCTCAGCAAATTTATAATGTTATTTATTTGCGTTGTTTCTTCTGTTTGGTTCACTATTCAGTGTAGGTTTGTTTTCTTGTCATCTGTTGTGGTGACTATGGGGGATTAAATTTGACAGGAATAAGGTTGAAGGATACATACCATGATTGGTACGCAGTTTCGTGCTTGTATTTTTCTATTTGTCTTTTTTTTTCGTTTTATTTTTTTTCCCTTTTCTATGTTTTCATACAAACTGAAAATAGCTAAGAAACAACTTGGAAATCACAGTTTAATATATGAAACAAGTAATATATGTTGAGTCATATTAAATAGATACACACTCCATTATACATGACAACATTGACGAGGTGTTGCATAGCAATGGGCTTTTTAGATTGGATGCATTCTCGTATACTGTAGGAGATTGCCTTTTCAATGCATTTCAGGTTCTACTACATTTCTATTATTCATCGACCGACCGACACAATGGATTGATATATTATTTCTTGGGATGTTTAAAAAATAGTGATGATGAGGCATTGGATTCATATGAATACGAATTGGCATCTAATTTTCTTCAGCAGTTGCATGGAATACATGATGTCACTACGTATTTTTCAAAGTTATGGTTGTCTGCATCTCCAATTCTTCCTGCACATGAGAGGGGACTTTGGGGAGATACATTTTGTATACAGTGGTTGTCTAAGTGGCTCAATATATCAATTGGAATATGGTCATTGAAAAGAAAAACAAGATATCTACTATTCAACAAAACTGCATCTAGCAATCCGTATTGCATCTTGTTCCATGATGCCTATCATGTCAATGGTCATTATGAACCACTACTGTATATAAAATTGTCCATATACAATCTTGGAGGACCTCATATTTACTTGTACCTCATTTTCAAAGACCTTGAATCGCAGTGGAAACGAATTATGCATTGCATAGACTGCCATGGTTTGCAGATAGCAACAACTGTTGTATCTAGCTGTGGAGATAGTCTGTTCAATGCAATTTGTTGTTTGGTAGCAGCAGATTTCGATGTGCAGTCATTGCAGCTTTACAGTGTACAGTCCTTTTTCAATGCAATTATAGGCGGCGACCAACAGGCTTTTACCTTCTTTCATCAACACCTTTCACCATATCTCATAGAAAATATGTCAGAAATTGGAAGTTGGAAAGAATACCTTGTAAACATGTCACTGCCATATGAAAAAGGAAATGTGGAGGGTGGAAGATTCTGTTTGCAATGGATATCTATCATATTCAAAGTAAATATCCATGCCTGGTCGGCCCTGCCAGATGGCACTGTCCATTTCTGGTCTATTGAATCAAATTACGATCGAACAATTGACATCCTCTCATTGAAAACAGATACGACACATATCCATTATCAACCTTTGCTTGGAAATATCATTAGTTCAGGGTCCAATGTCCATGCCACCCAAACTGCATTGAATCTGCATAAACGTGGCATGTTGTTTAATGATAATGAAACTCCTCCCAGTTGCGATAAGGCCATATGAGGCTCAAACAAAAAACATAGAATAAGTTATCACAAATTGAAAAATTTCATGCGTGAAATTCATCCCAGTTGTGATGAGGCCATATAGGGATTAAACAAAAAACATAGACTAAGTTATCACAACTTGAAAAAAATCATATGTGAGAGAAAAAAAATTGGTGGTATAGGAAATACTGTCAGTTCAGGGTCCAGTGTCAATTCCATCCAAACCACATCGAATGTTCATAAGCGTCACATGTTATTTAATCAGAGTGAAATTCATCCCAACTTCAATGAGGTCATCCTACCCTTGAACAAGAAACATAGACTAAGTTATCACAACTTGAAAAAGTTCATATGCGAGAGAAAAAAACACATTGCTACTCTTCCTTCTAGAGAGAAACTGGCATATCACAATATAAAAAAAATTGTCCATGCACAACACAACACAGACAGGTACGGTCGCATATCCCACAATGGTCATTCAATTGTTCTAGAGGAAAAAATCATATTTTGTGGGCTAGAAGAAACACCGTGCACTACTACCAATGAAAACCAACAAACACTTTCTACCCCTACTTCCCTACGAAAGAAAGATGGAAGACAAACCTACATGAAATAAATCAAAGACACTCCTTCCATTGCATGTGCAATTTCCGATCAATTGAATTTCACAAAAAACAGTAAGTCTTTCACACCTGATTTGGAAGAAGAATACCTCCTCTTGATAGTACATGATAAAACATTTTCCAGTGGCAACATTTGTCTTCCATGCAAACGGTCGCTTGAAAATGGAAAACTGCCACAATTTGCAACCCCTGACCAAATAAGATGTAATACACCACTACCATATGTAAGTGCACTTACAGAACTTGAAGAGAGACTTGTGTCTCTATGAATTGTGTTTGCACAAATCAGGTTGTGGGGCTATAAACGACCCTAGATGGTCTTAACATGCTCAATTATTATTGTGCATGTTCAACTAGATGTTCTGCAAAAAGCCTTGCCACAATTTATTAGTGATACAATGACAATTGTTGTGGCTCTCAAAAGACACTTGCAATACAAAAATGTGTATCAGACAAGCAAAGTGTGTGTGCATGTTTTTATGAAAGAATTAAAAGAATTATGTTTCAGGGCCTTGTACAAAGCACATAACATTTGTATAAATGAGAACTGGAACAATGTTCTTGGAGAAGAGGATGACAACTCTGCACAGACTCTCGAAACTACTAGTGAATTTGATACAAGTGATGAATCGGAGAATGAAACACCTGCTGAGACATTGGTGCATGGATTCACTGATTCACAGTGCATTTGTGACTTGCAAGACAAGATTGTCGAAATTGCACCTGTTGAGGGGCAATGTCCACTTGGAATATTCAAGGACAAATTCCTTGAGGAAATGAACTTCCCAATCCTCTTCTATGGAGATCCATGCCCCACTGACATTACAGAATGATTCAGTTACCATAAAATAGTTTGATGGGAGCTTCTACATTTAGGCGGTGACTTATCTTGTCACATAACAAATTTGTTTTTCAAAATAATGTGCATAATAATAGAGAAAGTGTTGTCTTGCATGTGGGTTCGAATAAGAAAATTCCAATTACAAGGAAGAAAGTTGTTGGCCAAGGATTTCAAGTACAAAGTAAACCTAGAAAAAATCATGAAATCTGATATTGGATACATAGATTTCAAAAACATTCGCATCTCTCCTGACTATTTGCAACAAAACAAGAAAACTATTTTGCAATGATCCGACAATTGGGTACAAGTGCATATCATTGCTAGGATCCATTGGTGGTTGTAGTATCTGAGTTGCATAGGAACATGAAACGTAAAAAACAAACCAATACACTGGAAAATAATGACATTGACTACCTCATAAGAAAAGACTCAGTGACATGTACTCGCTACTATAGACATATAATAAATTCTTTGAGACAATTGATATGCCATGATGAAATGGTTTTTGGAAAAATATCGGACTAATTTCTTGTGACTGGATTCCAGAATAGGGGGAATGAACATGACCATGCACTGTTGTGGATAGAGGGTGCACCAGTCTATGGAGATGAAAACAATTCACAGATCGAGCAGTTTGTGGACAAATACATAACATGCAACACAGATCATTTGGATCCAAAACTTGCCAAATTTCATAGACATTATCACACAAAAAATTGTAGAAACCGAAAAAACTCGCATTGCAGTTACAACTTCCCCGTGTTTCCAATGAGAGCAACAAGAATCATAGAGCCACTTAGTTTAGAGGACAATGTTGTCGTTGAGAAATCTAAATCCTTGTTCGTATTTCTAGAACATGGAGAGTTTAACAAGTTGATGAGCTTCGATGACTTCTTGAAAGAGCTAAATCTACCAGAATATGACTACATCCAAGCCATACAATGTATGCTTAAACAACCAACAGTTTTTCTTAAACAAAAAATTTCCCATATCTGGAACAAAAGTTTCTCCAAGGACATGCCAGTTATGTGGAATGCAAATATAGATGCACAGTACGTCCTCAATGAATATGTTGCAGCATCGTATTGTACCTCGTATATGACAAAGGTTGACAAATATATGACAAGTGCATTAAGAAGAATACGCAAATAACATGAAAGAAGTCATATTGATGCCATACAAATGATACATACACTTGGAAATGCATTGCTTAATCTTCAACAAATGTTTGCTAAACAAGTAGTCCAGATTGCACTTTCCCTACCCCTCAATTGTAGTTCAAGAAAATGTGTCTTCATAAAAACATCTCCACTTGAGAAACGCAAATTTGTGCTTAAACCAACGTGTTTGCTAGAACAAGATCCCAACAATTTAGAAGACGTGCTATGTCACTCTATTATTGATTATTACCTCCAGCGTCCATCTCCTATTAGGCATATTTGCTTAGCAGAATTCATAACGCATTACAAAAAGAATGGTGTGCCCATATCAAAAAGAAAAAAACCCTCTGTGATACGGTTTGTCAAATACAATAAACATTTTGACTATGAAAACTATTGTAGAGAAAAAATATTGTTATACATTTTGTTCGATGAAAACGAAGAGATATTAAAACATAACTTCTCTACATGGGAAGTTGTGTATGTTTCCTATGAGACTATAGTGCAAATAAATGAAGTTATATTTACTTACAATGTTAATCCTACATGGGGTGATCTAGAAATTGCAGTTAATGAGCTAGAAAACCCTAGAAATCTTGATGAGACATTCACAAACCAAAAAAAAACTAGAACTCCCTGCAAGTCCTATGAATTGCAAGCAGATTTGCCTCATCCTCGAGTAGGTTTCATTGAAAAACGTATCAATCTTGGGTTTCAAGTCACAAAACATCATTTCCTTAATGAAAATAATGAATACCACAGAATAAGACGTATGTTGAATCGAGAACAACAAACAATTCTAAAGGACATTGCACTTAAAAAATGCTTGAACATGGACACTCATGTGCACTCGTTCCTTATAGGCGGAGCAGGAATAGGCAAGACATTCACAATGAAAGAACTATTTCAAATGCTTATACGAATCTATGATTCAAACAATTCCTCTGATCCTATGAAACGAAAGGTCCTAATAGTTGCATACACAAGAAAAATTGCATATAATGCAAGTGGAACAACAGTCCACTCTGCATTTTTAATGCTTTTTAACAAGTCACAGTTTCTTCCACTTAGCAAGGAAATGTTAGATACCTTGTCTAAGATTTATGACGAACTCCAACTTTTCTTTATAGATGAGTCATAATTTATTGGAAGTTGCTTCTTGTATTCCATTGACAACCGACTAAGAAGCATAAAACATGTGCACACGAAATACTTTGGAAATATTGACATGATATTCTGTGGGGATATTTACCAGGCACATCCGATCCAAGATTCTTTGATATTTGAACAACCTATGGTTAACATGCAAGCAGTGATGCATGACTTCTGGAGAGACAATATTAAATGCTTTGAATTGCATACTACAACCAAACATATGATGACTTAACATATATCAATTCAAGGTGCTTGGGACCTACACCAACAAACCCAACCTTCCCTTACATGTTCTACACAAATAAGGATGTTTCAATGCATAACGGGTACATGCTATCGCTCATGCCTAGCGATGATATGATCACCAATTGAATTGACCTATAAGAAGACAACCATGGAAATGTGCCACATCATGAACATACAATCACCTTACCTTTGCAGCTTGTCTTAAAATTAGAAATACTGGTTGAAATATATGCCTGCAACTATGATTCACAGGATGGCTTGGTCAATGGTGCAGATGGAATACACAAAGGCTATACCAAAACAAAAAAAATTGATATCCTTTGGATTAAGTTTCATGAACCGCATATAGGCAAGCGAAAAGAAAGCAAGTTGGCTTATCTATATAATTCAAAGACTGCAAGCGATTGGACACCTATTTTGTGAATATCAAATCTAGTATCGACATCAGCAAAGATAGGTCGACTGAAGATTCAAAAATAGTTTCCAATTAAACTTGCATGTGCATGTACAATCCACAGATCGTAAGGACTAACACTTGATAGTGTTGCATTTAATCCTGATGGAATTCGAATACATGGACTTGTATACACAACATTGTCCCGTGTCAGAAGCATAGACTCCTTGTATTTACTAAGTCCTCTTACAAAAGATAATTTCAAAGTCAAACATAAATTTGATATTGAAATGGAATGCCTCAGGACTACCGCAAAATAGCATCTGCAGTATGATTACCAATTCATACAAACAAACTCATATGTTTCAATTATGTTTCTTAACACACTCAACTTACATGCACACATGGATGATATACTCAATGACTGTGATACAATGCAATCTGATATTCTGTGCTTGCAGGAAACATACATGGCATTATGCATGCAAAACAAACAATTTCCAAATCACAATTGCATATCAAGTTACATTACACACGGGGTGATGATATTAGTGAAAAAACATGTACCAATTTTGGAGCATATACATTTCGAAGAAAATAATGATGAGATGGTGCTTGCAAAGATATTTTTCCATGGAACAAAAATTGCAATACTGATTCTGTATGTTGCTCCCCATGCAACATTCTCCAACATACTAAATGTTCTTTCGAATGCATTAGACCATTTTCATCTGAACGAAACCATTGTGCTTGTAAGAGACTTCAATATTGACATGCTACAAAATAATTCCAGAACAAAAGAATTGGAAAACTACATGTGCAAATATAGTTTCTGCTTTCTTTTGAACAACACAAGCCATGTGCAAAACATGCTTATTGACCATGTATGGTCAAATGTGCCCATTCCTAAATACACCATCTTTATCTTAGACACATACTGGTCCAATGAAGATACAATTGGTATTGCACGTGATTTATGAGATATACATCAAACATATTGGAAAGTCATATTTCTATGTTTCAAAGCATATCTGTGTATCTTGTTGCAAAAAACCAAATTATCCAACTTCTTAGTTTTCCCTGGTTTGTACACATACTGGTCTGGTCACCACACAATTGGTGTTGCACTTGAATTATGAAATATACATTAGGCATATTGCAAAATCATATTTCTATGCTTCAAAGCATATCTGTCTATCTTATTGCAGAAGATTGAGATATCCAACTTCTTAGTTTTCCCTGGTTTGTAATTGATTTTGGTCACAAATTTTTTTACAATATATATATATATATATATACATACACACACACACAAACTTGAATGAACTAAAAAAAAAAAAAGGAGGTACATTCTTCTAACACTATCTGTTACTCTATTCCTCTTATTCTATTTTATTTAGTCTATGTACATAGTACTTTCTTTTTTCTTTACAAGTCAACTTATGTTCATGCCCGTTTTTTTTTGTGCTTTTATTCATAGAAACAAACAGGAAAACTAGACACCGCAAAGAACTCCTAACAAAAAATGTAGAAGAATTGATGCAAAGGTGCATTTTTCTACCCGTGTTCCATATCTAATAGTTTTTCGTTTACTATGTCTGTATTTGTTGAACTCATTTGCAACTTTGTTTTTTTTCCCTCCTTGGATACTACATATCTTCCTATACATTAACTTGTCTTCGTGTCAATTATATTTTCTGTGTTGTTATCTTCAAATAAATAAATTTGTACTCCATCTTTTCTTTTCATGTGTTCCTACGTAACAGTTTGCTTTCATGTTGATTGTATTATCTATACTGTGAGGCATACAGTTCTTACCTCCCTTTCTTTTTCGTCTTCTATACTTAGTCGTTCTCCCTTTTTTTCTTCCCCTCTATTATCCATTTATGATTCTATACCTAGTACCATGTCTATGCTCACGGGTTCCCAGGATGGCAAAGTGACATATTTCATGTCCATCTATATATTTACATCACGAGTTTGACCGACCGTCGTTCGTTTTCATAGTTAACGAATTTTATGGCAGCAGGTTCCTTTGTAGGTGCCATCAAACTCTCATGCCCCGTGTGCGAGGTATACATCTTGCACCTGAAACTTCGGTGATCTACAATTTGACCCCAGACTCGAAGCTTGCGACTCATTTTTCCCAGCTTCTGTTGATATTTCAAAGCATCTATTGATATTTTTCCCAGTTCATCTCAACAGTTAGTCAATTTTATTTCCGCGGGTTCCCCCCCAATGCATTATCGAACTCCCATGCCCCGTGTTTGGATATACATCTTGCATCCAAAACTCCAGTTATCTACAATTCGACCTCGGACTCCTCGAACTTGCAAGCCTCACTCTTTATCGAACTCACAAATTGTATATCCATCTATATCTTGACATCACGAGTCCAACTGAGCGATTTCATTTCCTTAGTCAATTTTATGGCCGCGAGTTCCCGGGTACGCATTATCAAACTCTCATTACCCATGTTCCAAGTATACATCTTCCATCCAAAACTTAGGTGATCCACAATTCCACCATGGACTCCCAGGTTCAAAAAAGTACCAAAGCATCTTTAATTATCCTCCATGGCCACCATGTTCGCCCCTTCCCAATACACATTAATTATGATTTTACTGGTGACAGTTCACCATAGATGTTCGAAAATATTGGCATTAATAAGAGGAAAGATCGAGGTAATCTTCCATTAAAATGCATTTATGGAAGAATATTATGGAATCTGATTAGTTTCCTCTGTCAATCTTTAATTCGCAAAAAAATGATGGTTGTTTCGGTTTTTTTAAGACGTCATCGTAGAAAGAATTCAATATTTTGCCGGACCACTATCATCTACAAAGGTGTTCACATGATTCCGCTCTTTAGTATTGTGCACATAATTTCTGAACCTTACAGGTTTGCATATTTGAGGCTCTGCTTGCATATGAAAATGTTGCTCTGCCATTCCAATTTGAACATAGTTTGTATTTGGGCCAAAGAGAACAGTAATAAAATAAAATAATATGAAAATTGTTTAAGTAAATATTAACAAATTATATTTAGACTTGAACCTTCTTTTGTCAAAATCCAGTTATATTACACAATTGTCAATGTTTTCCCCGCTTTTCAATAGTTTCTTGATTTCCCTGCCATCTTCGCACGCTTTCCCAATGCAAATTGATGACGCTTTTATTATCTTTGAAAAGATTGGCATCAAAAGGAGAAAATGTCGAGGACATCTACCATTAAAACACATTGAACCAAGATTTACCAGAGATTGTATTATGATGTTGTAGTGTCCATTTTAAATACAATGAGGAGAAAAGGAAGGTTTTCATCACCTTATGGTTGTAGCTCGACAACATGTCTATGGAGATACCCTGCATATTTTCGGGCATGAGGACCGACATTTTCAGTGGTCCATAGAATATGTCTACTACTCCTCCATTTCTGCCCAGATGAAAGTTATCTCGACATATGAAATTGCAATAGCACATTGTATCCCCAATTGTTTTTTACTTTAAGGAATTGGTCACCTGCTGCGCCGAGAACTATATTCCAAACCAACGGGTTGTCCAGATGGGCGACCATTTCCAAATCTCCCTATCACCTAAAGTATTTTGAAAGATGTTAACACTTCCTGACCCAACGCAAACTTTCAAGGGAGAGAAATGCAAACAGTTCTTAAAGAAGCATGGCAATGAATTAGACCTCTTTCCGAAGTTATTATAGGACCCAGTGCCCGCTTCGACAATCTTCCTAGATATGAAGGGCATAGTAGAAGAAATGGAGAAATATAAGGTTATAAGGATTTTCGGGTCTAAACAAAATCCTTGTTTCCTTCCATGTCACATATCTGGTACAATGTTTTTTGTTGGAATAACAAGGGAGTACATCTACTGGTTTCATTTTTTCCATGAAGAAAGGAAAGGACAATTCATCTCTATGCCTTGGAAAGTCCAGGATTTCATGGTTAGGAACCACTTCAATAGTTATTTCACTTACACTATGATGAATGGACTTTGTACCAATACCAATGATTCACACAAGCAGAACTGAAAAGACCCGGGTGAAAAAAGTTCCCAATCCCTGACCACCATAGCCAATACCACAACAAGTAACAAAGTCACACACATTTCTTTAGGTGGAGGAGGAGATAAGAACCCTCTCTCCGGAAAAATTGAAAGTTGTCACAAGCTTCCCGTGAGCAAAAAATGGAAAACAATAGTCCAAGAACAGGAGGGACCGAGGGGAGAAATTGATATCTACGATCTCTCCCTCGAAGATATGGAACTAGAAATTGACATTGAAAAAATGTTCCCTGACGACGATCACCTAGAGAGGACTGCTCCTCACAATCCTGGGTTGGAAAAAATTGGCATAGATACATTGGACGAAGAAGAGTCTTTTTCATTTCAGAGCATTGTTTTTTATAGCGAATAAAAAAAAATGATTATTGAAAACAGAGATGTAAAGAATAAGAAAGGGACATCTCATTCATAGTTCAACCTACGCAACATGTGTCCTTCCTAGATATCCAAGATGCAACGAGCAACTAGAGATGCTCTAGAAAACTCTATTAGCATCCTTGAAACATAAAACCTCATGTTAAAGACCTGAATCAAAGAATTGGAGGCAACTCTAATACCTCTTCCACTGTTTTCTACTCCTTTGGCAATGGTCGGGTCCACCGCACTTGCGCCAAAGTTAAAAGGATCAGCAAGCCTTCTCACATCTGCCCGAGGCTATGTGGAAAAGAATATAAACAAAAGAATGAAATTAATAACAGAAGCTTGGGAGATGTCAAAGAATATGGTCTCTTTTGGAACAAGAGTGCATGTTTTTCATGAGTATCTACAAGCAGATCTCAAGAACAAGCAAGGTTTTTATCTCGATGCAGTTTTACCATTTGGTGTTAAAGTTACCAGTATGATGAAATTCAGAATAAGACAAGAGGATCTCCCTTCCCTAGATCGAATAGACCAACTAAATGCATGCTGGAAAGAAAAGGTAAAGAACCTGATTGATATCATTCAAGAATGTAGCCAAACCATATCTAAAAGAGACAAACTATTCAAGAAGCTAATTGAGATAAATCTAGCTACCAACACCAATGAATTCCAGGTCCCAAAATTGATATTAAACTTGTTTTTTTTAACCCAACAAGAATTTGATGATCAATTTCATATCTATAAAAGACTGTCATTTGAAAATTTCCATGGCATTCTTGAATATGGTGAAGATGACATGAAAACTTGGCTACTCGGTTATGAAATTAAAAACAAAAATATTCAAGAAGCATTGCACAACTTGTCTATTGATCTAAGGGACTTGGAAAGTGAATTCTTCAATATAAAAATCCATCATGAAATGAATGTGGCGCCCATGAGGAGCTACATCGAAGAATGGTTGAAAAAGGTCGTCGACCACATTACCAATGAAGGTCAATGCCGAGGAAAACCATAAAAGGACATTAGCGAAGAAATGACAAGGCATGAGACACCACCATAGTAAGCTGATATTGATTACATTCTTCTGTATTCATCCACTTATTCTAACAAAGATTTAACCCAGATCTGACAATTTTCTCTTTCTTCTTTCCAGGTTTTGTTGTTTTCCATCACCAACTTTATTTTTTATACAAACTTCATTCTTGTACATCTTTGCTTTGTAGTCCGCAACAGTCCTAATCAAAGTCATTTTGGAAAACACATTTTTATTCACAGAATATGTATTGAACATCAGTTTTTTTTACAAATTCGAAGACAACGTTTTTTGGGAAATATTCTCAAATGTATTTTGTGACCCAGTTTATCTAAATATAAATATTTTGGGTTGTTTTATGTTGATATTCAATGCTTGGTGTTGTTATTTTGAGTTTGTATTTCTTCGTAAAATTAACTCATTTCGTTGTACATGTTCATGTTCTATATTGTGCATATATTGCAGCTTCCTTATATACAAAATGTAAATTCATATATTTTTTTCTCTGTTCCTTGTAGGTTTGAGAAAAATAATTTGAGCCCAAAACACCATTCAAATTCGAACATGGTTTACATTTGGACCACAAATAATCTAGTAAGATACATTAATATGGATACATTTTAAATAAAAATAAACAAAATCCCTTTAAACTTGGACCTGACTTTCTCGGGCTCCTGGATTGTCTGTGGGTTGATCAGTTAGCAGACTATCAAATCCTCATTTCCATCTATATCCTCACATCAGGAACCCAACCGACGAACATCCCTTTAAAAACTTGGAAAAATATCTCACCGCGACGTCCCAATTTAACATTATCACATTCTTATCCCGCATGTCCATTCTTCATCTACAAGTGCCTGAGGTTGGGGATTGGTCCTATATCGTCACATCATGAGCCCGACTGACCGTAGTTCCTTTCAACACTTAGCCATTTATCGCTCTGCATGGTCGCGACTTAGCACTATCGATTTCTTATGCCCCCCTGTTCCGTGATATACATGTTGCACACAACACTTCCATGATATAAAGTTTGCACCAAACACTTGCATCATTTACAATTTGACCCCGGTTATAGAGCTCGCCTACCTGGGAATCCACAATCTGAAAAGTGGCTAGGCATCGAATGGCTAGCGGTTGGTCGGAGTCACAATATAAAAACACAAAACACCATTCAAATTTGAACATGGTTTACATTTGGACCATAAAGAATTTAGTAAGATACATTAATATGGGTACATTTTAAATAAAAATAAACAAAATCCCTTTAAACTTGAACCTGACTTTATCGGGCTCCTGGATTGTTTGCGGGTTGATCAGTTAGCAGATTGCCAAATCCTCATTTCCATCTATGTCTTCACATCAGGAACCCGACCGACAACTGTCCCTTTCAACACTTGGCCAAATATCTCACCACGGCGTCCCAACTTAGTGCTATCGCATTCTTATCCCATGTGTTCCGTTATATACATATTGCGCCCAACACTTTCTTCATATATATTTTGCACCCAACAATTCCGTGATAAAGGATAAAGTATAGAAGATGGAAAAGAAGGGTAAATATATTCACATTTGTGATAGATATCCCATTTTCTCGCAAGATCTTTTCTGCATGTTTCTAGAGAAGTTATATACTTATTTCATATACTTGGAAAGAAGTGCGAAGGTGGTGAGCACATAAATACCCATTGAAAGCGATTGGACAGGCTCCAAAATAGGGTGGCAAGGGTTCCTGAGGAGACGTAAGGCCTCGACTATAAAATTGTATATATTGGAAGATTTTAGTGCAAAATGTGTAACATGAAGAGGGTGTTCCTACTATCCTTAATTCAAATTAATTTTTCTTTCACTAGTGACAAATCAGTGAACATCTTTGCTTATTGGCATTAACAAGAAAATAACGTATTCAACAACGATTTACAGGAGCTCGATCGACTATCGGGTTGGGGATTGGTCCTATATTGTCAGATCATGAGCCTGACTGACCACAATTCCTTTCAACACTTAGCCAATTATCTCTCCGCGGGGTCGCGACTTAGCGCTATAAAATTTTTATGCCCCTTGTTCCGTGATATACGTATTAAACAACGATTTACGGGAGTCCGACCGACCCCTAGGTTGGCTCTATTATAAATCTTTCACCAAAACTTTTGTCATCTACAAGTGCGTGATATACATCCTGCACCCAAAACTTCTATACTCTACAATTCGTTGCGACTTAGCGCTATAGATTTCTTATGCCCCCACTATTCCATGATATACATGCTGCACATAACACTTTAATGATATAAATTTTGCACCAAACACTTGCGTCATTTACAATTCGACCCCAGTTATAGAGCCCGCCTACCCGAGAATCCGCGATCTAAAAAGTGGCTAGGCATTGAATGGCTAGCGGTCGATCGAAGTCACGATATAAAATCACGAGCACAAATGTGAATGCGTGCGTTCACCAACACGCATTGGGACATTTTCGGAAAAATGGCTAAGTAACGAGAAAGAGAGAGTAGAGTGAAAAAAAAATAGGAATTTGGTTGACTATAGAAGAGGGAAAAGAAGGTCTAATATATTCAAATATGCAATTGATAATCCATTTCCTAGCAAGATCTTTAATGTATGTTTCAACTGCAGAAAGCGGTCAGACAGGCTTCAAAATAGGGTGACAAGGGTTCTCGAGGAGACGTAAGGCCCCACTTGTCAAATTGTATATATAGGAACAATTCAGTGCAAAATGTGTAACATGAAGAGGGTATTCATGCCATCTTAAATTCAAATTCATTCTTCTTTTACTAGTGAAAAATCAGTGCACAGGCTCGCTTATTGGCATTAACAACCAAAAAATGTATTCAACAGCGATTTATGGGAGCCCAACCGACCCCCGGATTGGCGCTATTATAGATCTTGCACCCAAAAATTGTGCCATCTACAGTTTCTCCATATACATCTTGCACCCAAAACTTTCGTGGTCTACAATTCGTCTCCACATATTGGAACATGGCTTGCATTTCGACCACAAATAATCTATTAAGATAAATTAATATAAATACAATTTAAATAAGCATATTTAAACTTGAACTTGACTTTTTTCGAACTCGTTGATTGGTCCTATATCGTCACATCATGAGCCCAACCGACCGTAGTTCCTTTCAACACTTAGCCAATTATCTCCCCGCGGGGTCATGACTTAGTGCTATGGAATTTTTATGCCCCCTGTTCCGTGAGACACATATTCAACAACAATTTACGGGAGTCTGATCGACCCCCGGGTTGGCGCTATTATAAATCTTGCACCCAAAAATTCTTTCATCTAGAACTGCACGATATACATCTTGCACCCAGAACTTCCATACTCTACAATTCGTCGCGACTTCACACTATCGATTTCTTATGCCCCATGTTCTGTGATATACATGTTGCACACCACACTTCCGTGATATACATTTTGCACCAAACACTTTCACCATTTACAATTCGACCCCAGTTATAGAGCTCGCCTATCTGGGAATCCACGATCTGAAAAGTGGCTAGGCATCGAATGGTTAGCGGTCGGTCAGAGTCACGATATAAAAGCATGAGTGCAAATCTGAACCGGTGTGTCTGCCAATGTGTGCATTGGGACATTTTCAAAAAATGACTAAGTAACAAGAAAGAGAGAGTAGAGGGGAAAAACGGTCGGACGAGCTTCAAAATAGGGTGAAAAGTGTTCCCGAGGAGACGTAAGGCCCCGCCTGTCAAATTGTATATATATTCTTCTACTACTCATGACAACTCAGTGCATAGGTTTGCTTATTGGCATTAACAACCAAAAAACGTATTCAACAACGATTTACGGGAGCCCGACCAACCCCCGAGTTGGTGCTATTATAAATCTTTCACCCAAAACTTACATCATCTACAATTCCGTTGTATACATCTTGCACCCAAAATTTCTGTGGTCTACAATTCGTCCACATATTGGAACATGGTCTACATTTGGACCACAAATTATATATTAAGATACATTAATATAAATACAATTTAAATAAATATATTTAAACTTGAACTCGACTTTTTTCGAACTCGTCGATTGGTCCTATATCGTCACATCATGAGCCCGATCGGCCGCAGTTCCTTTCAACAATTAGTCAATTATCTCTCCGCGGGGTCGTGCCTTAGCGCTACCGAAATATTATGCCCCATATTTCGTGATAGGCGGACTTAGTACTATCGATTTAGTATGCCCTTTTGTTTTGTGATATACATGTTGCACACAACACTTCCTTGATATACATTTTGCACCAAACACTTCAGTCATTTACAATTCGAGCCCATTTTCTAAAATTTACCTTGTAAACTGCTTGGCAGGGACTACGCTGCCACACAACACTTGTTTCCTTTTAGTTAGATTTTACTTATTTTTTACTTTTTTATAGACAAATACTTTAAAACTTTTTAATCTTACATTTAATATTATGTAGATTACTAACATGAAAATAATAATGATTAGAAGAAAGCAACAAGACATAGACATTTAATATTTAATATTATGTAGATTACTAACATGAAGATAACAATGAGTGAGAAGAAAGCAACAAGACATGGTTAGCTTTGGATTTCAATATATTGGATACCCTTTATCTCGGTTTTTATGTAACACATAGAAGTATTAACAAGAAGCCAATCCAACAACTCATATAAGGTTCCTTTTCTTATATACACAATTATATTTAAGTGTATTTTTCATTGGTAGGTAAATCGATATCTCTATTTTCAAATGTGTGGGCAATTTCTTTCAATAATAAGCAATAACAACATTCGAGTGCTTAACCTTAGTAGTGTATGTTTTTATATGGTGTATGAACTAATGATATATTCTTGGGTACCAATTGCTTCATTCCATAGGGGTGGAAAAGTTAACTTTTCCAACCATGTCAAAGCTTAAAGCTTAAGAAGACATGGAAAAATACATTTGAGCTTCAAGAGATAATTTTTATTGAGAAATTAAAGCTCTTAGACCTCAATTATTAATTTCTATTGAGAAATTAAAGCTCTTAGATCTCAATTATTTGCAAAAAAAAATCTTTTAGTGGCTTATATTTATTATTGATCAACTTATAAACTAACATCATTTGATATGATTTACTTAACCTATATGAATAAATGTTAGTGAAAATGGAGTTGATGTGTCGTGTTTGAGTCTAGGAAGAAGAAATGAAAGATTGGAATTTGAGAAAGGAACTCATTTTTAGAATGTTGAGATTACTATATTTAAAATAGGACCATCTTACACTGAAGTTGCAGACGCTATGACTAGGAGACAAAATTATTTCTCAAATAGAAGTTGGGTCGAGCTAAGTGACATCGGTTGAGCCACCTTATTCACCCTTCATGGCTCTTTGCTATGTTCTTCTGTCTCTTCGTAGAATGGAATTGAATTGGGTTTGTGTTAAACTATAATATTTCCATGGTGGAGTTGATGTTTACAATTATTTCCATGGTGGAGTTGATGTTTACAATTGGAAAGTATTCAAATTTTGCAAGTGGTGCAAGATCAAGCGATGGCTCCATGTAGCTCGTCGAGTGGACCAATTTCTCAAATAATTGCAACTAAATTAATAGTAGAGCATGGTGGCAGCTCAACCAAGTCCACATCGTAGGCATGATAGGAACCCTTGCCTCCACTGCACTACATTATCAGAGCATCAATTACGTTGTTCAAAACCTCAAGTGCAACATTGTCAAAGCTTGCAAAGTGGCCACTAGAAAAATTGTTTTTTTGATGATTTGTAATTTTGATAATTAAGAGGAAAAAAATTGCATACAAGAAAGACATAAAATCACATCACATAACATTGAACCAATGATAATTTGATTAATGAAATTTCATAAATAAATAAAAATACATATTTTTAAAAATAAATCAAATTAATATAGAATTTTAATAAAACTTTGAAAATAGTTACATATAATGAAAAACAAAAAAAATAAAAATAAATGAAGTAGGACCGAAAAATATAATCCATGACATGGACGAATAAAGAACAACTATACCAAACTTAACATTGTCATTTATAACATTTTAGTTGTAATATAAATCATTACAATTATTCAATAGTGGCTACGATTGGTGGACATCGAAAATCAATTATTCATCGTTCGTTTCTCCACCAGAGAAGCTTCTCTCAATCGTAATGCATTTGTCCATCCATGGAGTAATCAGTGTTCTCATTTTTCACCCATATTATCGAATTCTTTGAGCAGTTGTTAATTTTGAAATCGTAATTGCTCAAGGATGGAATTTCATAAATTTACTAAGTTTGAGCTTTATGTCCTCTTCCATGGAGAACACGAGAAGATGGATGTTTAATATATTAAATGGGGAATACAAATAAAATAAATATTTAACATATTCAAATTGTTGTTTTTTGGACAATAGAATTTTAGGTTTTATGGTAAATTATTTATGTGGAATTTAAGAGAAAAGGAATGATGTCCTCTTTAATCTTTATTTAATAAAAATGAATCCATCAAATCTAGTTATAGTTTAATAGTTTCTTAATTTATATGTGCATGTACCTACATATCATTACTCAAGCGTGTATGATAGAGATAGAGATGTGTCACATATGATTATTATTGTTGTTTTGGGGAAGTGTCCTTTGCAATATGAGAAGAGAAAGGATCCAATTAGTGTCTTTCATGTTCAATCTATTTGGACATAACAATGATAAATATCATATGGTTGGGCATGTCGCTAAGTCAATCATGTAGTCAGAAAGAGAAGAGAGGGAGGCACAATGAAACACTTCGGTCATGTGCAAGAAAAATGACAAATTCTCAACTTTAACACTCGTGATATAAGAGATTACAAATAAAATAAAAAGAAGCTATTGAAGTTCAACAAGAATAGAAGTGGTCTCATTGCCATAAAATTTGAACCTAGGACCACCCCATAACAAGTGTAATGATATTTCACCCTATGTAATTATCTATTGATCTGTCACCTCATGTTATGTTGATTCTTTTTTTTCACAAGAATGATCAGATTTTGTATTACATAAAACTAGACCAACTCATACAAAGGTGTAATACAAAAAGGAGTAATGGTTGTATCTAGATGACAAAAATACTAAATTGTCCTTCTAAAATTTTCTAGCAGAGCCTATCCTTATCCAATATGAGAATTATTGGCAAGTATATTGTCGTACGAAATAAGATAACAAAATTATAACTTTATAGTACATAATAACTATATAAGTATAGAAGGGAAACTAAAACTTCTACCCATTGGGGGAAACCTAAGGCTCCATCATTGTGTCCTCCATGTGCATGTCATCTTCTTCATGCTCCAGAAGATTGGAAACTCCCATAGAATCATCCATAGCTAGGTCTATGACATGTTATATGAGACATTCTTTGTTGGGTACTTGAGAAAAACCACTGGGAAATGGGTTCCTAATTGAATAATCAATTGAAGGGAAGAGGGGAAGGGATAGCTCAAGAGGGAGATGAAGTTGAACCACAATATTATTAACCAAAGGTTTCAAATATCCCAATTAATAATCTAGTTCAAAAATCATCAACTCAAGAAAAACATGAAGGTAGAGAATTCTTGCTCTATTTCCTTGATCCAAAAATCCTTGAATACCAATCTTAATCTTTAAAAACCCATATTAGCATCTAACCTAATTCAGAATAATTCTTGATTGTATTGAGGTGATTTGCAGAACACATGTTGATATGCTACTTATCCATGATCTCATAAAATGATGAATAACTTGAAGAATAATGAGATAACACAACAGAAAACAAAATAACTCACATATACAATATTGATGGCATAGTTTGCTACATCCTTGAGTTCCCTTTTAAATAGTGAGATTGCTTTCCATAATCTCAAATGTCAAAATTATAATACAAAATGGACTTACAAAGCCAAATTTGAAGTTACTCTTCAATTTCGCTGCTCAAACTCAAAAATAGAGTTTATTATTGAATTCCTTGAAAAATTCTGAGAAAAATGAGTATAAACTCAACCATATTATGAATTGACTCAATTTTACCCTCTTTACACCCCAAACGATACACTATGGTGCTCATTAATGGTAATCTGGACTAAGAATTTCATAGAAATCATATTAGCACAAAAATAACATCATTGTCATACTCCTCTCGAGAAAACAAGAAAAATGAGTATAAACAAGCCTATGTTTTGACATAAATGCTCCTTGGCACACAAATCAAGACAACACCATGACTAGGATTCTCTTGGCACGCAAATCAAGACAATACATACCAATGTAACTAACTTATATGTCTTGTACTCCATGTCCCATTGCATTGGTTTTTGTTCCCTTTAAATAGGCCTTGGTCAGCCTAGCTATGGCCCAAAAATTGTGCTTTATACCCGGGTTGATTTATTACACTTTAAATATAAAATTTATTGTTTGTTATAATGAGCCAGTTGTATGGTGCATTGGTAGGTACATCTAGTTAAGGCACTGGAATATTATTTTGGAGGTCATGAGTTCGAATCTCATGAGGAAACAAATTTATTCTCCCTTAGCCATTATTGGCCAATAGGAGAGTGCAACATGGCACTCTCTGGTTGGTCTACCTGTCTGCACAATCCCCTACATGCATCAACATTCTACCTCGTCACTTCCACCTATACTTGTACGAATATGACACATCAACATACATATATTGAAAGTAACTTCCATTTTTCACCTACCACATCATCGTACAGATGACACATGTCACTTTTTTATTAGTCTACATGGGTGCTTGAAAATGCCAAAAATGAGTGACACATGGCAGCCTCTCATGATTCCACATCAACTTGTTGACATCATCCTAACAGTTTTATGGATGACACATGGCAACATGTGGATCTTCCACATGGCACCCCCTGTTTGAATTTTGACCTGGTTTGACCAAACTTTTATCGACTACAACTTTTGCATATGACCTCTGTTTGAGGCGATTTTTGTGTCGTTGGAAAGATATCACCGAGATAAATGCAATGAATTCATTTCTGAGAACATTTGATACAATCAATTTTTTATCATTTATGGATCCTCCTGGACCTCTGTGAGCATTTTGGATCTTCCTAAACCTCTATGAGCATTTTGGATCCTCCTAGATCACACTTTCCCACTGAAGAAATTTTGGTCCTCCAAAAGTATGAATATTTCAACAAATTGGTGATGATAATTCTTGCTCACTCTTCCACCTTACTGGAAGTTTCTTATTCAATAACTTAGTGATGATGAAACTTCTTCACTCTTCCACCTTGCTGAATATTCTTAGACTAGATTTTCATCTTGGATCTTGGATCTTGGATACTATATCAATGTACTTTTGTCCGCTTCTTTGGAATATGGTTGTGACTCTATCTCTTTGGAAAATGGTGCTAATTAAATATAGCTCTGGTTCTGGCTCATAGATTCCTTCACAAAAAAAGTATTCTCACTGAATATCTGTAATATCCAAATCTAAATCTTGTACTCAACATCCACTCCCATCTCCTTCTCTATTGAAGATAGTTTATCTCAAAAATCATGAAACCAATTCAAATGTCGATCTATGCCTTGCCCATTTGGAATCATTGTTCTTGTATTGTTGATGTATCTGTAGGAGTCTCTAAATGAATTCCATGTTCATTTCCTCTCTCTTGCCCTGAAAGAAACTCTAAACATATCCTCTCTATATACATTTGTAATGTTTGACATGCTTCTTCTCAAGGTATACATATACATGAACATGACATAATATCTTGGAGATGTCATAGCAATGACATACATCTTTACAAGTATATACCTCTTATCTCTATCGGAGCTTGGAAGATTTACATTACTATGATGCTCTACCCTCTCTTGATCTACATGTTCCAATTTCCTACATCCTTCTATTCCTTCTCCTTCGGTACTTCAGAATAAGAATGTTAACTTATACTATCTGATCCATATGCAGTTCTTTAGCTGATAATAAGAGAATCACAATTATCTTCACTTTTGTCAAAAGGATTATAAATCTCTATAATATCCCTCTCACTCTTATAAGTTTTTAAAGAGCGGTTGTATGGAAATCCCTATAAGAATTATCTCACTCTGGAATAAGGTGGATATATAGAAATATTTACAAATAAGGTTGTATGAAAATTCTTTACATGGGGGCTAAGTGAAAGCAAACTTCCACCATAGCCATTCAAGCAACTTCCTGAATATAAGCTCCTTCTTTCTGTCGACGATCATCAACAGATGGTGTAACCGTGATAGCAGAACGGTTACACTCTTCAACTCCTCTTCACAAACTGAAGTTGACATGAAATAGAGCGGCTCCAAGTTGTGAAGGAAATACAACTCCGTGTATTCCTCCACAGGCTCATAGGACCAATGGAAAAATCTAGAAAATGGGTGACAGGCAACCTCCTCTGCTATACAGTTATTCATGTGTGGTTGAATATCTATGCTAAGAACAGGTGGGTGGGCAACTAACGTAGGCTCATTGATCTCAGGTGGTAGCTTCTTGCTGACTGGCTCTGGACAGAAGATAATATGTGCACTCAACTGCTCTTCTGGTTCTTTCTCCTTTTCTCTTGGCTCTTCCCCCAGGTCAGATTCAAAATCATAAACAGGACCTATGGGAAAGCTATGCTCTTCAAACGGCTGGTTGGTGACCTCTGTGCAGGCTGTAAACAAAACCCCCTTTTGGTCCTCTTTTCGCTCTTCATAACTCTCACAGGGATTAGATTCATAATCATCATAAAGAGGGACCATAGGAAAGATCTGCTCTTCCAACTACTGCTCAGGATGGCTGATGTCCTTGCAATGTTCTTTCTTAATGAATAGAGGATAAGGCTTTGAAGTTTGTCCCTGGAAATCCTGCATATCCAGCTCAGAATCTGATTTGTAGCTGTCATATGTAGGTGGGTTGCTCCTCTGGTTAGAAAACTGCGGTGCGGGGCTCTGTTGCTCCTCTTCTAAATAAGCATCAAAGCTTGGGACAACAGGCATGTCAGGAGCAGATGGCAAGGCCTCTACCATGCAGAAATAATCAATGTTATCATGATCAGTAGGGGGGTCAAGAACATCTGCTTCAGGGACTAGAAAATCCTCTGCGTTGTCTTCAGATTCCAACCTTTCTAATCGGGCGGAGAGAGACTTCACCCGCTCCATCAGCCTACTTAGAGCACCTTCTTCCTCCCTGGGGTCTTCATCATCATCCATTGTAGAGATACCAAGAGCATCTTCTTCAAAGGCTGGAAACACCTCCCCATAACATTTAACTTCCCACCTATCCAGTTGGGCAGAGAGGAATTTTACCAATTCCCAAGCTTCACCCAAAGCATCTTCCTTCTCCCCAAGGTCCTTGTTCCTATATATTCTCCTGTCCTCATAACCTACAAGAGACACAGCCATATCTTGCTCACTATCCTCACATTCCTCACAACAACTATGACAGATAAACTCAGAGGAATACATCTTTTGATAGCGCCTGTTAAATGCTACATGAAATTCACTGAGTGAGGAAATGCTAGCGGGTAAAGAGTGATACCATTCACGAGAATCCCCTGCTAACGAGAACATGACCATTTTCAATAATACATCCTCATGATGTATCTCCCACTGATGCATGAGTTCATGAAACTCACAGAGATGCTGAGCAGGGTTGTCCTCTTCATGCTCTCTAAATATGGGCAAATAATCACCCCATTCATTCGGAGAAGGGACATCATTAGGAAAACCAAGAATAGCAGAAAAATTAAAAGGAGAAAACCTCCGAGCTAGGATTTTCTCCATTCTGAACCAGTAGAGTCGCTAATCGATCCTCGAATCATGGAGTCACCAGGTGAAAGACTCACAGCTTTGAATATGTCTTGTCCTTGTTCACCATCAAAGGCCAAATCTTACGTTGTTGTTACCCCAGGAAGCTTCTCAAACTGAGAAAGCAGTTGTTGAAACCTTCTCAAGAAATCTCCTCTGGGTCAGCTTTCAGGTGTGCTAAAGTAGTCGCAACTGAAACAATGATGTGGAAACCTCGGAGTCTCCATAGTGGAGTCACCAGGTGCATAGTAGAAATCTTTAAGGGCTCGGATGCCTGATGCACCTTCAGAATTAGAGGCTCAATATCGTTCAATCCCAGGGAAAATATTCAACTTCGTCCCCGGCAACGGCGCCAGAAATGTTGGCATTGGAAGTCACTCCTGGATTGCGACAAGAGCATAGCCCAACACCCATTAGTTTATGTCATGAATAAATTTAATGGGTGATCAAATGGGTAGAGGCCCGGGAAGGTATCACTCTAACTCAGGGACCATGCCTGGTATGTAAAGAACAAAGGAGGTCTTGATATAACTTCCATCAGTAAGTTGATTGTAAAATGAGCAAATGGAAGACTTGGTTAGATGAGTGAACAAGACTGCCTCGAGCATCAGGCCTTTCAACATCTTGAGGAAGAAAAGATTAAAACAAAAGATCCTCTTGGTTCTGAGTTTCGGGGAACTGAAGGGTGACTTAACTGGATCCTCCAATTCCAAATCATTCAGCGTTGAGAAAATACAAGAACTGATTAGAGACAATGCAACTATCATAGTGATCCAACCTACATCATCCTATAACAGTGCAACTCGACTGGATCCTCCAATTCTGAGTTGTTCTAACATAGTGTAAACAATGAGATGGAAAGAAGCTAACATTCATAAGGCAAGAAGTCTCAAGTGCCAATACATAACCAGAGAAACCAGTGCTTCATTAAAACTTTACAATTGGGAGCCTATCTCAACCATCGATCCATTACAAAATGGAAAAATTGCCTACATATACTCAAAGAAAAAGAACAACAGCGAAACCGAGACACCGTATTAAAAACATTGTGGTTGCATGTCCACTGACAATCTGCACATGCAGTCTCTGAATGATCGTGCACTTATGACAGATGCAATCGAACTCCTGACAGTCCTACGGATGAACCGACGTGCTTTTAATTCGTCGTTGGACTTTCCATTTATGGCGGAGATGATGTCTAACCACCACCAACTACCTCAATAACTGCTTCCTTAGGGTTGAGAATGGCCCGACCAACTCTGCACCTCTGGGACGTGGAGGTCTTCTCACGCTACCACCTGGATTGGCTAAACGACCTAATGGATAAGACGTGGAGGCCAGTGTGAAGGTTTGGGCGCATAATGGGAAGTGGTGGATGGGAAGAGGAGACATGGAGTGTAGGGATTGAGTGGATAAGGAGTAGAGACGACCATACAGATGGAGGCGAGTGGGAGAGAAAGAGAGACACATGGTAGGGGGTGAGTGGGTGATGAGATGGAGAGGGGCCATGTAGACGAAGGGAAGAGGGTTGTGGCACCTGATGACTAGGAAAAGTGCCATGGGAATAATGGCAGGGAAACTACAAGGTGGCAGGCCTGAGGGAAGGAGGAAAGATGAGTTGGAGGATGAGGGGGGAGAACACCTGGAAAAAGGTGACAGGTGGAAACGAGAGAAAAAGGGGAAAGGGATGGGATAGGATGGTGCTGAGTGGAAAACGTACGACGGAAGGTAGAGGATATTGGAGATGGGACATCGTGGGGTTGATCGAGAGCCGCCAATTTCGTACCCCCCCCCCCTTTGTTAAAGGTAGAATGGAAAGGGGGGTCTGGAATCCAACCTTGACCGCAGATCTGGGTGCTCTGATCTAAAACATTGAGAGATGCACGACCAATTCCAGACCCCCCCCTTGCCTTAAAGTTAGAACAACAAAGGGGGTCTGGAATCCAATCCTGGCCACAGATCTGGGCACGTAGATTATGGCCGCCAAGATTTGCTTGCCGCTTACCCAAATATGCAATTGCGCCCCAACTTAGGGTAAGTGGGTTTTTACTCCGTTGTTTTCCCTCTTTTCACCAATGGGGGGGCGTCTTTTAGGAAAAACACCCCTCTTACATGTTTATGTGCTAACACTCATGACATATCAATCAATCTTGAAGCTTCTGCTTCTCTTCCTTGAGAGATTGTAGTTGCATATTTAATTCATGATTCTCCTTTTGAATCTGTTGGTTAATGTCCTTCTGGAGCCTTAACTTCATTAAGGATTTACTCATGTTGTCTTATCAACAAGATCTATACTGATAGCCTTCAAACACCTTGACCAACTTGAGTCTTGAAAAAATCCACATCAACTCACAAATACACATCAAAACTAGCACTGATACCACTTGATCCGAAAATCCTTAGATACCAATCTTAATCTTTAAAAACACATATTAGCATCTAACCTTATTCAGAATAATTCTTGATCATATTGAGGTGATTTGTAGAACACATGTTGATATGCTACTTATCCAAGATCTCATAAAATGATGAATAACTTGAAGAATAATGAGATAAAACAACATAAAATAAAAGAACTCAAATATAAACTATTAAGGTTAGAATTTTCTACATCCCTGAGTTCCCTTTTAAATAGTGAGACCGCTTTCCATAATCTTAAATGTCTAAATTACAATACCAAATGGACTTACAAAGCCAAATTTGAAGCTACTCTTCAATTTCACTGCTCAAACTCATGATTAGAGTATATTATTGAATTCCTTGCGACATTATGAGAAAAATGAGTATAAACTCGACCATATTATGAACTGACTCAATTTTACCTTCTTTACACACCAAACAATACACTATGGTGTGCATTAATGGAAATATGGACTAATAATTTCAAAGAGATCATTTTAGCACAAAAATAGCATCACCATTGTACTCCTCTCAAGAAAATGAGAAAAATGAGTATAAACAAGCCTATGTTCTAACATAGTTCTCCTCAACACGCAAATCAAGACAACACCATGACTAGCCTTCTCTTGGCACATAAATTGAGACAATTCGTACTCCTGGCATGAAATTTGATGCCTTTTAATATGTGTCCCATTGAATTGGTTTTCTTGCTCTTTAAATATTCCTAGGTCCACCTAGCTATGGCCCAAAACTAGTGTTATATACCCAGATTGATGTGTTACACTTTAAATATAAAATTTATTGTTTTATTACAAGCCAACTGTATGGCGCATTGGTAGGAGCATCTAGTAAAGGAACTAGAATATTTCGTTGGAGGTCATGAGTTTGAATCCTATGGGGAACATATTTTATTCTCTCTTATCCATTATTGGCCAATCGGAGAGTACCATGTGGCACTCTCGAGTTGGTCCAGTTGTCTGCACAATCACATGCCTGCGTCAACGTTCTACCCTGTCCCTGCCACATGTAACTATACGGATATGACACATGAGTGTACAAATGTTTACTATACCTGCCATTTATCACATTCCATGTCATCATATGTATGACACGTGGCACTTTTTTAATGGTCCACATGTGTGCATGAAAATGCCAAAAATGAGTGACATGTGGTAGCCTCTCGTGCTGCGACGTCATATTGTTGATGACATCATGATATCATCTTGAAATATGTATGGATGAAATGTGTCATCCTGTGGGCCTTCCACGTGGCACCTCCTATTTGACTTTTTCCATAGTTTGACCAAACTTTGACCGTCTATAACTTTTGCATATGCACTCTGTTTGAGGTGTTGTTTACGTCGCTAGAAAGTTATTGCTAAGCTCTATGCAATGAATTCCTTTTTGATAAAATTTGAGATGATTAAATTTTGAGCATTTATGGATCCTCCTGGACCTCTATGAGCATTCTAGATCTTCTTGGATCTCTGTGAGCATTCTGGAACCTCCTGGATCATACCTTCCCACTAAAGAAATTTTGGTCCTCCAAAAGTATGAATATTTCAACAACTTAGTGATGATAACTCTTACTTACTCTTCCACCTAACTGAAATGTTCTCATTCAGTAACTTAGTGATGAAGAAGCTTCTTCTCTCTTCCACCTTGTTGAATATTCTTATACTAAATTCCATCTTGGATATTTGATCTTGGATACTAGATCAGTGTATTTATGTCTTCTTCTTTGGAATATGGCTCTTTGGCAACTAGCGCTAGTTAAATATAGCTCCAATTCTGGCTCATAGATTCCTTCATAACAAAATTTTTCTCATTGAATCTCTCCAGTATCTGAATCTGAATCTTGTACTCAACATCCACTCCTATCTCCTTCTCTAATGAAGATAGACTATCTCAACATTCATGAAACCAAGTTGAATGTTGATCTATGCCTTTCCCATTTGGACTCACTGTTCATGTACTGCCAATGTATTTGTAGGAGTCTCTAAATGAATTCCATGTTCATTTCCTCTCTCCTGCCCTAAAAGAAACTCTAAACATATCCTCTATATATACATTTGTACTGTTTGACCTTCTTTTTCTCAAGGTGTACATATACATGAACATGAAATAATATCTTGTAAATTTCATAGAAATAATATACATCTTTACAAGTATATACCTTTTATCTCTACCAACTCTAGGAAGATTTACATTACTATGATACTCTTCCCTCTCTTGATCTACATGTTCCAATTTCTTGCATCCTTATCTTCCTTCACCTTTGGTACTTCAGAATAAGAATGTTAACTTAGACAATTCGATCCATATGTGGTTCTTTAACTGATAATAAGACAATCACAATTGTCTTCACTATTGTTGAAAATCTTAGAAATATCTATAATATCCCTGTCACTCTTATAAGTTTTCAAAGAGAGACTATATAGAAATCCATATAAGACTTCTCTCACTCTAGAATAAGGTGGCTATATAGAAATATTTACAAATTCCTCTCACTCTTAAAAATCCATAAGGTGGCTATATAGCAATCTTACAAGACTCCTCTCACTTTTAACATTCTCTAATGAGTGTCTTACAAGCCTTCTAATACAACAAGAAAAATGGATTTAGAAGGTATCAACATATGCATATTAACTTGCAATTTACAAATATACATATTTACAATGAAATATTTTCTAATAGGTGGTTTTCTTCATGGAATCATTATTCCAATTGTATTGGAAGGGGTCTCACAACTTCCTATCTCTAACAATGCCTCTAATGCTAATGTTGAATCTGACATTGAATCTGATGCGGAATTTGATGTTGAATTCAAGAAACCATTATACCCAATTATAGATCTTCCAAGTAACCTACATAACTTCTCTGTGCGAACACCAAGAACTATTGTTGTGTCTTGAGTAGCTTCCCTTGAATACACCAATACTTGGACATCCTGGAATGCAACTGCATATCCTTCATCTTCCAAAGATGCAACTAAGAGTAGGCTTACTTTCAAATCTGGAACATATAACATATGTTATATTCCCAGAAATCCTCTCGACTCGAGCTGGAATCTTACATATACATACCCTCTTATTGCTTTTTTGGTGTTAGTCTAGATCCTACATAACAATTTGTCTCGATCTCTGAGAAATTCATGAATATTGATCTCATTCCTTTCATGTGGCGAGATGAGCTAGTGTCCACGAACCATATCTTGATGTCTTCATATGTCACACTATAAAGTGTTGATTAATTGGGTTGGTTGTCATTGATGTGAACCCTTGAAGAAAGCCTGGTATCGAATTGTTGTAGCACAAAGGTTTGGGTAATGGACCCAAGTGTGTTTGATGGATAATGGTATGATTTTTGATATATTTGTAGGTAATACTATTCTATATGGATAGTACATGTCATGCCGTTTCCGGTGGTATGTGGAACGTCACATAACTCCTCACGGTTAGAGAGTTATGGCCATGTGAAGTTGGAGAACCCTCATGAGTCATCTAGAAGCCCTAAAAGGTCAAAGTAATCAAAGTGTTTTCAAAGAATAAAGTATTTAAAGAATAAAGTGAAGTGATGAGTGTACTATAAATCAAAGAGGAAGAAAAATAAATTATTTAAATAATAAAGTTAATGGAGAACTCCCTAAATAAGGAAAGTGATTTGAGAGATTTTAGAAGGTAAATAATAAAGTGAAGTGATGAGTGTACTATAAGTCAATGTGGATACAAAAGAAATTATTTAAATAATAAAGTTAATGGATAAATTACTAAGTGGACAAGTGGTTAGAAGTTGGTTAACCCTAAAATAAGGAAAGTGGGTTAAGATGGTTAAAAGGTAACCCCTTGAGGAAGTTACATGAAAGTATAAATAAGAGGCAAGGCTCTCTCATTTTAATCACACTTGAATATCATTGAATATCTATTTTTTGAAAGGTTATTTGGGAAGGTATTATTGATAGAGAAAAATTGCAGCAGAAAAAGTGCAGCAAGAAAAGTGCGGTAGAAAAAGTGTGGCAGGAAAACTGCGGAAGAAAAAGTGTGATAGAAAAATCGTGGCAGAAAAAGTGTGGAAAAAAAATCACGGTAGAAAAAGTGCGACAGAAAAAATCGCGGTAGAAAAATCACAGCAGAAAAATCATGACAGAAAAATCGCGGCAGGAAAAGTGTGGCAGAAAAATCACGGCAGCAACATGGTTGGGATCTATTTATGAGAGATATGGCACATCGTGTTTGAGGTATGTTTTGTGAGCTAGGGTTTATCTCTTGAGATGGTATTGGATGTTTAGTATTGTTGCATATATCAGATTTGTTGAGGGATACAATTGGTATTTTGTTGTTGGTATTTGGCATATGGGTATTGGTCTTTTGGTTGTGATGTGTTGTTGAAGTTGTTGGTTTAGCTTGAGGCTACATAACAATGAGGTTGTGGCACATGGTTTTATGTAAGGGTTTATGGTATTTGGTTTATGGATAGAGTGATAAATTGTTAGATAAATTTTGATGGTTATATTGGTGTATGTCTTTGGTATATGGTTGAGGTACATGTTGGGTACATGGTTGAGACAAATAGTTGAGGAGTTGGCACATACATGAGGTGTATAGTTGATGAGTTGGCACAAACATGAGGTGTATAGTTGATGATTTGGCACATACATGAGGTGTATAGTTGATGATGTTGGTACATATTGATGAGTCAAGGTTGATGCATGGTTAATGCATGGTACATGTTGGTTCAGTTTATTGGTATAGGTTGTTTGGTGCAGGTTGATTTGTATAGGTTGTTACAGGTTGACAGTGATAGTTTGACAGTGGCAGTGGTTGATTCAGTGACAGTGAAAATTTGTCTACATTTGGTATTTATATTTCAGGGCGGTTGGACGGGGCAAGGACAGGTGGTTGTATCCACCTTCTGGTTGTAGCCGAAGAACTTAGGGGGTTGTAGCCTCCTTCTGGTTGTAGCCAGAGAATTGGGGAGTTGGATTTTCCTAAGGTTGTAGCATGAGAAAATAGGGGGTTGGAGCCTCCTTCCATTTGTAGCTGGAAAACAGAGGAATTTGGTGCTTCCAATGAATGTAATTCTTCAAGACATATAAGAAAAATCATTTTGTGGTGTTCTCCCTCTTTGGGTTTCCACGTAAAAACACTAGTGTACTCTGTATGTGTGTGATTGCTCATTTTTTCATTGTTTATTTACTCTATAACTATTGGATGATAATGATACATTGATATAACACTTGCATTTTTGGTGAAAATGATTAAATTTCTCTATTACTGATTCACCCCCCCTCTCAGTAATCCAACATTAATACCAACAATTAAGAAGTATTATTTCTCGAATCTTTCAGCAATATTATTAACTTCACTTGGGGATGTTATATGTCTTCTTGTAGATTCCTTTACATCTTTTTGATTCTTCTTCGGACATAAGTATGGATAAAGTGTCGAATACTTCTATATATGATGTCCACTCTTACCACAATAAGAGCAGAGTGTCTTGTTCCCATATTGGAACCATGATCCCTTCTTGTCATCCCCCCTTTTCCTTTTTCTTTAGAAATATTTTTTTCCCTTGGCCTTCTTCTTAGATGGATTTTGTTGCAAGGATTGTGCTTTTTGACATTTATCCATATTATGGTTACTAGTTCCATAGGTAGCACATAGACACATAGACCATATACCAATATTACCAGTGGGAATGTCTTCACTACCTCTTTAGAGTGCACATCTCTTCTTGGAGATATCTTACATTTGTTACCTTTCCCTAGGACCTTTCCCTAGGATAGAAGGTAAGAGCGACTGCTTATGAAGGACCTCTTCATCTGAAGTTCTCCTTACTTCAGTCATCCTTGAACATTCTCCATATTGATAGGGAGAAGAAGAATACGAGGAATCATCTTTCTCGATCATACCTTTTCAAGGAGTTAATTTCTCTTGCATTGGATACTTTTCATTCTCTACTTGCCAAAATTCATGGAATGGTGCCAATGTCTAATCCTTAGTCTACAACTTCCTTTCCAAATCATTAAAAATACCTCTGTGGGATTCCTCATGACATATCAATCGATATTGAATCTTATGCTTCTCTTCCTCGAGAGATTGCAGTTGCATCTTTAATTCATAATTCTCCTTTTGCAATCTATCGGTTAATATCCTTCTCAAGACTTAACATCATGAGAGCTTTACTCATGTTGTCTTCTCAACAAGATCTATACTGAGAGCCTTCAAACATCTTCACTAACTTGAGTCCTGAAAAAATCCACATCAACTCGCAAATACACATCAAAACTAGCTTTGATACCACTTGATCTGAAAATCCTTAGATACCAATCTTAATCTTTAAAAACCCATATTAGCATCTAACCTGATTCAGAATAATTCTTGATCATATTGAGGTGATTTGTAGAACACATGTTGATATGATACTTATCCAAGATCTCATAAAAGGATGAATAAATTGAATAATAATGAGATAACACAGCAGAAAATAAAAGAACTCAAATATACAATATTGATGACAAAGTTTGCTACATCCCCGAGTTCCCTTTTAAATAGTGAGACCGCTTTCCATAATCTCAAATGTCAAAATTACAATACAAAATGGACTTACAAATCCAAATTTGAAGTTACTCTTCAATTCCATTGCTCAAACTCAAAAATAGAGTATACTATTGAATTCCTTGTGAAATTCTGAGAAAAATGAGTATAAACGCGACCATATTCTGAACTGGCTCAATTTTACCCTCTTTACACGCCAACGATACACTATGGTGCTCATTAATGGAAATTTGGACTAATACTTTCACATATATATAATTTTAGCACAAAAATAACATCACCATCGTACTCCTCTTGAGAAAACAAGAAAAATGAGTATAAACAAGCATATGTCCTAACATAGTGCTCTTGGGCACGCAAATCAAGACAACACCATGACTAGGCTTCTCTTGGCACACAAATTGAGACAATATGTACTCCTGGAAATAAATTCTATGCCTTGTACTCCATGTCCCATTGCATTTATTTTCATGCCCTTTAAATAAGCCTAAGTCAGCCTAACTATGGCCCAAAACTTGTGTTATATACCTGGGTTGATTTGTTACACTTTAAATATAATATTTATTGTTTGTTATAATAAGCCAATTGTATGGCGCATTGGTAGGATAATCTAGTTAAGGCGTTGGAATATTTTGTTGGAGGTCGTGATTTTGAATCCAATGGGGAATCGATTTTATTCTACCTCAGCCATTATTGGCCAATCGAAGAGTGCCATGTGGCACTCTCTCGTTGGTCCATCTGTCTGCACAGTCACCTGCCTGCGTCATCATTTTTCCACATCACTGCAACATGTTCCTGTATGGATATGACACATCATTGTACGGATTTTGATCGTACCTTTCATCTCTCACCTTCATGTCATCGTACAGATGACATGTGGCATTTTTTTATTGGTCCACATGGGTTCCTGAAAATGCCAAAAATGAATGAAATGTGGAAACCTCTCTTGGTGCCACATCATCTTGTTGACATCACTATGATGTCATCCTAAAATTTGTATAGATGACACATGTCAACCTTTGGGCTTGTCACATGGCACCTCCTGTTTGATTTTTCCCTAGTTTGACCAAACTTTGACTCGCTATAACGTTTGCATACGAACTTTGTTTGAGGCAAATTTTGCACCATTGGAAAACTATCAACAATCTCTACGCAATGAATTCCTTTTCAAGAAGATTTGAGATGATCAAATTTTGAGAATTCTTGGATCCTCCTTGACCTCTATGAGTGTTCTGGATCTTCTTGGACCTCTGTGAGCATTCTGAATTGTCCTAGATCAGTCCTTTAATCCCATCAACTAAGAAAGAGTTACCATGGCACAATAATATTTAATTCTATGCTTATTCCTTCAACTTCTGATCCAACTCAGCTTGTCATCGATTCCACCTAAATTTTGAATTCTTCACATTACATTGATTCTTAGTGAGAAATCCTCGCATATTTGGAGTCCATGTTAAACCTCCTATACGTCACTGAGAACATAGAAATGGTGTTAATAAGGATAATGGTCCATTTTGAGAGTGAGATAGTGTTGAACAAAAAGGAACCAAAGCTAGCTTGGTCTACCTTGATCTCAATTTCCTCTACTCTATTGTAGAAGCCAAAAGTGGGACTAGGGTCTACCACACAATGTTCTTCCATATTCAAATACATTTTATAACCACTTGCATTCACCATCAGGGTGGTATCACTATTTAATGGTTCACACACTGGCATGAATATGGCATAAGGGCATGCATGCCTAAGTATTAACTCCACATCAACTCCAAGGTGCATCATGAGACATTTGTTTTATGTATGATTCATAACCTTAAATGAAATACAATGCATGGGAAGGCTACAAAATATATCACCCCCATTGATATTTATCAACCCTTCCCCTAGTCTTACTCCTAAATTTTCTTATGCATTCACCATTCCATTCCATGATCTTAAGATGTGGAAAAAAATTATGAAGTAGAGGATTAGGGATATTATCCTATGTGTCAAATGGGATAACTTAACATTTTGCAAAGGATTCAATTTGGCCAAGGTTTGAATGATAATAGAAGAGTCATTAGTCACTAACACTTGGTTCACTCATTTCTCCTTGGATGTTGCGAGACCTTGAAAAACTACGAGAGACTTTGCTTCATTATTGGGGGTTATTTCCAATCCCCATACATATTTAATTTCTTTATGTTCTTCTACGTTGGAAATTACACCCCTTGCTCCCACTTCCCTTGCATTTCCTTTCGATGCTACATCAAAGAACAGTAGGTATTGCTTTATTCTATATTTCCAACTTTGGAATTCATCATCTACCAATCAAAGATACCACTTGTGATATTTACTCAACTTTCTCAACTAAAGTTTGGACGATTGATGAAATTCTAAAATCAATTATTTTATCTATTTCAATTCTATAGATTCATAATTTTCTACCCAGAATTTACCTATCCAATTAGTTTGAATCATCTCTTACAAAATCCATCAATCTTGGAGAGGTACTCCTCATGGAGTGGATGACTCTTGCCAAAAAATGGAGTGATTACACACTAACCAAATTTTCTATGCTAGGAGTTTAGAGATGCGAAGACAAACTTTCTAGAGAATCTTTTTATTATCTAGATTCCATAGATATGACCTTTTCCAAGTCATAAACATCTACTTCTATGTATGTGTGATTTTAATAAGTTTACCCAACTCCACAAAATCTAGTGTCTAACTTTGGAAAAATAATTCACATTCAAGAAACATTTATGGGTTGTTTCTTCTACTACCTTATAAAGAGAGCACAAGGATGGACCTTCGAGTCATATCTTTTTCAAATTCTTATATGTTAGAGGATTCATTTTCACCATTATCAACCATATATACTTACTTTATGGGGGAAATTTTATCTCCATACACTTTTCCAAGTCAGCAATTGGGGAGGGAGCTCCATTGAATATAGTCAAAGGGAATAGCCTAGTTTAATGAGTATGGTCCACCTAATATTCCTCATCCTCTAGAATCCTTGGCATGTTTTTTGATGGGGTTGCACTGTATAGACAAGTGAAGAGATAATGCAATTTGTTTTTTATTATGTTAATAATGTTTAATATGTTTCCACTCAATCCAACACCTTGATCTAGAAGTATCCCATTGTGATAAGTCATATAAAGTGTTGATCTAGAGAATTCAGAGCTAGACCCTAATATTTGATAGGGATGTCTCTTATTCTAGGGAGGTCAACGACAAATGTTTTCCTCCCATGGTATAACAATATGTTGATTATCAAGGACCCCATAGATTTTTCCTTTAATAATGTTGGATGTTGCTTTGCATAAGCACCATATGGATGATCCATATAATTATATGAGAGAGGAATATAGATATCAAAGTATTCCTCCATCAACATACTTCTTAAGAAGTTCCTCTTTCCACTATTCCTTCTTACTAGATACCCCACTCCATAGGATTATTTCCCCTAGTAAGTTCTCCAATAGTGGATCCTTTATTTCTAACCCTTCTTTATCTTTAGGAGCCCTTACTATGTTCCAATTTACTAGGTGGAACTTTCTACTATTTTTCTTCTTTCCTTACTACAGGAACCTTCTTGTCTCCTTCTTGATGTCTTGCATCATTCCTATATGAATCAAAAGAGCAGATCCTTGATATATTGGGAGCACAGAGAGGATGGAATCAATCAACACTACATAGTCTACTGGTTTTAACCACTATATTCACCATTTATTATGGATTTCATTTTTCTTAAGGCAATAGGGATTCCCAAGTAGTGAAAAGAGGAGCATTTTCTTACTAGGAAAATTTTCATGGTTCTAGAAATTTTTTGTGGAGATTGGATAGTATTATTCCATCCATAGATGTAATTTTTTCATTATTAACCCTCCCTCTAGAAACATCAAGCTAAGAGTTTGAAACATTCTTGAACCTATGGGATATTACTAATGATGCTCCTCCAAGAAAAAGAGTGGCATTCATGAATTGAGGGTGGTTGATCCCTTTAACACCCCTGATGATTTTAATTCATATCAAATTGTTTTCATTCCTTCATGATTAAGATTTCATATCATGGAATACGCCATGAGAATATACAACATGAGAGAGAGAGAGAGAGAATCCTTTTATTAAGCCTCTGATGCTCTAAATGAAACATGGAAATATAATATTCACTATAGAATCTATCCAAGGTTGTCCCATGCAAGCCAATTTATCTAGTTAATAAATTGAAAAGAAAATCCAAAGTTCTAAATAACCCTACATGAATATATGTATATCTCTATCAAATACATTTGACATATAAATTTTGGATATCATTCCTTTTTCCTTTCTAGACCAATTAGAGTGAATTTCTTTCTTTAATAAGAATACATCACTATATATTTACATATATTTCACAAATTCCCCTTCATTTTTTGAAAGGAAAGGATGTTGGATTCCTAAGAGGGAGGGGTGAATCAATAATGAGCAATTTATATGACTTATTAATCCTTTTAATCACAATGTATATTCTTTTAATTTATTCAACAATGCTCATCAATTAATCATCAATACATTATTGCATATTAAACATTAACATCCATTAGTGCATAATGAACAATAATAGACACATCCACACAATACAAAGTACACCAGTATTTTATGTGGAAACCTAATGCAGGACAAAACCATTGAATGATTTTTTATATGTCAAAGTATTACATTCAAGGAAGCACCAACTTCCAGTTCTATGGCTCCAACCAAAAGGAGGCTCCAACCCCCTATTTTCATAAGCTCCAACTGGAGGGAAGCTCCGAATCCCAAATTATCTGGCTCCAACCTAAAGGAATATCTAACTCCCTGGTTCTATGGATCTAACTAGAAGGTGGCTCCAACCACCTATCCTCGCATCGTCCTACTGCCCTGAAATATAAGTGTCAAATAACTAATGAAACCATTATCACACTGTTATTTTTAAATATACCACTGTGAACTTGTACCAATATGTGCCAAAAACTTGTAACCAACTTGTACCAATACTTTGTAGTCAACTTGTACCAATAACCTATAATCAACATGTACCAATAGCATGTCCCAACATATACCAACAAATACATTACCTATATATGTTGTAGCATGTGTATGTACACACCTTGTTCTCCTTCAACTCGTGTATGTATGTGACCTGTCTTTTGTCAACCTACATACACCCTCAGAAAACTAGGGTTTCTACTTTTCTGCAACTCAGAAATTTCCTTCCCTTCAAACCTTTATTGCCTCTGTCACAACCACTTGTAACCTGTCATTGCATCTAGTCTATAATTGTTCCCTATGCATACATCATCATACATATCCCTCAACCGAGTACAAGGATCTCAAAGGTGTGAACTATAAGATCTATACCATACATAGATATCATACTCAATGTCACAAGAACATCACTCAAACCATGTGCATCTATGTCTCTCTAATCGTGTTCCATACATGTGTATAGAATGATTGTAATAAACCCTCACATGGACTAGACATCAAACCCTCATTGATATTCAGCCTCAAACTAAACCAACAACTTCTACAACACATCACAACCAAAATCCATCAACCATGTACCAATAAACACAAGATATGCCTCAACACTCAACACAACAAGATGTATCAATAATAAATACCAAACATACTGGGGCTATATTTCTGTAGATCTATCTCATATAGAAAGTGTCATACAACCAACAACCTCTCTAGGGAAAACCCTCAATCTCACATAACCATATCTCATGTAGACAACAATATCCAACTATACATAAGAATATGACATTCCTTTTGAACCTGTAGATAGATCTATTGTACCTGATCACTATAGACCTTCCTAGGAGCTTGCTTTCAAACTTCGGGAACCTGTCATCATCATCAACTCAATTTTCCATGATCTTTCTCATACGTACAAAAATTCCTCTTATACATCTCGTGTATGTATATGTGTTCCTCCATTGCAGCTCGTGTATGCATGCTCCTTGCTCCAATGTAGCCCGCATACACCTCAGAAACTAGGGTTGTTTTCAGAAATTCTGCAACTCCGAAACTTTCACCGTCAACCCTCCTTTTCTACCTCAAACTTGTGTAACTTTAGATGTATCAGTGGGTACCTGCAATAATTTTTTTCACAAAATAATATATATTCAATGTGCTCATTAGGTGATAATAGGAGATCCTTTCTCTCTTATTTATACTCTTCTAGTAGCTTCCTCTAGGGGTTATGTTCTAAAATTTTTACCCCACTTCCTTATTTTAGGGCTAACCCACTTATAACTACTTTTTCCACTTACAACCACTTTATCCACAAATAGTAAACTCACCACTTCTTCTGGAAACTAATTCATTTTTAATTATTTTCTTTTTTCAACCCCTTAACTCGTGATTAAATCCTAGTTGCAACCACTTTGACTAGTAAACTTCTTTTAGGAGCTTTTAGAATAAATTGAATTCTTTGACCTCCTAGGGGATTCTAGATAACTCATGAGGGTTCTACAACTTCACTAAGTCATATCTCCTCAACCATGAGGAACTACATGACGTACCACATATCACCAGAAATGGCATCACATGTACTATCCATCCATCATAGTCTTTCCTACATATTTACTGATCTTCATGCCTTTATACCTCAACCAAAAATCGGACGTCTCTTCCAGACTGCTCCAAGAATTGACATAAATCTCTAAGGGTTGACATCAATCTCCAACATCACTATCCAAAGGTTGAAATCAATGACAACCAACTACCTAAACCAATTTTCCAACAATATCCCCCATTGGCATTGATGGAAACACTTAGACATGGAAATACTCATGCTCATACTTCACCTTGATCATCTCTTCTCATCAATGTTTCTATATCTCCTCCTTTGACATCAATGGAAAAGGGTATCTCCATTTTTTGGGCTTCTCACCCTTACTGAACTCTCCTTGGGGCTTCTCCCCATGTCTTCAAGCCTATGATTACTTTCTCTCTCTCACTTTGACAAAGGATTAACTCCCCCTATCGATCTGACACTGTACCTTCTCTAACCAATCTTGTTTAAAATAATGTCTCCCCCTATGGGTGTATCTCCCTATCTATATACTACTAATCTTCCTTTTTTAATCTCTCTCTATGATGAATTCTTTGCATGTTTATGTGTAGATCAATATAGGTCTTCCTGTACCTACTGCATTTTGGAGTTATTGTCCATTAGTGCTTCCTTGAGTAACCAATTGACATATATAAAAATAATTCAAGAATAAGCATTGAAATATCCATGTATCATTATCATCCAGAGAATATTCCTTTATATCTGAATCCATTCTCTCATCCACTATCATGTATCTATACAAATATGCTACTCAATTGTCCAAAATGTTGACTAATCTATCATTATACTTCTACCAACTAGTTGCTTTGATTTTATCTACTCGACCTATGTAAGCTTCTCGAAAGATGGTTCTATGATCTATCTCAGTTACTGCATAGACTCACCCTATATAATATTCATATTACTTGGGAGACTTCAAGTCGTATGGCTTAGAACAATACCTTCTTTGATGTAGTGTAATATTCATCTTCATTAGTGAATACATCTTCCTTTTCATCCTCTTCCTGAATTATGTCATCATCCTAAGTTTTGACATATTTTTCATCCTCTACTTGAATTACGATGCTTTCCTCTTTTCCTGTAAATTCATCATGATCTTGTGTTGCTGAAAACCCTAAAAGTACAATTCCTTGGCCATGTTCTTCATTTCCCTGCTCCTCTTGTTTTCACTTCTTCTCCAAACCTTCTTGTGTCTATCATCAATATTTTCTTTCATGGGAGGCTTTACCATGCTTCTACAATTTCGAGCTATGTGTCCATAGTTGTGGCATTTGTAGCATTCAATATTTTGTGAGACCACATAAGCATTTATTTCTTGATAATTTCTTTCATAAACCCTACAATCTGCAACCTTATGTACAAAGTTAGTACAATAAAAACAATTACCATAAAATAAATTTACATACCTGGAAGTGAATGATTTTCTTTGTGGTGTAGTCCTTCTAGGTTCCTATCTTGGTTGATCATGATTTATGTTTCTTTGTTTCCTAAATGTAGAAGGTGTTTTGTATTCATTCCTTTCTGATTCTTGTTGACCATGACTCCTTCCTTTGAGAAATTATGCATAACTCTTTTGTTTTGTAGCTTTCTTCATGGAGCTTGAACCTTTATCAGTATGCATTTGGTTGTATCCTAGTCTGGACTTGTCATGGTATCGCATTTGATTGTTAATGATATTATCCAATGTCTTGGTGTTATCTTGTTGCATGTCCTTCTTCTGAAGATCTTTTCTTAGAGTGATTGTTTATGCTTCCAGCCTTTCAATCATCTTCTCCTTCTCTGCTAGCTGACTTCTGAGTATTCCTTCAATCCTTCTATCCTATTATACCTAGACTTTCAACTTCGTAATTATCTGCTTGAATTCCTCTGAGTTGAGATTTTGGGTTTCATTTAGTTATTTCTTGAGTGACTTTTTTTTCTTTCTTTCTTTCCTTATCTCTTCTAAGGCACTAATTAATTCTGGTCTGAAATCAACTTCTCCTTCTTCTTTATAACTATCATAGTTTGTTGTTTGAGTATCCCTAACCATAAATAGTACCTTATTTAAATCACTATCAGTTTCATCATCTTCACCATATGAGGAACTGTCATCTCTTGAGTATAGATTTTTCTTGAAGACTTTCCTTTTGTTCTTCCAGTTTCCATTTTGATATTTATTTTCTTTCTTGGGATCTTTCTCTTCGTCACTATCTGATTTTCTGGCACAAGTACACTTATTTTCAAAATGACCAATCTTACCACAATTAAAACATTTCAATAGAAGCTTACCTTTTTATTTACATGTTCCTTTTTGCAACTTTCTTACAAAGTTTTCCATTTCTTCGTCTTCCTCTGAATCATCGTTGCAACTACAATCTGACTTTGGATTTTGCTTGTTCTTTGTCTTTGTCTTATTGGATGCTTTGAATGTCACTTCCTTTGTAAATGAATTCTCATGTTATGTTCTCATTTCATAAGCGGTGAATATCCCATGTAGCTCATCCATACTTTCCATACCCAGGTCTGCTCTTTATTCTAGGGATGAAATATTTGGATCAAATCTCATTGGTAGAGACCTTAGTACCTTTTGAACAATAACTGGTTCTTTCATTTCTTCTCTCAAGCCTTTAATAACATTCACTATTTCATTAACTTGTAGAAATTAGGCTGCAATACCTTCCTCTTATTTCATCTTCAATTGTTCAAATTGACTTATGTAAATTTGAAGCTTGGCTCCTTTGAATTTAGCATCCCCTTCATAAACATTCTGAATTTTGTCCCATATATCCTTTATAGAATCACAATACATAGCCTTGACATATATTGAATCAACCAAACCATTCAGGATGGCATTTTTAGCTCTCGAACTGTTTTGACTAAGTTTCTTTCCATCGTTATATGTTGGAGGAGTGGCAAGCTCTTTGTATCCATCTACTATTGATTGTCAAACATCAAACCCCTGTGCGTGTACATATGTCTTCATTCTTCTGCTCTAGAATGCATAGTTCTTTCCATAAAACTATGGTATTCCATTATTATACAAAAATAAATTCTCCATGATCTTCCTTCCAGTGTTAAACTATTTTCTTGAAGGACCTGCTCTGGTACCAATTGTTGGATTATTGAGAGGGGGGGTTGAATCAATAATGAGAAATTTATACCACTTATTAATACTTTTAACCACAATGTATCTTCTTTTAACTTATTCAACAATGTTCATCAGTTAATCATCAATATATTATTACATATTAAACATTAGCATACATGAGTGCATAATGAAAAATAATAGACACATCCACATAATACACAGTACACCAATATTTTACATGGAAACCCAATGCTAGAGAAAACAACAGAACGATTTTATTATATGTCAAAGAATTACATTCAAGGAAGCACCAACTTCCAATTATCTAGCTTCAACCGGAGGGAAGCTCCAAATCCCCAATAATTATATGGCTCCAACCAAAAGGAGACTCCAACCCCATAATTCTCAAGCTCCAACCTGAAGGAAGCTCCAACTCCCTAGTTCTTTGGCTCCAAACACCTATCCTTGCCCTGTCCTACTGCCCTGAAATATAAGTGTCAAATAACTGATGAAACCACTGTCACACTATCACTATGAATTATACCACTGTAAACATGTACCAATATATGCCAACAACATGTACCAATACTTTGTAGTTAACCTGTACCAATAACATGTAATCAACCTCTACCAATAAATTGTCCCAACATATATCAACATATACACAACCTGTATATGTTGCAACATGTGTATGTACGCGCTGTGTTCTCCTTCAGCACGCGTATGCACAAGACATGTCTTCTGTAAACCTGCATACACCCTTACAAAACTAGGGTTTCCAGTTTTCTGCAACTCAAAAACTTCCTACCCTTTAGACCTTTGTTGCCTCTGTCACAACCACCTGTAACCTGTCACTGCATCCAGTCTATAATTTTTCCTTATTCATACATCATCATACATATCCCTCAACCGAGTACAAGTAGATCAAAGGTGTGAACTATCAGATATGTACCATACATAGTTCTCATACTCAATGTCACAAGAACATCACTCAAACCATGTGCATATATCTCTCTCTAGTCATGTTCATACATGTGTATACAATCATAATCATGTGTAATAAACCCTCACATGAAATAGACATCAAACCCTTAATGATATGCAACCTTAAACTAAACCAACAACTTCAACAACACATCACAACCAAAAACCCTATACCATGTACCAAGAAATACAAGATATGCCTAAACACTCAACACAACAAGATGTATCAATAATAAATACCATACATACCAAGGGTGTATTTCTATAGATCTAGCTCATACAGTAAGTGCCATACAACCAACAACCTCTCAAGGGAAAACCCTCAATTGCCCATAACCATATCTCATGTAGACAACAATATCCAACTACACATAAGAATATGACATACCTTTTGAACCTGTAGATAGATTTGTTGTACCTGATCACTGTAGACCTTCCTGGGAGCTTGCTTTTAGACTCTGGGAACCTAGCACCCTCATCAACTCAATTTTTCATGAGCTTTCTCATAGGTACATGACTTCCTCTTATGAAGCCCATGCATGTATGTGTGTTCCTCCACTTCATCCCACATACGTACCCTCCTTCCTCCACTACAGCTCACATACATACACGCCTTCCTCCACTGCAACTCACGTACACCTCATAAACTAGGATACACCGCCATCATCGGTCTCCTGGTCGATGCCCAACATCATCGTATTCGTCACCTCAGCGTCTTCCTCGACTCTCAACTAGTCGTACTCCAGCTCAACAATGTGTACCGCGTCCGTGATTCGTGCCTCTTTCGCAAATACCTGCAGGTTAGACTTTTATCTCGACATTTTGATTCCATTACATTTACACATATTTCAATACAATTGAATCAAATTACAGAAAACCTAGCTAATATTGTGTTAGACTCGCATATATCACATCAAGCTACCTCTACATATACATAAACATATAACACAAACTGTCATCACATATATAGATTAGACATCATCAATACATTAAACATGTAAACACCACATAGATCTCAAAAATGTATGCTCATGTATATATCGGAAGGTCCGCAAAGCCATCTAAATGTTTACATACAAAAAATACAACTATCTGCATGCGAATAAGGCACCTCGGTACAAAATGGGCTCACCATCCTATATACAAAAACTATATATACATCAACAGAGCACCACTCATGGTGCCTCTAGATCACCACCGCCTGCTCCTCCCTTAGGTAGTGGCATCCCACCACCACCCGCCCCTCCCTCAGGCAGTGGTGGTCCACCCCCTATCGGTCCCTCCTACCTTGGCAGCAGTCGTCCGGTCATTGTAGCACCAACCACTATTGCTCGTCATACTATGGCCCACCATGGTGGAGTAACCCCCATGCACTGCTCCAGGATACCCTCATCCTAGATGCGAGACCATATGACCTCAGGCACATCCTGTAACACCGCCTCTAGACGACAGCGTATGTCCTCAAAATCCACTCTGGCAGTCGTCGGAGGAGCGTGTGATGGCCCACCACCAGGGTCATCAAACCGACGTCTCCTCACTACCCTCTATGGCTCAGCTGGTCACACCGCAGCGTCCTCACACTGACGTCTCTCTCCCCGCGGCAGTCTCTCCGACTCCTGATGAGCTAACGCTCTCTGCAACTCCACCTCGCACCCACGAGGTGCCACATATGCACATACAAACAAACAACAGATAGTATCAGCATCTATATCATATACATAGGGCATTCTATCTCAAAACAACATACATATCACCATCATCAACATACCTCGGTGGTCAAACACCTCCCCTGGAGGTAGCACCATGTCTGGATCCTCCCGGAAATTAACCCCAGCATAGGGGTACCATAATATCACCTGTGGCATCTGTCGCCATACCTGTGTCACCTCTGTAGTGAAGAAGTGGCCACCCTCCCCACCACCATGGTGAAGAAACACAGTCGACCACCACCTCAGATGCAACTCTCGCGCCCCAGGCGCACCCAATAGAATCCTAGGGCACAACATCAGCACCCTCTCCAGAAACCAGGCCACTAGGATGGACCCGAAGGAAAACTCCCTCGTATCTGTGGATCGACAATGGTCCAGCTGCCCCACCATCCTTGATTGTAGCGTAAGCCCCCAGGCGAAATGCTTTCCCGCCAACACCCTCTCCATCACCATCAACTGGCCACCGTTGATCCGTTGCGTCGTCAGTGACCCATACACTCTCATAATCATCGCTTCTATACAACGATGTTCTAGGGCATCCATCGCCCCAATGCTCACAACTGTGCCGAACATATAGTTCGGCCCCGAACAATACCTCCGGCCCACCGTCGCGAGCGGCGTATCTCTAGGTAACACCGGCTCCAAAAATTTTGTTGTCAACCCTCCTTTTCTACCTCAATCTTGCGTAACTTCATTTGTATTGGTGAGTACCTGCAATAAAAATTTTCACAAAATAATGGATATTAAATGTGCTCATTAGGTGCTAATAGGAGACCCTTTCTCTCTTATTTATACTCTCCAAGTAGCTTCCTCTAGGGGTTATCTTCTAACTATTTTACCCCACTTCCTTCTTTTAGGGATAACCCACTTCTAACTACTTTGTCCACTTACAACCACTTTATCCACAAATAGTAAACTCACCACTTCTAGTTGAAACTAATTCATTTTCAATTATTTTCTTTTTTCAACCACTTAACTCATGATTAATTCCTAGTTACAACCACTTTCACTAATAAATTTCTTCTAGGAGCCTCTAGAATAAATTGACTTCTTTGACCTCCTAGGGACTTCTATATAACTCATGAGGGTTCTCCAACTTCATTGAGCCATATCTCCTGAACCGTGAGGAACTACATGGCATACCACATGTCACCGGAAACAACATGACATGTACTATCCATTCATGATAGTCTTACTTGCATATTTACTGATCTTCATGCCTTTATACCTCAACCAAAATCGGGTCCCTTACCCATACCTTTGTTCTACTGGGCTTCATTTTCGGACTGCTCCAAGGGTCAAAATCAATCTCTAAGGGTTAGCATAAATATACAACATCACTATCAAAAGTTTGACATCAGTGATAACCAATTATCTAAACTAACTGTCCAACAAAGGAGTGATGGAAAAAAGGTACTCATCCTACTAGCTAATACTTTGGTCAAAATTTTGTAAGATGTGTTACATAGGGAGATAGGATGAAACTTTGGAAGTGAGTTCAGATCAAATTATTTAAGTATAAATGAAAAATGGATGAGTTGGTACCTCCTCTTAGCATTGATTTCCATCTAGTATTATTTATCATTCTACATAATTCATGTATTATTATATTCTATCTCACCCTAAAAAAATGATTGCGAACCCATTTGTCCCTGACACGTTATCCAAAGAAAGATTATGGATTGCTTGAATGGAATCCTTCTCTTCTATAGTCTTTGTTAAATATTGAATGTTTTCCTCTTATATCAAGATAGGGATAGTTTTTAGCATGCCATGAATTTCCTCTTCTAATGCCAAATCCTCATCCATGTATAGGGAATTGAAATAGATATGGCTTGCATGGAAAATATCATCAAACTGAATAAGGTAATTACCGCTATCAAGGGGCATTCCCTTGACATGATTTCAATTTTTTCTATCCCAATCCTACTTGTGAAATTTTTTGCATTTCAGTCCCCATCCTTTAGCCATGGACTATCGGAGTTATCCTCCAGTGTTATTCCTCTTTTCTAAAGGCATTGTGAAACTTTCCAACTAACTCACACTCCTCTCCCTAAAGAGAGGGAGTGATCTCTCAATCATCCATGGTAATTTGAAGGGAATCTAATTGTCATTGTAAAGATTCTCATTCTATAGATGGAGAGACAACAAATCATTTAACCCATTCCTTTATTTTTATTTTAGTGGATTTAATTTTAAATTATTAAACAAAAGAAGGGGAACCTTGAGTCAGTATGTTCCATGCTTCCTCATTGGCTACCATACATACAAATTCATTTAGCCAAAGGGGGTTGAATAGAAAAAGAATTGGCATGAAAATTTCTTTCACATTGATGGAGAGAAGGTTTAGGTTATGATCTAAAGCCAAGCATGGGAGAATTGATCATACTATTAGAATAATTTTCATAAGAAAATAACTCTAAAGAAGGAAGTAATTGAGTCTCTCAATGATATGTTCAGGCCCTAATCACCCATTTTTCCATGTGTAATACATTATCTTTAGTTTAGTATTGAAAAAATCCTAATATATAATTAACTGATCCACAATATCTCTAAAATGGTAATGAATGGAAGTTACCCCTTGATGTTTTCTTGGAGAGAGGACCTGTAAGGTCCCCATTTTCGGATTCCCCTACCTTATAGTTGAAGGCGACCTTATGGATTTATGTCATTCTGTCTAGAGGGGAAAAGGTAGGTTAACAGTGGGCTTGGGAGAATTGGAGGAGTTATATAAGGCCCAACCTAATCCATTTACCTTATTTCATCATTAGGATCACTTCCTCATAGTTAGTTCTTGGTTTTGTGGCATTTTGATTTTTCCCATGAATTAAGAGTATTATTGAGTATAAATTAATCAAATGCACTAACAATGTTATTTGGTTCATATTATTGGAGGGAACACCTTTGTGTAATAACTCATTAGAATCGAGACGAAAAAATTTAAAGGATTGGATGATGGGAAAGGCACTTCCGATATCTGATTATGTCTTACAAACCAATTAATCACTTTTCGGAATTAAAAAGGGGTGTTTTAAGTGAATTAAAGTTTATAAAAGTCACTTTACTTTATTAAAAGGGTAAAAGGGTCTAAAAAATGGTCAACGAGAAGATAAAAGGAAAATAAGGGTACTCTCTCTCATTATGCATATTCTTTTTTTCTAAAACAAAATTGAGAGAGCTCTTATGGATTTGGCTCTTGGGATGAAAACCCTAAAGAATTTAGAACCTTGATTTTGGTGGTGAGACCATACACCCTAGCTGGTCGAAGGGAGGATATCATCCAGGTTTCTTCATTGTGCTCAATAGTGATGAAGTTCATCTTCGTGTAGTTGAGATTTCTTGTCAGTGGTCGATTTCTTTTCATTGCAGCTAAGTTATTTTGTTGGCAACAAAAATTTTTCATGTGTGGGTCAAATCCCTCTTAAGGAGGTCGATTTTGGGTTGAGGAAAAGCGATTTGGGTCTGTTGGGTGTAATTTATAAGTGTGGAGGCCGAGCTAATCTCTGTGGGGGAGAGTCTCTCTAACCTGGGCATTTTATTTGGCAGTTGGACGCATTTCTTGGTGTCAGGAAGAGTTGCTTCTTTGTGGTTTGAGTTCACTTGATGGAGGGGAGGACTGTAATGTCCCCTTTTTTGGATTCCCCTACCTTGCAGTCAGAGGCAATTGTACGAGTTTATGTCATCCTAACCAGAGGAGTAAAATGAGGATAATAGTGAGCTCGAGAAATTTGGAGGAGTTATATGAGGCCCAGGCTAGTTTATTTACCATATTTCATCATCAAGATCATTTCCACATAGTTCACTCTTGATTCCATGGAATTTTGATGATTTCCTTAATTTTGGTTTATTGTTGAGCATAATTTAATTAAATACATTGAAGGTATTATTTTGATCATATTATCTGAGGGGGATAACTTTCTACAATAGCTCGTTGGAACCAGGACAAAAAGATCTAAATGTTGGGATGATGAGAAATGGACTCTGACATCTAGGAATGTCTTAAGAAAACCAATTGATCACTTTTCGACATTAAAAAGATCTATAAAAAGGGGTGTTTAAGTGACTTAAAGTTTATAAAAGTCACTTTACTTTATTAAAAGGGTAAAATGGTCTGAAAAAGGGTGAACGAGAAGATAAAAGGAAAATGAGGGTGCTTTCTCTCATTATGCATATTGTTATTTTCTAAAACAAATTGAGAGAAATCTTATGGATTTGGCTCTTGGGATGAAAACCCTAGAGAATTTAGAAAATTGGTTTCGATGGTGAGACTATGTGCCCTAGCTGGTCATAGGGAATAGGTCATTAACATTTCTTCAGTGTGGCAGAGTATTTCGTCATTTGGTAGATTGGTTATTATTTGTTGGGTTGATTTTGATTTAAGTAGGGCGAATTTGGGAGTGGTGGAAGCATTTTTGGTGTTGGAGGGATGAAAACCTTACCTTGGTGGGAGAGTTTGTTAAGGGGGTCGAGTTATTGGATTGTTGGCTGAGTTTGTATAATGTTAGGCGCATTTCCTTAAATCTAGGAAACATATCTCCTTTGTTGATCGAACCATTCTTTTTGTTGGATAAGTCATTGATAGAGGATTGAGTTCACTCTTTTTGGGCTGAGTTTTTCCATTGTTGGACAACCATTTCACTTGTGGGTTGAATATGATATTTTGTGGTCAAAATCCAAGTTACTAGTTGAGTTGTTGTAGAAAAGGTTTAGTTGTTGAATTCAAGGCCGAGTTGGTTGATTGAAGTGTCAAATCTCTTGAAGAGGTGGTCTCTCACAATCATATATGTTTTTATCATTGTTAGAATGAGTTAAAGGGTGTTGAGACAAGTTGTTGTCATCTAGAGGTAGCCTTATATATGTATTTGCCTAGCAACCTACAACACTCTATATATCATGTTCATTATTTGTTAATTGTTGTACTATGTGTTGGGTTTAAAAATGTATTGCAGTTGTCACAAATAATTAATGCAATAAATATATTTGAGTTTTATGATTGGTATTTCATTTACATTATAGTTGAGACTAGAAATTACATACAATTTGTGGATAGAATGTTGGGTATGAAAATTGTTTGATAATATGCTTATACCAGTAAACTAGAAGAAAGTCCAAAAAAAATTAGTGAGATCATTATAGTGGTAGCAGAGCCTCAATCTTGCCATCCTGAGGGGGTTTTTGGTTTCATGAGGCAAGGAGATAGGGAATATATCACTTACATAAGTAAAAGACAACCTAAGGAATATTCATAATATTCTTGCATATGGGTGACAATAGTTTATGCGGGCTATGGTAAGACATCAAAATAATGCAGGGAACAATGGAGCTATTGGCTCAAAAGGGTAGAAAACAGGACTGAAAAGAAAGGATGGGGAGTTTGCAAATTTTTTGAGGAAGTATATGGTGATTAGTGAGGCATTTCATGCAACCATGTCATTCAAGGATTTTTTCACCATCAAACATACTGATTGGTATGAACCCCAAGTATTAGTGGAAAAGAAGGTGAAGGTGCCAAGGAAAAAGGTACTAGTTTATGAAGATGATGATGCTTTTAAAAATGAGGAAAATGTTGACTCTTCATATTTTTATTCTCCTGCAAATGAACACATGGGAACTCATGAGGCATTATAAATTGATGCCACAATGGAGATTTGGGAAGAAAAGGAATAAGATAACACTGATACAATTTTATCCCAGCAGAATGTCATTGTGATTTGGGATGAAGAAGAAGAAAATCTTGTGGATGGTATGGGGGACACAAGTATCTTTGATGTTAACTTATAGACCATCTTTGATAGGCTTGGTGGAGAGAAGAGTTTATTTAATGAAGCAATGCTTGATCATGATGTTATCCCACCTTTTGGAGATTGCATGGTATCATCTAGTGAGTCAATTGGTTTTGATGAGGGTGTGTTAGCACCTAAGTATGATGAGGATTCAGCACCTTATCATATCTATGATACTTATGACAATGTTGACATGCTTGTACCTAAATATGACGAATGTTGGGTATTTGAAAAAAATTATGGGATATGGATCCATCTTCTTAGGAGTCATGCGTGGAGGATGACAAGGGAGAGGATGATTTTAGAGTTGAAAGCAAACCATAAAATACATTGTTTGAAAACCCACACCATGTTGATGAAATTGAACAAAGACCCTTATCATTGCATGATTTGAAGAATCAATTATTGGTCACAGAGGACCAAATTGTACAAGTGTTGACAAGGGCAGATGGCGCTCATAAGTTCACTGAAGGTATTAGGTGGAAAATCCATATGGAAGAGAGACAAAAAGGAGTTTCAAGTGAATTCACTAGTGCACAATTTCACATAATCAAAGAAGCACTAGATAAGATGAAATCAGATTAATTTCATATGTTCATGGATAGGGAACTTTCTCTCAATTTCATTGAAGACAAGGAAAGGGAGGTTGAGGATATTTGTTACCAGTTGAGTATGGCACACTCCTCATCACTTACAATAGAGAATCCATCATCTTTGACAGTCGTGACACATGAAGGCGTAAGTGCCCCCCTGATTTTAGGGAGGAGCCTCTTGTGATGATCCTATTGAGGGGTCATAAATACATTTAACTCAACATTAGGAACCAAAACCACCACCGAGGCCCAATTAGACTCTACAACATTTAATGGTGGAATGGTTCTCCAGATCTTGCGATCTAGACAATTAATCAATGGGCTTTGCGTAGTGATTGACAGGATGTCTTCTTGTGAAAGCTCCTCCTTCAGTTTGAACGTTCTCTTTTTTATATTTTCTCTTATAGGTGAGACCGATACAAGATAAATGTTGGTATATAAACCAGCTGGGTAACAAAGGGGAAATTGCTTAACTACTGAATAAGGCTGATCTTGGGACAACCCTCATGCTCAAGCATGCAGACAATGATTCTTACACCTATAACAAGCCTAGTAATAGTACATCAACTTGTTGGCATTTCAATTATTGACTGAGATATAATTTATCAGAAGGGAACATACTTGCAATAAAATGATGGCAAGAAAAATAGTTTCCTTATCTCTAATCACAGATCACACATTAACACAATGATTTGTTTACATCATTAGAGGCAAGAATTATAAAAATATTGAATCAGATAACTTATCAACATATTTAGAAACTCTTACTCATTATAGTATCCATTCATGAGATAAAGTTGGAAGTAATTACTCATTATGATCCAATCACACACGCTTTTGATGAAAAATAGAAACTTGTCTCATGTGCTAAACAAGACTTCTCAATTAAGGTAGCTCCGAAATAGTTATTTACAATTCCAAAAATGAGGGTCTTTTCCAAAAACCATCGACGCTTTCTAATAGGTAGATCCTCTTATTTATAACATATTATTAACTAAAAATAACTATCAAAACTGCAAGCTAAGTAAAACAAAACATTGCCACATGGCGCTTTCATCTCTCAGTCTTCTAAGAGTCATCAAATGGTTTCACTTGAGTGGATGACTCTTCTCATACTCCGACCATTTGAAAAAACGTTCCTCGCATGTGTTGGCATACGGGAATCTTTATTGGTCCATCGGGGTCGAAAGGATATCCTTTATCTCCATTTCTCATGCCCGATACTTGACTACTTTAGCACTTAACTGTTGTATCACTGTCTGAGCCTTGATTGTGTGCTCCATGAACTGTTGTACTTGAATTGGCACCATGTTCGCCACCTTTTCTATCTCTACACCCCACGATGAGTCTTGTTCGGCATGTAGTTTAACTATGGCATGCAAGTCGACAAAGTCCTCAGGTGTGTTGAATTATAGGAGGTTGATGTCTCTCATCGCCATATTGATATTGGTCCAACTCCTTTCGCACTTGACCCATTTCTCTTGGATTTCATGATGAGTTTCTTGGGCCATTTTCACCCAATATTCGACCGACTTATTTATGCGGTCGATGTTGCTATCCCTTAGTACCTGAATTTCGTGTTCTTTGGCGTCTCGACCCTATTGAGCCGCGTTGATGTAATCGATCATTTTCACCGCTTGGTGTGATTTCTCATACCATATTTTCATATCCTTGCACGTCACCAGTGCCATAAGGGTGTCTTCTTGGATATCGGCTATCCCTGCAGTGAAAAAGTGCCGCTCATTCATGAATTTATTGTAGGCATCCTAGAATTTGCTTCTCAAGAACACCATGGCCTGTGTGGAGTCCTGATAATATTTCCTCTTCATATTTCCTTGCTCTATCCAGGGTGGCATCTGTTATTTACATCCCTGCACCGATAAGCTCGGACGTCTTGGCATGCTCCGTGCTAATCAATTTATCCTCTATGGTGATGAGGATGGAGTTGTCCAAAGTAAGCCTCCTCTTCTTGGTGATTCTCTTCATGATGGATTTACTCTTTCAGTTGTAGGTGATGTATTGTATATCGACGACCTCATCAACGGGTTCAGGGATTTGTTTCTCTCCCCAAGTAAGCCAGTTTCCCAGGCTCTCGATGGTGTATACTTGTTCAAGACTGGGTTCTTGAACCTCTTATGTATGTCCCGATAATTCCGCCTCTAGTTGTTTCTCATCATGAGGTAAAGTACTGGAAAACATTGATGAATCAGGAGCAGGCTCAGTACTTACTTGATAATCATCTATCAAGATGTCGATTTCCTGCTGTGGAAATCCTCCTTCCTATTCCCCTGATCCTAGCTCATCCTTCGGGCTATCCACTTGGGTCCCTGGTGTATTGAGTAGCTCAATGCCTAAGACACTTTCGAACTCATGGTCGCTCTATGGAAGGATTTGACTTGGAGCATCGGGAGATGGGGAAGATACCTTCTTGGGTTCATTTTCCACTGTAATCGGTACCGGGGTCACCAGGGAAACCTCAGAACTCTCCTCATCATCATAGATAGTTATTAATTCATGTAAGGGGTTTGGTGCACTTTCTCTCCCTGATGTCCTCGCTATCTCGGGTTGAGCTGAAACGTCCCCTAGTGATTCGACATGTGGCGTTGAAACTTCAGGGTTATCTAACTCAGTAATCTCTTCAATTTGTATCGGCTCAGGGTCACTTGGACCTCCCCATATTTTGATTGGGTTTTCGATAGGAACCCTTGTCATATCTACAAGGTATGTATTGCTCTGCAATCGATCAATTACTCTATGTGCTTCTTCCATTAGGCACGGACCCTGTGTCCTTGCCTCCAGTGTCAAGAACAATCCCCTTGCCTATACCTTGGTTGCCTCTGTCACTCCAATTTCTTCCCTGGCTCTGAGGGCCACTTGATCCAATTGTTCTATTGTTTCCACCTTTTCATCCATGCTCAATGCCTTGAACCTGGTCATGTTAGGTTTGGCGATCCTCTGCACCACCTCGTCCTAGTCTTGGGCGTTCTATGTGAAGACTTCATCTTCAAACTTATCGTGAGAATATGGCCAGTAGGATGAAACCTGTGATGCATGTTGAAGGACCAAGCCTTTAGGATCATGCTTTCGTAACCAGCCTGTAGGGAACCTAAATTCAATTTGGCTCAGCCCTTCTTGTTTGGCTTGAGTAGTATCCTTTACCAGATAGAACCCGACATGGAAACCATAGGGTATGAAGGCTCGCTTCTTGTATTTGACCAATGTGGCATTATAGACCTACAAGATGGTCTGATACCATATTTCTCCTATGATGAGTCAATCTGAGACATGATTTGGTAGGAGATGTGGTGCTCTGGTGGCCCCGAACACCATGATGTACATGGCGTGCTTGTCCAAATACCAATGGCCTACCTTGGATATAATTTTCTTGGTTGTCGCTGATAGCCTTGGGTAATCCTTCTTAAAAAGAATAAAATAAATTTGGGTGATGAATTCATCGTAGATGAGGGAGTAATATTTCTTATACCTATTTTCCCATAGCACTCTGAAGTAGATGTGGACTAGGAGCTTTGCAACATGCCAACTCAGATTCATGTCAGCGAAGATGTTCCTAGCACACATGACATTGAGCAGGTATGATGCCATCTAAAAATTGGGTGCTTCTCATTCCTTCGGCATCTGAGCCTGTTGCACATAGGTGCTTAGTTTCTTGGATATTATTTCTCCCCAGTTGAAGCTACACTCGACGATTGCAACTGTGTATGCCAAAGGCATCCATTCTTCCGAAAAAATGGAGAAATATTTCTCTTTGTATAACCAACAGATGAGATCCATCAAATAGATGTATGGCTCCCTTAGGTTGATTATTATGTACCATCCATTGCTCTGATTGGTGAATTTCTTGTCTTCCCTCCACCATGAGGACACCAATTGGTTAGTGTCATGGAGTTCGTAGAACTTCACCACGAAGTTTGTGTTGAGTCGCTCCTTCAAGTCCCTGATCTTGTAGTATTTCTAGACCTCTTTTGGGAGAAAAATGTCGATGCACCCGCGATTCTCATCATTAATCAAACATTTTTTCCTATCCGTGTGGTCGATCAGCCACTTCAGGACCTCTATGCAAGGGAAAACGGGGGTTCTTCTTGCCACCATGTGTATATATGACCATTGGATGTTGGGAAACACCTAGTCATCGAGCGCCCTTACATCCAGGTCTGCTAATCCTGTTGAAGATATCCCCCCACTATGGGAGCACCACCTTGGATCTGGTGCTTGCCTCTATATCGCCAAAGTATTGAGGTTGGATGAAAAATTTCTTTGTTGTTGTCTTGATGACAGGCTCTGACCTAGGGACGTACTCCAATTTCCTCGTGGTCCCTAGAGAAGAACCTTTGCCTATCTCTAGTTATTTTAACTTTGGTGCTCTCAGCGAGCGTCTGGTGGTTGGCTTTCTTGGCAGCATTGTTCCTGCAACTTAAGCAAAGTTTTAGAGATTGTGTAAAAAACTGGACAAACACATATAAATTATAGCCAGCGAATTGAGAGACTCGGATACATACCTTTGAAGCTTGTTAAAACCTATTTTTTTTGGTAATCATGGGGTCGATACAGCCTTTGAGTTGCTCATCTTTCTCCTTCGGATGCTCTGGAATTATCTTACATGCAGAATGAATTTTTTCACAACGGTTCAAGAGATTTTAAACATGAAATATATTACCATGTCACATCAGCCATTCAATTCGGGTTATGAGTGAATTTTCAATAAACATGTTGCTGAATCTTTAGGACTTAAATTCATCGTGGGTTGACGGTGAAGACACAGGTGGGAATGTGTTCTATTGGTGATTTCAAAATTTTATTTTTGATTGGCACACGAGGTAGAAACTAATGCGAGATCGAGTTATAATTAGCTCCTTAAATTCCCAAAATTTGATCGTATCTAATGTTGAAAACGTCACATCATGTCGCTCTTTGAGTGGATGGATCAGTGGTCGAGATTATGCTATGAACGTTTTCATTGATATACTTCTACAAATATCTGATGCCAAATGATCTTACAGTACAGTGTTGACGTGACAAAGATGACTCAGAGGTATGACTAGGACATAGGGAACCAAAAATGACTCGGGATACAACTAGATCATATGACTCTCTTACCCGGTAAAGACAAGTGGCGTTCGAGACTAGTGAATTAATTCATTCATACTAATCGGAGTCAGGACTTTCCTTAATCTATTCATTCTAAAACAAACCTTGGCTTGCCAATGCTGAAAGAGTATCAAGGATCAGCGATCGACAATAACCTACCAAAGCGCTCTCAGATCGACTCCCTCGAAAAAGTCCCAATGTCGAAACCGCATCGAGGATCGGCGATTGGGGATAAATTTATCGTAGTCAAAAATGTTTGTTATGATCCTTTTGGATTTTCCCCAATCCCTATAAAGTGTGTCGGGCATCGGCTATTGGTGATTTATTTTCGTCCTTCGTTAACATTTGTCCTCCTTGTATTTTACCGATGCCGAAGGGGATCGTCTATCTCTAGAACCTTTATGCGAAAAAACTTACGTAAACCAAAATTGCCTTCTGTCGATGACGATGAATATCGACGCTCAGTGACTGTGGTTTTCTGAGTGGTTCCTATACTTACTTAAATTATTTTCAACGTCGAACCTGAGTGCGTTGGGTGTAGTGTTTGGTTGTTGATTCTTAATTTAGGTGTTAAGGTATTTTAGTCATGGGGTTTCACAAGTTCAAACAAAACTGGATAGGTGATGAGAGTCATGAAAATAAAGAAAGAAAAAACATTTCCCAAAATGAAATCGAGTCAGACACTGCATAAGACCAAGTGGTACCCAAAAGTGAGAAAAAAATGATAAGGCATTTTAGGGTGTGTTGAGTGTTCAAAAAATGGCAACTTACTGGGAAAAATAAGAATCTATGTTCCTACCTCGTGCTCAACTAATGAAAAAGTTGGTTAATAAATTAGCTGGTTTTTTATCAGAGCCTATTTTATCCTTGCATTTGAAATTCCCTGGTTGGTGCATTCGGGCCTACCTGTGGGGTTTCAACCTTTATTCCACCTTCATTTCCTGTAACCCTAACTCACGCCATTTTTACCAAGAGTCAAGTAAATCATTCAATGGCACCGAGCCTTTTAGTTGTCATCATTCACTTGCTACGATGTTGCACCGCTACCACCAAGTGTCCATAGCCCCAATGGAGTCACCCCAATGTCACAGACCTTGCTCCGCTGCCAGTGAGAATCCATAGCCCCGGCGGAGTTATCTGCATACCCTCTCCTACTTTTCACTCATTTGATATAATTGATTTTATTTTGGCAGAAATCCTTGAGCGAGTGGGAGATGAGGATGTCTGTTATTTGCAAAATGAGATGGTTAAGGTGAATTTTTTCTAGCTCTGTCTTGAGGTACATGCAGTCCTCTCTAGCTTTCCATATTTCCCTTCAGTTTTTACCATACCACCATGCAGACACTTCATCACTTTTCCAAGGTTGTTTATTTGCACAGGTTAGATACAGAACTCCTTCAAACCACCGCAATTCTTCCAGCGCTTATTGTGTTATATGTAAGCATGAGTCAGGGATGGAGTTCACCATATCGCATGAACTAAGGTCAACCAATTCCTTTCTAAAAACAAACTTCAAAAGCGCAGAAAGTACAATAACAAGCAAAAAAGAAATGAAGAACTCTGCAATCAGCTTACCCAAAACAAAATATCGTGGAAATACACATACATTTTTTTTATTTTTTTTAACAGAAATATAGTTTTAGGGCTTTTCCATTCACCAGGAGGGCGTCAGGTTCCCCCCTTAGGTTTTTCAACTGATACATGCCTACCCCAATTTTATCGACTACTTGAAAAGGTCTGAACCATATATTTTGAAACTTTGAATGTTTTCCCTTCAACTCATTTTCTCTATCCCATTTTAGGACTAAGTCTCCTACTTCAAAATTCTTCTCTTTGGCCTTATGCTTATCAAACCACCTTTTAACTATCTGTTGATGAGCTATGAACTTTGATTTTTCTTTCTCCCTTTCTTCTATCAGCATGAGGAGGGTATCAATCCTTTATTGTATGACTAACGAGGATTGTCCTCTAGAATCCCGAGAAAGCTAAAGAGATGAAAGATATAGCATGTTCAGGAGAATGGCTTCATGTATGTATACCATAAAGTATGAGGATTCCCTATAGCTTCCTTTTGTGTTACTCTATCAGCCCATAAGGAATTATGTAGTGAATTGTGCCAATTCCTCTGGTTGTCTACAATTTTTTTCTTTAATATCCTCACTAGGTTCTTATTGGTTGATTCTGCCACTCTGTTCCCTTGTGGGTAGTATTTTGCAGAGTATCTGATTATGATTCCTTTGTATAAAGAAAAATTTGTTAATAGGGTGGAAGAGAAGAAAAATTATCAAAAACAAGGACAAAAGGCATACCGAACCTCGTAATCAGTTGTTGTTCTATGAACTGGATCACCACCTTTTCATTTACATGAGTCAGAGCAATGGCCTCTGTCCATTTCGTGAAACAGTTTGTGGCAATCAATATGTATCTATGTTGTTTTGAAGAACTCGGTGTAACTTCTCCGATGATATCTAATCCCCACTGCTCGAATGGCCTAGAGACAACCACAGGTTGGAGTGGGACAACTGCTCTATTTTCCCTCCCCGCACTTATTTGACAAGATTTACAGTTTCTAGCATATGTGTGAGCATCCCTGAATAGAGTAGGCCAATAATAGCCAGCTCTCAGTATTTTGTGAGCGGTGGTGTTTCCTGCAAAATGTCCACCTACAGGACCATCATGGAGCTCCTTTGAAACCTTTTCTGCATATTTGCGTTCGATACATCTTAAAATTACCCCATCATAATTAACACGGAAGAGAACCGAATTTATGAGACGATATTGTGCTGATTTTAACCTGAGATCTCTCCTTTCCCTAGGGTTTAGGTTTTCTGGGCAAGTCCCATGATGCAGAAGATAAGTTAGTTTCTCATACCAAGAATCCTACCCTAGCGAGATGTATGAAGCTTCACCACACCATAATGCTAATTCATTCTCCCACCCGGGGTATTCATTTACTTGGTCCTGGGCTTCAGCTACCAGTTTACATAATCCTTGTCCCTTAACCAGTTTAGAAAATTTTATATCTTGATCAAATTATTAGACTATTGCCATCTAGTTTCCTCTTCTTTCCCCCATCTCCTGTTGTGTGAATAGGGATCGGACTGGAGGGTGAGGCACAATGAATTTGGTATGGTTCTTTAAGATGTAAGATCTGAAGTGTTTCACTGCCTTGTATATTGCATAAGCCTGCTTCTCTATAGCAGAGTAATTTAGTTTGACCCCTTGGAGATCAGTGCTCATAAATGAGACTGAGGCCTCATTATTGTCATCATCCTTCTAAGTCAATACTGCAGCTAACGATTGGTCGGAGGCAAATTATAGAGGAATAAATATTGGCTAAAGTCGGGGCTTCGAAACACTATAGCTTGAGATATTGTAGCCTTAATATTGCTGAAAGAAATTTTTCGTTCATCATCCCACTTAAATTCATCATCTTTTTGGATCATGTTTTTCAAGGGTTTGATATTTTCAGCGAAATTGGAGTTGAAATTCCTCACAAAATTGATTTTCCCAAAGAAGGATTGCATAGCCTTTTTGTTGTGGGGTAATGGAAGTTGAGCTATAGCCCTAATTCATTCTGGGTCTATGTGAATTCCTGCTTGAGATATAATATGACCTAGTAGTTTACCTTTCTCGACACCAAAGATAGTTTTCTTAGGGTTTAAGGATACGTTGTATTTCCTACACCTTTCAAAAATATGGGTTAAGTGTTGGATGTGATCTTCTTTGTTCTTTGAATACACAGTCACGTTGTCCAAATAAACTACTACACATTTGTTGATTAGTCCCTGAAATGCTACATCCATGGCCCTTTGGAAGGTTTCCTCTGCATTGATTAACCCAAACGACATGTGTTTATAAGCAAATATTCCCCACTTGGTTCAAAAGGTAGTTTTCAAATGACCTTCCTCTAAAACTAGAACTTGGTTGTAACCTAAAAAACCGTCTAGCAAGGAGAAAATCTCAGAACCAAACATGGTCTGTAAGAGTTTCTCCATCAGAGGGACTGTGTAGTTTTCCTTTTATGAAGCTCTATTGACGTTTTTGAAATATACACATAGGCGGATCTCCCCAGACTTTTTCCTCACTGGAACCAAATTTGCTACCCATGCAGAATGTATAACCTAGAAGATAATCTTAGCATCTAGTAATTTCTTTAACTCCTGACATATGAGAGGCTCTAGGGATGGGTGGTACTTACAAAGCTTCTATTGGAAGGGTTTCACTCTAGGATTTAACAGGATTGTGTGTTGAATAATACGAGTGTCATAAGTTTTCAGATCTCGATAGGACCATGAAAAAACATCTTGATATTGTCTGAAAAGTTTGAGATAGGCCTTCTTTTCTTCTTTAGATACTGTCTTTTCAAGATTTATATTCTTGGTCTGGGTTCCTAGATTTATAGTCTCGTACATGGGACAAGAACTCCCCGTTTTTGCATTTGTTGACCCTTTGAATCTTTCCCTTAAGTCAAAAAGGTTTTCTAAATTGGATACTCCCTTCGGTATCATGTGAGACCTTGGTTTGCCAATCGATCGATCTATTTTAGGTTTCTGTACATGAGGGTTGGGATCAACTAATTGCTCTTGAAATACTTCATTGTCAATAGACTGATATTTAAAATTATCCTGATTGTTTGAAACGTTTATAATCTGTTCATCTCCTTCAAAGACCTTCCAATTGGAAATATTGTTGGGCACTGACGGTTTGTAGAGTAGCTCCACAATGAATCGGGAGGCTTCATAGTCTTCTAGAGTGGTGCAGTCGCGCCCTTACTAACACATATTCTTCAACATGATATTCTTTCTCCTCGGCCCGAAGAACTCAAAGGTTCTTCTATTTCCCTATCGAGAAATATACACCCACAGATTCTCTTCTCCTGCGCGATCCCCCTTCCTTGAATTACCGGAGGATCGGAACTCGTGGCTTCGCAAGTTCTCTGTTGATCACTGGACTCTCAAATCTTCGAGACCCAATGGATTTAGTCAACGCTGACTTCCTCTCACCTTATTGGGACTTTCGTCTTTATCACGGTTTCGCAACTCACGATATCAAACACTTCACTTTACTGACTCTTGACTCGTGATATGCCGAAACTCCGACACACGCGTGAGTTGTTTCTGCGACTCCCCGTCACTTCTTTCGGGATATCGGACTTCACGGGATCGCGAATCCGGATGTTGATGGATCGCACTTCTAGTCGCGAAACCCCGATGACTTACGCCACCTGTCTTCCACTTACTCCCATGGTCCCACACTGCTACGTCACCGTCAGGATATCGCGTCTCGCGATATCGCAATTCTCGCTGTGACAACTAGGGGCTTTGACTCGCGAATCCACGATACACGATACCACGTGTAGATCTGACGGCTCCTATGGTACGGATCGACGGCTCTGCCTCTCCTGAGCTTTGAACCTCTTCCACAGTCACACTTTAACCTCCCTGCACCTCCGTGAGATCCAATGGTCCACGGAACTTCGCAAAACCTCCCCAAAGGATTTCGACCATCCACTCTTCCTTTTGTAAATCCACGGGATCACTAAATGTCTCCTCACGAGACTTTTTCGCCTACTCGCCAACCTGCGTCGCTTCTCCCAGATTTTCCACAGCAACTTTCCTGCACTTATCCCTTAGTGAATTTGAAGGCCTATTCCTCCTGAGCTTTTCATGAATTCAGTCTTCAGAAAGAAACTTTGCACGCACTCCTTGCGGCAAATCTTCAACAACGCTTAAGTGTTGAAGGCACTTGACTCTGCGCACACCTGCAGCAGTAGTCTTCCAATGGTTTACTCAGAATCACAACTCTGAGACTTCGTCTAGCTTGCACATGCCTTGCACGACTCCTGTGCCCAACTTCACTTCGAAGAACTGAGAATAAAAGTTATCTCTAATTGAACCCTTCCGTCGACGCACTCCTTGCGGACGATTCAACTGCACTCCTTGCAGGAATTCTCTGGCTCAAATTAGAGAAACAATTGAAACTAATTCCTTGTTCCCTTCAGACTTCAATTCAACCATGAAATCACATACACGGCATATAAAAGCAAATGTATAACAGGAAGCAAACATTCATGAGCATAACATCAATACACAGAGAAACAACACCAACCATGAATTTGAATCAAATCTTTCTTCTATTAATTCAAATGTTTGTACATGGGTGTTCTTCATACACTATTCTTTGCATGCTCTTCCCTCTTCCTGAATGCTAATGCTAATGTTACAATAATACAATGAGGGTGTCTATATCCGTTTTCCCTCTTTGGACTCTAGGCTATCAAATCTAGAATTAAATTCCTATCTAACTGCATTAAATCTATTCAATGTCGACTATCTACCTAAAGGACGAGAGCTTAAAGGCTCAAGGTCCATTACAATACATAAACGCGCTTCTTCATAATGACTCTTTTAATATTTGCGCAACAGTCCCAAAGCATTTTCAAAATTTGTGCTGGCTTGTCCAGCTGTCTTCTGCTCCACGCTGGCTTGCTTGATGTGCTGGCGATAATCCTGCATCATAGAGGGGATAACCTTGAGGCAACAGTGGCCAAAGAATTAGGAAGAGTGTTCTTTGTTCTAGGGATCTTTGTAATGTTGAAGGCTTCAAAATGTTCTATTAGTCTGTGCACTTCCTGTTGATAATTGCTCAGGTGGGGAGAGTTGCAATGTATAGTGTTCCTTAATTTTCTAACGATGATTTCAAAATCTCTGAAAACCTTCAATTATTTAACATTTAAGTCTATGTATTTATTTATCCCTTGTACTAGAGATTCATACTTGGCAATGTTGTTTGTGCATTCAAATTCTAGTCTATGGGACATGAAATTTAGTTTACCTTTTGGATCAATGAGGATTCACTCTGCCCCTGACCCTTCTTGCAATTTAGATCCATCAAAGTATAAGGTCCAAATTTGTGAGAAAAAACCATCAATTTCCTTTTTTGTAACACTTTACTCCTTTCCTCCTATATGTTTCGTAGTTTCTAACACTTGTTATTGACAGAAGAGGGTTTCCTTCGCCGTCGTTGGAAAATTTTCTTGAAAAATTATTTTGGAGTTTTGAGTAACAGGAACATCAAATGAGAGGGGGGAGAAATTCCTAAAATTGGAGTCACGGGAATAATTTCCTAGCACAATGAAATCTTTCGAAGAAAGTTCGTTGAGGGTTTATAGGTCGATGACTGTATGTTTCATATATTTTTCCCTGTCGATCCTGATCATATTCGGGTCTCCCTTTAATGGAAACCAAAGGTGAGCCCAGTCTGTACTAAAGTATATTTTTAACTTCTCGGACCAATCTCGACTAAGTAGCAATCCATAAGCTTCTGGGATATCTACTACAATGATGTCAATTACTTTAACAAATTTCGGGCGTGTCGCCATCCTGATCATGACATCCTTGAGTTCTCCCATAACTTTCGCCTGGGTTATGTCTAGTTGTATCACATGTTTATCACTTTTGAGAGGGGTTGTTTTTAGTTTCTTGCATATAGATAGTGGCATAACATTAGAGGATGCCCCTGAGTCAACCAAAAAATTATGGAGGTTTGTGTTGAAGACTTAAAATGTCAAAAGGAACATGGGACAAAATGATTTCCCTTCTTATCGTCAGAGAAAGCGTTCATAGTTGGTTTATTTCTTAGGTCTGAGAGGGATGGATTTTCTACTTTGTCAGTGCTTGTTGTAGGATTTTATACTGACTTCAATTCTTGTAACATAAAGTCCTTTTGTCGAGGGATTCTACACATGTCCATGACCGATATATTTTCCTTCAATTTTTTCAAATCTTCTACTATGTTCTAGTCTAGCTTGGGTGATTCTCGGGTATGGATGTTTATAGGATTTCTTCAAGATACAAAAGGTGCTTTAGGGTGATCGGACGTTGGATTTCCTCCCGAATTTTGGGCAGTAGTAAGGTCGTTTGAGACAGGTTGACCCCTAATTCGTTTTTGCACAACCAAGACCTCTGCAGGTGGTTCTTGAACGTTAAATAGGTCTTCGGAAGGCATTGGTAGGTCAGGGTCCCATATCAGCATGGTTGTTTCTTCTGGTGGATCAACTTCTTCCTGATCAATAATATTCATAGTTGAGTCACTTGATTGTTTGGTAAGGGAAACCTCATCTAGAAACCGGTTGGCCATCAAATTCATGGCATGCACCCATTATGGGCAGTCTCTTTCAGAGTGCTTCTCTTGGTGATAGGTACATAAAGATTTGGATGCTACATTTCCCAGGTCGATGTTTAAGTTGGCTGGGGGAGGTTCAATTGCTTTGAAAGGTGGATTTATTTTACAAAAGGGTTTATATTGCCTCTGGCCTTGGTTTCCTTCCCCTACACTTATTTTCATGTCTATGATTTCGTTTGACAACTTGTTTTCCCTTGACCAAGTTTTGAGGAACACTTGGTCATATTTGACCGTTTTTGGACTTCGACAGCCTGTCAAAGATGGAGCAGCAGGCGAAGAAGAGATCACAGGATCTCGACCCACTTTTGGGGCCCTTTTAGGGTTTTGGGTTAATGTAATGGGAAAGGGATGTCGGCCCATGGGTTTACCCATGTTTAGGCATATTTTGTAAAGTATAAATAAGTAGCTGATAAATGTAAGAGAGGGCAAGAAGATAAGCTAAGTGCTAGTAAAGACTTTGTGTATATTGTGTAACCGACTTGCAGAGCTAAGTGCGGGTGTTGTAAGTGTTGATTGCACAGATTGTAAGAAGGCTCTATGCTAGATCTACTTAGGGAAGGAGGATCTGGTGAGGTGCGTGCAGATCTCCTGTCCTATTTGGAGTACAAGTGTGAGCTCTGTGATGTAACCCGATTGACCAAAGATAATAAAGAAGAAGAAGACTTTGTGGACGTAGCCCCGGGGTGGGGGTGAACCACGGTAACTCTGTGTGTTGTGCTCGGTGCTTCAACCTAATGTGTTGGTTTCTTTCCATGTGTTGTGCTTGATATGATTATGCTATGTTCTTTGCTATGATATACTTAGATAGATCCACTTTTCTTTGTGCTTCTTAGATGTGTGGGTATAGATTTGACATATATGAAAGTGTTGAGTGCTAGACCTATTTTGTTGTTGTTAAGTACTAACTTAACCTAGATCTAAGTGAATGTTGCGGTGCTCTGTGCCATCTGCGGAGTTCCATGAGGGTTAAATACTAATGAATGATCTATGCTAAAGTGCTTGCTAAGAGTAATAATCACAGATCTATGTACCAGCTAAGGTTGCATACACCTGAGTCTTGCAACCACCCCTTCCTCTACCTCGGGTGAGACATCATCTTCTTTGAAAGTGTTTCCAAAAGGGTCGGTAGTTAGGGTTTTGTTGGTGCATTGTTGAAGCGTTGAACCCTGGGTCTGCCCCTATGCCAACACAACTTCTTAACCATGTATTGTAGGTATTCTTTGTCTCCACTTCCTTTTTCGGGACCTTGTTTTTCTTGTTTCCCTGGGGGTCTGGTCAATAGGAGTCCTCTCCTGGGAGGAGTTTGAACTTCCTTATTGCCTAGTGAGACCTAGCCTTCTTTACATCCCTTCATTTGGAATTCTATCATTTTGGCTTCTTCAAAATTCTCAGCTAAGGTTGTTTTGGCAGCCCTCTTCACAAACATGGAAATGGAAGTTGAGAGAGCATTAGCGTATACTTCGATTTGCAACTCCTGAGTGGGTTTAGATTCAGGTTGAAATTTTTTTAGGATAGTGGTGAACCATTGATTAAAGTCTTTAACCTTCTCCTTTGAACTCATGGTGGTAGCGAACAACTCAGCCATCAAAGCTCCTATAGTGGTTTCTTCTGCAAATTTATCTAGAAAATTCTTTTGAAACTCCGTCCAACTAGTTATGGACCCTACAGGTAAGTTAAAATACCATGTGGAGGACAATTTCTCAAAAATATAGGGGAAAATATGGCATACTACATCTTCATGTTGGACATTCATCAGTCTAATGGCTATTATGAATTTTTTGATAAGGTCTTCAGGCAATCCTGAGGTTTCAGGGTCAAATTTAGGGAGTAACTTTTCTGGATGTCGGGGAAGGTTATGTACTCGTCCGAGGATGGCCATAGCATCTCTGGCCAACCAAGGTTGATTATTCTAAGGTGGGTTTCCCCTTTCTTAATTATGATCATTGTTATCTTCCATGTCATCTGACTCTAAAACTGAGCATTCTGATTTAAACCCTTCCTCGTCAGAAAAATCATCAGGCCTGGAGCAGTTATCAGCTGGTGTTTCAGGGATTAGATTAAGAGGATGTTTGATTTCGATGAGGGAGAAGTCTATCAGGTCTTCTACTATGTGAACAAAATCCCAGTTGGGGGTGTCGACCACTGGTTTTCTTACTTGTTTTCTACGAGGAAGTAATGGATCTAAGGGTAGAGCTCTGATTTGTCGGGCATAAGCTCTTTTGATTCTTCTGAACTGGTTCAACTCCTCATGGGGAAGAGTGGAAGGTATCTCAGGGAATAAATGTTCTTCCTCTTGCTAGGGTGAGTTACTCATTTCAGGAGTACTCAGTGTGTGGGGGTTATCTTGAGAATGACTAGCCATGCATGTGGGCTTTTTTAAATCTAAAGGTTGTGTGAAATATTATATCAAAAATATTGTCAGCGATTCATTCTTCAGGCCCTCCTTCTAGCGCCAATTCTGTTGAGGGGTCCTAAATCCCTTTAACTCAACAGTAGGAGACAAACCCACCACCAAGGCCCAATTATACTCTACAGTGTTTAATGGTGGAATGGTTCTCCAGATCTTGCGATCCGGCCAATTAATCAATGGGATTTACGTCATGATTGACATGATGTCTTCTTGTGAAAACTCATCCTTCAGTTTGAACGTTCTCTTTTTTGCATTTTATCTTATAGGTGGGACCGATACAATATAAATGTTGGTATAAACCAGCTGGGTAAAAAAGGGGAAATTGCTTAACTACTGAAGAAGGTTGAGCTTGGGATAAACCTCGTGCTCAAGCATGCAGACAATGATTCTTACACCTATGACAAGCCTAGTACTAATACATCAACTTGTTGGCATTTCAATTATTGACTGAGATACAATTTATCAGAAGGGAACATACATGCAATAAAATGATGGCAAGAAAAATAGTTTCCTTATCTCTAATCACCGATCACACATTAACACAACGATTTGTTTACATCATTAGAGGAAAGAATTATAAAAATATTGAATCAGATAGCTTATCAACAGATTCAGAAACTCTTACCCATTACAACATCCATTCATAATATAAATTTAGAAGTAATTCCTCCTTATGATTCAATCACACACTCTTTTGATAAAAAACATAAACTTGTCTCAGGTCCTAAAAAAGACTTCTCAATTAAGGTAGCTCTGAAATAGTTCTTTATAATTCCAAAAATGAGGGTCTTTGACAAAAACCATTGACCCTTTATAATAGGTCAATCCACTTACTTATAACATATTATTAGCTAAAATAACTATCAAAAGTGCAAGCTAAGTAAAACAAAACATCCCCACATGGCACTTTCATCTCTTAGTATTCTAAGAGTCATCAAATGGTTTCACTTGAGTGGATGACTCTTCTCATAATCCGACCATTTGATAAAAAATTCCTTGCATGTGTTGGCATACGAGAATCTGTCTTGGTCCATCAAGGCCGAAATGATATCCTTTATATCCATTGCTCATGCCCGATACTTGACTACTTTAGCATTTAACTGTTGTATCACTTTTTGAGCCTTGATTAGGTGCTCCATAAACTATTGTACTTGAACTGGCACCATGTTCGCCACCTTTGATGAGTCTTGTTCAGCATGTAGTTTTACTATGTCATGCAAGTCGACAAAGTCATCGGGTGTGTCGAATTCTTGGAGGCCAATGTCTCTCATCGCCCCATTGATCTTGGTCCAACTCCTTTCGCACTCGGCCCATTTCTCTTGGATTTTATGATGAGGTTCTTGGGCCATTTTCACCTAGTATTCGACCAACTTATTTATGTGGTCGATACTACTATCCCTTAGTACCCGGATGTCGTGATCTTCGATGCCTCGACCCTGTTGAAACATGCTGATGTAATCAATCCCTTCCACCGCTTGGTGTGATTTCTCATACCATATTTCCATATCCTTTCACATCGCCAGTGCCATAAGGGTGTTTTCTTGGAAAGAGTTTATCCCTGTAGTGAAAAGGTGTCGCTCATTTGTGAATTTACTGTAGGCATCCTCAAATTCACTTCTTAAGAACAATGTGGCCTGTGTGGAGTCCTGATAATATTTCTCCAAATGGCGCAGATGTTCCAACTCCTTCAGCACATCGACCAAATCCTCTTCATCTTGCATCGCTCTATCCAGGGTGGCATTTGTGATTGCCATCCCTACACCGATAAGCTAGGACATATTGGCATGCTCCATGCTAATCAATTTCTTCTCTATGGTGATGAGGATGGAGTTGTCCAGAGTAAGCCTCCTCTTCTTGGTGGTTCTCTTCATGATGTATTTCCTCTTTCGGTCGTAGTCGATGGCTTGTATATCGGTGACATCATCCATGGGTTCATAGATTTTCTACTCTCCCCAAGTAAGTGTGTTTCCTAGGCTCCCGACAGTGTATACTTGTTCAAGACTGGGTTCTTGAACCTCTTCTATATGTCCTGACAGTTCGGCCTCTGGTTATTGCTCATCGGGAGGTAAAGTACTGGCAAAAATTGATGAATCGGGGGTAGGCTCGGTACTTACTTGATAATCCTCTATCGAGATGTCGATTTCTTGTTATGGAATTCCTCCTTCCTGTTCACCTGATCCTAGCTCATCCTTCGGGTTGTCCACTTGGGTCCCTTGTGTATCAAGTAGCTCAGTTCCTCAGACACTTTCAACCTCTTGGTCGCTCTGTGGAAGGATTTGACTTGGAGCATCGACAGTTGGAGAAGATACTTTCGTGGGTTCCTTTTCCTCTGTAATCGGTATTGGGGTCACTAGGGAAACCTCTGAACTCTCCTCCTCATCATAGATAGTTATTAAGTCGTGTAAGGGGTTTGGTGCCCTTGTTCTCCCTGATGTCCTTGCCATATTGATCTAAGAAAAAATGTCCCCTCATGATCTGGTATGTGGCGTTGAAACTTTAGGGTTATCTAACCCAGTGATCTCTTCAATTTGTATCGGGTTGGGGTCACTTGGACCTCCCCGGATTTCAATTAGGTTGTCGGCAGGAACCCTTTTCATCTCTACAAGTTCTGGATCATTCTGCAGTCGATCAATTACTCTCTATAATTATGTGATCAGGCGCAGACCCCTTGTTTGTGACTCCGGTGTCAAGAACAATCCCCTTCCCTATACCTTAGTTGCCTCTATCGCTCTGATTTCTTCCCTGGCTCTAAGGGCCTCTTGAGCCGACTGTTCTATTATTTCCACCTATTCATCCATTCTCATGGCCTTGAACCTAGTCATGTTAGGGTTGTCCATCCTCTGCACCACCTCGTCCCAATCTTGGGCGTTCTCTGTGAAGACTTCATCTTCAAACTTATCGTGAGCATATGGCCAACAGGATGAAACCTGCGACGCATGTTGGAGGACCAGGACTTTAGGATCATGATTTCAGAATCGTCTTGTAGAGAACCTAAATTCAAGTTGGCTCATCTCTTCTTGTTTGGATTGAGCAGTATCCTTTACCATATAGAACCCCACATGGAAACCGTAGGGTATGAAGGCCTGCTTCTTGTCTTTGACCAATGTGGTGTTATAGCCTTGCAAGATTGTCTAATAACATATTTCTCCTACGATGAGCCAGTATGGAACATGAGATGGTAGGAGATGTGATGCTTCGGTGGCCCCGAACACCCTAATGTAGGTGGCATGCTCGTCCAAATACCAATGGCCTACCTTGGATATCATTTTCTTGGTTGTCGTCGATATCCTTGGGCATTCCTTCTTAAAAAGAATAAAATAAATTCGGGAGATGAATTCATCGCAGATGAGGGAGTAAGATTTCTTATACCTGTTTTCCCATTACACGTTGAAGTAGACGTGGACCGGGAGCTCTGCAAAATGCCAGCTGAGATTCATGCCGGCGAAGATGTTCCTAGTGCACATGAAATCGAGCAGGTACGAGGCCATGTAAAAATTTGGTGCTTCTCCTTCCTTTGGCATCTGAGCTTGTTGCACACAAGTGCTTAGTTTCTTAGAGATTATTTCTCCCCAGTTGAAGATGCACCCAATGATTGCAACTGTGTATTCCAAAGGCATCCATGATTCTAAAAACTTGGAGCAATCTTTCTCTATATATAACCGGCAAATGAGAGCCATCAAATAGATGTATGTCTCCCTCAGGTTGATTTTTCCGTACCATCCATTTCTCTGATTGTTGAATTTCTTTTCTTCCCTCCACCATGAGGCCATCAATCAGATGGTGTCATGGAGCTTGTAGAACTTCACCACGAAGTCCGTGTTGAGCCACTCCTCTGGGTCCCTGAGCTTGTAGTATTTATGGACATCTGTTAGGAGAAAAACTCTGACACACCCACCATTCTCATCGTTAATAAAACATTTATGCCCGTCTATGTGGTCGATGAGCCACTTCAAAACCTCTTTGCAGGGGGAAATGAGGGTTATGCTCGCCACCATGTGTAGATCTGACAGTCAGATGTTGGGAAACACCTGGTCATCGAGGGCCCTTACGTCCGGGTCGTTGTGTGGGATATACTTCGGTTATTCTTCTTTGTTAATCCTATTGAAGAGATCCCCCCCACTGTGGGAGTGCCACATTGGATCCAGTGCTTGCCTCTGTATCGCCAAAGGCTGGAGGTTGACTCAAAACTTTCTTTGTTGTTGTCCTGATGACATGCTTTGGCCTAGCGATGTACTCCACTTACCTCGTAGTCCCTGGAGAAGAACCTTCGCCTCTCTCTGGTTCTTTTAAATTTGGTGCTCTCGGCGAGTGTCTGGTGGTTGGATTTCTTGGTGGCATTGTTTCTACAACTTAAGTAGATTTCTAGAGACTATGTAGAAAACCAGACAAACACATATAAATTATAGCCCATGAATTGACAGACTCAGATACATACCTCTGAAGCTTGTTAAAAGTTGTTTTTTTATATAATCACGGGGTCGATACAGCCTTCGATTTGCTTGTCTTGCTCCTTCAGATGCTCCAGAATTCTCTTACGTGCATAATGAATTTGTTCACAACAGTTCAAGATATTTTAAATGGGAAATATCTTACCGTGTAACATCAGCGATTCAATTCGCGTTATGAGTGTAGTTTCAATAAACCTGTCACTGAATCTTTAGAACTTAAATTCATCATGGGATGACGATGGAGGCGCGGGTGGTGATGTGGTCTATCGATGATTTCAAAAATGTTGTTTTGATTGGCGCATGAGGTAGAAACTAATGTGGGATTGGGTATTAATTAGCTCCTTAAATGCCCAAATCCAATCATATCTAATGTTGAAAACGTCCCATCGTGTTGCTCTTTCAGTCGAAGGATCGGGAGTCGAGATTATGCTATGAACGTTTTCATTGATATCCTCTTGCAAATATTCGATGCCTAACGATTTTACTTTACAATGCTGACGCAGCGAAGCTGACTTGGAGGTATGACTAGGATCTAGGGAACCAAAAATGACTCGGGATACAACTAGACCGTACGACTCTCTTACCCAGTAAAGACACGTGGATTTCGAGACTAGTGACTTAATTCTTTCGTATTAATCGGAGTCGAGACTTTCCTTAATATATTCATTCTAAAACAAACCTTAGCTTGTCAATGCCAAAAACGTGTCAAGGATCGATGATAGGCGATAACCTACCAAAGCGCTCTGCGATCGGCTCCCTTGAAAAAGTCTAGATGTCGAAACCGCATCGAGGATCGGAGATCGGGGATAACTTTATCATAGTCAAAAATGTTTGTTATAATCCTTCTAGATTTTCCCCAATCCCGATAAAGTGCATTGGGCATTGACTATCGGCAATTTCTTTTTGTCCTTCGTAAACATCTGTCCTCCTCGTATTTTACCGATGTTGAAGGGGATCGGCTATCTCTCGAACCTTTATGCGAAAAAACTTACATAAACCAAAACTGCCTTATGTCGATGTTGATGAAGATCAGGGCTCAACGACCATGGTTTTCTAAGTGGTTCCTATACTTACTTAAATTATTTTTGACACCAAACTTGAGTGCGTTGGGTGCAGTGTTTGGCTGTCGATTCTTAATTTAGGTGTTAAGTTATTTTAGTCATGGGGTTTCACAAGTTCAAACAAAACTGGATAGGTGATGAGAGTCATGAAAATAAGCAAAGACAAAACATTTCTCAAAATGAAATCGAGTCAGACAATGCATCAGACCAAGTGGTACCCAAAAGTGAGAAAAAATTCATAAGGATTTTTCGGGTGTGTTGAGTGCTCAATAGATCCCACACGAGGAGAATTCATAGTTACAGGTGCTTGAGGAGAGGTATGACATAGAGGGTTTTGACTATGCTCTTGTTTTGCATTGTGGGGATCATGATCCATTTATTTTGGAGATACCAATAAAGGCTCAAGTCTTAGTTATGGAGGAGATAGTTGAGCACATTCCATGTGGACCTACCCTTTAAGGGAGTATATGCATCCATGGATTGGGTGGAAAAGTATATGAAATATATGGACACACTTTTGGATGCAGGTCCAAGCATCATCAATAGAGTGATGGATATATTAGTGCCTACAAGATACATGATGGTACATGATGATTTAGTGATTGACAACAGTGTGTAGGGGTATTCATTGACACTTGGTAGTGTGCAATGGAGCTGTGGGGTGTTTCCTCTAGGGAGACCTCCTTATAGAGTCCTCAAGCATATGCTTGAGTTGAAGTTACCCAGGATCGGTGAGTGGATGGGTGAGCCTCAGGGAAAAACATATCCTTTGATGATTGGTCTACATCTGGGATATCATCAAATGAGGGTCAGGGAGTGGGATAGTCACAGGTCTACTTCTAGATTTCATTATGATTTCTTGGTCATGCCCTAGTGGTTTACCAATGTACTAGTCACTCTCCAATATTGCAGGCAGTGGAAGAGGTATCTATTGTTGTTATTTGATGCCCTCATTATATATAGCAAGACATGGGAGGTTCACCTAATTTATTTGGATGAGACAGGTGGCATTGTGGCCATGACAAGGGTATTTCATTTGGACCATATGATCAGTGCGTAAGAGGAGATCCAAACTCAGTTGGAGTGGTTCATAGAGATTGTAGTAGGCCTTGAGAGTGGTGGACTTCCAATTTCGTGGTCGAATCTTGGCATTCATCAGGGTGATAGAATGCTTGAGATGATGATGATGATTGATAGGTTTGTGTCAGTGATTGGGTTGTGTCTTTATGAGGATATCGTGAGAGAATTTTTTGAGTTTTTTCCTATAGGATGAGGTATATTTTCTCTCACGATATCTAAGATTGAGTCTATCCATGGGTTGGAAGACTTTGACTTCACTGAGGTGCTTTGGCGAGACAAGGTTTAGGAGAGTAGAGTGTGGTATAAGCATGGAAATCAAACGATCATGATCAAAAGCGTGTAACGTCAAAATGATGGTTCCCCTCGGATATTAGTTTCATATTCATGGACTACAATGTTTGACAACTCAGTAACCGATGTAGATGAGATGGGTAGTTTTCTCTTTCTGGAGTTTACTCTTGAGATGCTTAGGATTGGATGTATGGAGGAGTGGTCTTATAAGGAGTTGACTGAGTTTGTGCAATTTATTGTTGCCTCACTTATCAGGGCAAATTATGAGGATTCTTGTGTTATCCCCTTGTAGATCAGTGTTATGAGTAGAGGGTGTTCCACATCATAAAGGCTCACATGGGACCCTGGTGAATTTACCACTTAGGAACATGTACAAGAGAGGTTTGCATGGAGGGAATTTGTGGATGATATGTTGGGTGATATGGGAGAGTGTATGATTGGTCAACAAAGCATGTTGGGAAACACTCATCTCGAAGGGTTGATGCATTCCTTTCCCATTTCTGAGCGAGAGTGGGAGAGCATGTTGATAGATTGCATCACGGGATTACCGAGGGTTCAATAAGTAGATAGTAGGTGTATAGCAATTGACGAGTCATCAGAATTCAAACACCTCCTGATGATTTCTTTGAAGTATGGGGTAGCACAGGTGACATAGCTATCCAATGGAGAGATGTTTATAGCCCATGAGTATCTTCGAGTCATTACCATTGATTGGGTCATACTTCACTTTTCGATATTCAAGATCAAGTATGGCAGTGGATTTTCAGGGCATGCCTTCACTTGGATATCTATGCATGTTATTATTCATGTTAGTAGGTTCATCCCTTACATGTATTTCATCTTGGAGTTCTCGAAGAGGAGGATTCAAATTGGGCACGACAGTCAGACAATTATGATCAGAGTGGCACATCGTCAGCATGGTGGTTCCTTTCTGAGGTTAGCTTGGGATCTTGGGATTTCAATACTACAGATTTCAGCAACTGACATAGAGATGAGAGTCAGGTTTTGTTTTCCTGAGATAGGTTCCCTAGTAGGGAAGTTCTTTGAGGGGTTGATCGAGTTATTGTAGTATCAAGTTTTCCTACTTAACAATAATATTTAGAAGACCTCTTATGTTCACACCTTGTTGGATCATGCATTAAGTAGAGGATTCTTCACACCTTCTAAGCCGATTTGGGACCCTGGTATCATTTTCAGTTTTGGTCTGGCTCAGTGAATGGAGTGTCAGGTTGTGATGGCATTTCTTGAGGACAAGCAATCTTTGGGAAGGGAGCACTATAATGTCCCCATTTTTGGATTCCCCTTCCCTACAGTCATAGGTGACCTTATGAATTTATGTCATCTTGACCATATGAGTAAATGAGGATAAAAATGATCTCAGGAAATTTGGAGGAGTTATATGGGGCCTAGGCTAGTCCATTCACCATATTTCATCATCAAGATCATTTATGCACAATTCGCTCTTGATTATGTGGAATTCTGATTTTTTCCATAATTTTGGGTTATTATTGATTATACTTTAATTAAATACATTGAAGGTATTATTTAGATAATATTGGGGATACCTTCATGCAATAGTTTGTTGGAACCGGAACAAAAAAATCTAAAGGTTGGGATGATGAGAAAGGGGCTCCAACATCTCAGAATGTCTTAAAAAACCAAATAATCACTTTCTGGAATTAAAAAGAGTTATAAAAGGGATGTTTAAGTGACTTAAAGTTTATAAAAGTCATTTTAAATTATTAAAAGGGTAAAAGGGTCTGAAAAAGGGTCAATGAAGAGATAAAAGGAAAATGAGGGCACTTTCTCTCATTATGCATATTGTTATTTTCTAAAACGAAATTTAGAGGGATCTTTTGGCTTTGGCTCTTGGGATGAAAACCCTAGAGAATTTGGAGTATTGGTTTCGGTGGTGAGATTATCCACCCTATTTGGTCATAGGGAAGAGATCATTCATATTTCTTCAGTTTGCTACAGTGTGGCTGAGTATTTTTTCATTTGGTATCTTGGTTATTATTTGTTGGTTTGATTTTGATTTAAGTAGGGAGAATTTGGGAGTGGTGGCAACATTTTTTGGTGTTGGAGGGATGACTACCTTACTTTGGTGGCTATGTTTGTTAAGGGGTTCAATTTATTGGACTATTGGTTGAGTTTATATAATGTTGGGAGCATTTCCTTAAATTTGGGTAGCATATCTCCTTTGTTGATCAAACCATTCTTTTTGTTGGATGAGTCATTGATAGAGAACTGAGTTTGCTTTTGTTGGGATGAGATTTTCTATTGTTGGACAACCATTTCACTTCTGGGTCGAATATGAGATTTTGTGGTCGAAATCCAAGTTATTGGTTGATTTGTTGTAGCAAGGGTTGAGTTGTTAAAGTTAGGGCCAAGTTAGTTTAGTCAAGGGTTGAATCTCTTGAATAGAAGGTTGCCCACACTCATACATGTTATTATCATTGCTGGAATGAGTTGTTGGTGTAAAAAGGGATGCCGAAACAATTTTTTTTCATCTACATGCAACCTTATCTCTATATTTTCCAAGCAACCTACAACACTCTATATATTAGGTTCTTTATTTGTTAATTGTTGTATTGTGTGTTGGGTTTAAAAATATATTGCGATTGTCATAAATAATTAATGCAATAAATCTATTTGAGTTTTTTGATTGGTATTGATTTACATTACAACCGAGACTATAAATTACATACAATTTGTGGATAGAATGTTGGGTATGCGAACTATTTGATAATATGCTTACACCAGTAAACTAGAAGAAATTTTGAAAAAAAAATAGTGGGATCATTACAGGACCATGTTGATATCTTTAGATAGTATCCTATTAGAGGTAGGGATGTTGTTTCTAAAGGATCTCAATGAGGCCCTACAATCCTAATTTTCTCTATAGTGAAACGAAACAAAATGTTAAAAAGATGAACATTCTTACCAAATTATTTATAGAGAAGAAGAACAAACACCCAATGTAAAGTAGAATGGTACTATATAGGTTCAAAAATTGATGAGTCCCATGAGATATATATGCTACCTGAAAACCCCTACATGATAACAAATAATCCTTTATTTTTCTTCACATTTTCCTATCAATTTCATCAATTTCCTTTGTTTTCTAATTTTATTCCTTGGATGAGGATTATATCTAGGGTAACACCTTCATTATTTATAAATCGAGATTTGAAACCACCGCCAAATTTAGTCTCAAGTATTGGTTGAGAACCCAAGTTCTTATGTTTATTTGTTAACTCTTCCCTTTTCTCCTTATTTGTTTCCAACCTTATTTTTGTTATGTTTTTTCCACTTCTTGTATTGCAATTCCTTTTCCTTGTCATGATACCACCATGAAACAATAGGGGAGGTTGAAGAGGGAACGAAGAGTGGAATGGAAGGACTAACTGGAGGATATGGCTAAGAGTTGGGGGG
>ML777417.1:854643-879156 GCA_009831015.1 Picea engelmannii
ATTGAATATCTGCAATATCTCTGTGCATTTCTTTATTATATCTCCGCTCTCATTTCATGCCGAAAATAATCCGGATCACAAAGTGTGTCCATTTATTTCATATATTTGTCCACACAATCCATGGATGCATATACTCCCTTAAGGGAATGTCCACATGGAATGTGCTCAACTATATCCTCCATAGCTAATCCTTTAGACTTTATTGGGCTCTCCAAAAGAAATGGATCATGATCCCCACAATGAAAAAAAGGAGCATCGTCAAAACCCTCTATGTCATACCTCTCCTCAAGCACCTTTAACTATGAATTCTCCTCGTGTGGGATCATCACAAGAGGCTCCTCCCTAAAATCATGGGGGGCACTCACACCTTCATGTGTCATGGTTGCCAAAGATGATGGAGTCTCTGTTGTAAGTGATGAGGAGCTTTCCAAACTCAACTGGTAACAAATCTCCTCAACCTCCCTTTCCTTGTCTTCAATGAAATTGAGAGCAGGTTCCATATCCATGAACATATGCAAGTAATCTGATTTCATCTTCTCTAGTGATTCTTTTATTATGTGCAATTGTGCACTAGTGAATCCAGTTGAAACTCCTTTTTGTCTCTCTGCCATCTGGGTTTTCCACCTAATACCTTCAATGAACTTATGGGCTCCATATTCCCTTGTCAACACTTGTACAATTTGATCCTATGTGACCAATAACTAATCCTCCAAATCATGCAATGATAATGGTCTTTGTTCAATTTCATCAACATGGTGTGGGTTGTCACACACTAGATTTTCTAATTTGGTTTCACCTCTAAAATTGTCCTCTCCCTTGTCATCCTCCATGCATGGCCCCTAAGAAGATATCTCACAATTTTTTATCAAATACCGAACCTTTGACATATTCAGGTACAAGCATGTCGACATGTTCATAAGTATCATAGATAGGATAATGCACTGAATCCTCATCATACTTAGGTGCTAACACACCCTCATCAAAACCAATTGGCTCACTAAATGATACCATGAAATCTCCAAAAGGTGGGATAGAATCATGATCAAGCATTGCTTCATCAAATAAACTCTTCTCTCCACCAGACCTATCAAAGATGGTCTATTAGTTAACATCAAAGAGACTTGTGTCCCCCATACCATCCACAACATTTTCTTCTTCTTCATCCCAAATCACAATGACATTCTGCTGGGATAAAATTATATCATTGCTATCTTATTCCTTGTCTTCCCAAATCTCCATTGTGGCATCAGGTTCTAATGCCTCATGAATGACCATGTGTTCATTTGCAGGAAAAGAAAAATATGAAGAGTCAATATTTTCCTCATTTTTAGAAGCATCATCATCTTCATAAACTAGTACCTTTTTCCTTGGCACCTTCACCTTATTTTTCATTGATACTTGGGGTTCATACCAATCAGTATGTTTGATGGTGAAAAAATCCTTGAATGACATGGTTGCATGAAATTCCTCACTAAGCACCATATACTCCCTCAAAAAATCTGCAAAATCCCCATCTTGTCTATTCGGTCTTGTTTGCTACCCTTTTGAACCAATAGCTCCATTGTTCCCTGCATTGTTTTGATGGCTTACCATAGCTTGCATCAACTATTGTCACCCATGTGCAAGAATATTGTGAATAATCCTCAGGTTTTCTTTTACTTATGTAAGTGATATATCCCCTATCTCCTTGCCTCATGAAACCAAAAACCCTCTCTATCAGTGATATCATGAAACCCAAAACCCCCTTGTTCCATCAATGATAACAATAGGTATGAGTGTGAGAGACCACCTCTTCAAGAGATTTGACCCTTGACTCAACTAACTCTACCTTGACTTCAACAACTATACCTTTGCTACAACAACTCAACTAGTAACTTGGATATTGACCACAAAATATCAAATTAAACCCACAAGTGAAATGGTTGTCCAACAATGGAAAAACTCAGCCCAAAAAGAGAGAACTCAATCCTCTATCAATGAATTATCCAACATAAAGAATGGTTTTATCAACAAAGGAGATATGTTTCCTAGATTTAAGAAATGTTCCTAACATTATACAAGCTGAACCAACAATCCAATAACTTGACTCCCTTAACAAACTCTGGCACCGAGGTAACTTATTCAACCCTCCAACACCAAAAATGATTCCACCACTCCCAAATTCTCCCTACTTAAATCAAAATCAACCCAACAAATAATAACCAAGCTACCAAATGATGAAATACTCAGCCACACTGAAGAAATCTTAATGATCTCTTCCTTATGACCAACTAGTGTGCATAGTCTCACCATCAAAACCAATCTTCCAAATTCTCTAGGGTTTTCATCCCAAGAGCCAAATTCACAAAATCTCTCTCAATTTGTTTTAGAAAATAACAATATGCATAATGAGAGAAAACACCCTCATTTTCCTTTTATCTCCTCGTTCACCCCTTTTTAGACCATTTTACCCTTTTAATAAAATAAAGTGATTTTTATAAACTTTAAGTCACTTAAACACCCCTTTTTATAAATCTTTTTAATGTCGAAAAGTGATTAATTGTTTTTTTAAGACATTCTTGGATGTCAGAGTCCATTTCTCATCATCCCAACATTTATATCTTTTTGTCTCGGTTCCAACGAGCTATTGCACGAAATTATCCCCTCAGATAATATGATCAAACTAATACCTTCAGTGTATTTAATTAAATTATTCTCAATAATAATCCAAAATTAAGGAAATCATCAGGATGCCATGGAATCAAGAGTGAAATGTGTGGAAATGATCCTGATGATGAAAGATGGTGAATGGACTAGCATGGGCCTCATATAACTCCTCCAAATTTCTCGAGCTCACTGTTATCCTCATTTTACTCCTCTGGTTAGACTAACATAAACTCATAAGGTTTCCTCTGACTACAAGGTAGGGGAATCCAAAAATGGGGACATCATAGTCCTCCCCTCCAATAAATGAACTCAAACCAAAAAGAAGCAACTCTTCATGACACCAAGAAATGCATCCAACTACCAAATAAAATGCCCAGGTTAGAGAGACTCTCCCCACATAGATTATCTCGGTCTCCACACTTAGAAATTACATGAAGCAGACCCAACTCTCTTTTCCTCAACCCAAAATCGCCCTCCTCAAGAGGGATTCGACCCACACATGACAAAAATTTGCTTCCAACAAAATAACTCAGCTGCAATGAAAAGAACTCGACCATTGACAAGAAATTTCAGCTACACGAAGATGAACTTCATCACAATTGAGCACAATGAAGAAACCTGGATGATCTCCTCCCTTCGACCAGCTAGGGTGGATGGTCACACCACCAAAACCAAGGTTCCAAACTCTTTAGGGTTTTCATCCAAAGATCCAAAACCATAAGAGCTCTCTCAATTTCGTTTTTGAAAAAAACAATATGCACAATGAGAGAGAGTACCCTCATTTTCCTTTTATCTTCTTGTTGACCCCTTTTTAGACCCTTTTACCCTTTTAATAAAGTAAAGTGACTTTTATAAACTTTAAGTCACTTAAAACACCTCTTTTTAATGCCAAAAAGTGATTAATTGGCATGTAAGACATTCTTAGACATCAAAAGTTCCTTTCTCATCATCCCATCCTTTAAATTTTTTCGTCTCGATTCTAATGATTTATTACAAAAAGGTGTTCCCTCCAATAAAATGACCCAAATAACATTGTTAGTGCATTTGATTAATTTATACTCAATAATACTCTTAATTCTTGGGAAAAATCAGAATGCCACGAAACCAAGAACAAACTATGAGGAATCCTGATGATGAAATAAGGTAAATGGATTAGGTTGGGCCTCATATAACTCCTCCAATTCTCCCGATCTCACTATTAACCTACCTTTTTCCCTCTGGATAGGATGACATAAACTCATAAGGTCGCCTTCAATTGTAAGGCAGGGGAATCCGAAAATGAGGACCTTGCAGGTCCTCTTTCCAAGAAAACATCAAGGGGTAACTTCCATTCATGACCATTTTAGAGATATTGTGGATGGATTAATCATATATTGGGATTTGTTCAATCCAAAACTAAAGATAATGTATTACACATGGACAAATGGGTGATTAGGGCCTGAACATATCATTGAGAGACTCAATCACTTCCTTCTTTAGAGTTATTTTCTTATGAAAATTATTCTAATAGTATGATCAATTCTCCCATGCTTGGCTTTAGATCATAACCTAATCCTCCTCTCTATCAATGTGAAAGAAAATTTCATGCCAATTCTTTTTCTATTCAACCCCGTTTGGCTAAATGACTTTGTATGTATGGTATCCAATGAGAAAGCATGGAACATACTGACTCAAGGTTCCCCTTATTTTGTTTAATAATTTAAAGTTAAATCCACTAAAAGAAAAATAAAGGAATGGGTTAAATGATTTGTTGTCTCTCCCTCTATAGAATGAGAATCTTTACAGTGACAATTAGATTCCCTTCAAATTACCATGGATGATTGAGAGATCACTCCCTCTCTTTAGGGAGTGGAGTGTGAGTTAGTTGGAAAGTTGCACAATGTCATTAGAAAAGAGGAATAACACTGGAGGATAACTCCCATAGTCCATGGCTAAAGGATGGGGACTGAAATGAAAAACTTTTCACAAGTAGGATTGGGCTAGAAAACTTCAAAATCATGTCAAGGGAATGTCCTTTGATAGCAGTAATTATCTCACTTGGTTTGATGATATTTTCCATGCAATCCATATCTATTTCAAATCCCTATACATGGATGAGGATTTTGCATTAGAAGAGGACATTCATGGCATGCTAAAAACCATCACTAGCTTGATATAAGAGGCAAACATTCAATCTTTAACAAAGACTATAGAAGAGAAGGATGTCATTCAAGCAATCTAGAATATTTCTTCAGATAAGGTACCAGGGACAAATGGGTTCTCCATCTATTTTTATAGGGTGAGCTAGAATATAATAATACATGAATTATGTAGCATGATAAATAGTACCAAATGGAAATCAATGCTAGGAGGAGGTGCCAACTCATCATTTTTGCATTGATACTTAAATAATTTGATCTGAACTCACTTCCAAAGTTTCATCCTATCTCCCTATGTAACACATCTTACAAAGTTTTGACCAAAGTATTAGCTATTAGGATGAGTCCCTTTTTTCCATCACTCCTTTGTTGGACAATTGGTTTAGACAATTGACTGTCACTAATGTCAACCTTTTGATAGTGATGTTGGAGATTGATCTCAACCCTTAGATATTGATGTTGACCCCTCGAGTAGTCTGATAATGAAGTCCAGTAGAACAAAGGTATGGGTAAGGGACCCAATTTTGGTTCAGGTATAAAGGAATGAAGATCAATAAATATGCATGTAAGACTATCATGGATGGATAATACACATCATGTCATTTCCGGTGACATGTGGTACACCACTTAGTTCCTCATGGTTGAGGAAATATGGTTTAGTGAAGTTGGAGAACCCTCATGATTTATATAGAAGCCCCTAGGAGGTCAAATAAGTCAATTTATTCTAGAAGCTCCTAGAAGAATTTTACTAGTCAAAGTGGTTGTAACTAGGAGTTAATCATGAGTTAAGTGGTTGCAAAAATAAAATAATTAAAAATGAATTAGTTGCATCTAGAAGTGGTGAGTTTAATATTTGTGGATAAAGTGGTTGTAAGTGGACAAAGTAGTTAGAAGTGGGTTAGCCCTAAAAGAAGGAAGTGGGGTAAAACAGTTAGAAGATAACCCCTAGAGGAAGCTACTTGGAGAGTATAAATAAGAGAGAAAGGGTATCCTTTTAGCACATAATGAGCACATTTAATATCTATTATTTTGTGAAAAAATTTAATGCATGTACTCACCGATACATCTGAAGTTACGCAAGTTTGAGGTAGAAAAGGAGGGTTGACAACAAACGTTTTGGAGTTGCAGAATTTATGAAAAACAAATCCTAGTTTATGAGGTGTACGCGAGTTGTAGTGGAGGAAGGCGTGTATGTATGTGGGTTGTAGTGGAGGAAGGAGGGTACGTATGTGGGATGAAGTGGAGGAACACACATACATGCATGGGCTTCATAAGAGGAAGTCATGTACCTATGAGAAAGCTCGTGAAAACTTGAGTTGATGAGGGTGCCAAGTTCCCAGAGTCTAAAAGCAAGCTCCCAGGAAGGTCTACAGTGATCAGGTACAACAAGTCTATCTACAGGTTCAAAAGGTATGTCATATTCTTATGTGTAGTTGGATATTTTTGTCTACATGAGATATGGTTATGGGATATTGAGGGTTTTCCCTAGAGAGGATGTTGGTTGTATGACACTTACTATATGAGCTATATCTATAGAAATACATCCTTGGTATGTATGGTATTTATTATTGATACATCTTGCTGTGTTGAGTGTTTAGGCATATCTTGTATTTCTTGGTACATGGTTGAGGGTTTTTGGTTGTGATGTGTTGCTAAAGTTGTTGGTTTAGTTTGAGGCTGCATATTAGTGAGGGTTTGATGTCTATTCCATGTGAGGGTTTATTACACATGATCATGATTGTATACACATGTATGGAACATTACTAGAGAGACATAGATGCACATGGTTTGAGTGATGTTCTTGTGACATTCAGTATGAGATCTATGTATGGTACATATATGATAGTTCACACCTTTGAGATACTTGTACTCAATTGAGGGATATGTATGATGATGTATGAATAGGGAACAATTATAGTCTGGATGCAGTGACAGGTACAGGTGGTTGTGACAGAGGCAACAAAGTTTTGAAGGGAAGGAAGTTTTTGAGTTGCAGAAAACCGGAAACCCTAGTTTTCTAAGGGCGTATGCAGGTTGACAGAAGACATGTATCGTACATATGTGCGCTAAAGGAGAACATGGCGCATACATACACATGTTGCATCATATACAAGTCACGTATATGTTGGTATATGTTGAGACAAGTTATTGGTAGAGGTTGATTACATGTTATTGGTACATGTTGACTACAGAGTATTGGTATAGGTTGTTGGAATACATTAGTACAGGTTTACAATGGTATATTTCATAGTGACATTGTGACAATGGTTTCATCAGTTATTTGACACTTATAATTCAGAGTAGTAGGACGGGGAAAGGATAGGTGTTTGGAGCCGAAGAACTAGGGAGTTGGAGCTTCCTTTAGGCTGGAGCCTGAGAATTATGGGGTTGGAGACTCCTTCTGGTTGGAGCCATATAATTATTGGGGATTTTGAGCTTCCCTCTGGTTGGAGCTAGAGAATTGGAATTTGGTGCTTCCTTGAATGTAATTCTTTGACATATAAGAAAACAATTCTGTGGTTTTCTCCCGCATTGGGTTTCCACGTAAAATACTGGTGTACTGTGTATTGTGTGGATGTGTTTATTATTGTTCATTATGCACTGATGGATGTTAATGTTTAATATGCAATAATATATTGATGATTAACTGATGAACATTGTTGAATAAGTTAAAATAATATGCATTGTGGTTAAAAGGATTAATAAGTGGTATAAAATTATCATTATTGATTCATCCCCCCCTCTCAGTAATCCAACAATTGGTATCAGAGTAGGTCCTTCAAGAAAATAGTTTAACACTGGAAGGAAGATCATGGAGAACAACAATTTGTATAATAATGGAATACCATAGTTTGATGGAAAGAACTATGCATTCTAGAGAAGAAGAATGAAAACATATGTACACGCATAGGGGTTTGATGTTTGACAATCTGTAGTAGATGGATACAAATATCCTGCCACTCCTCCAACAGATAATGATGGAAAGAAACTCAGTCAAAACAATTAGAGAGCTAAAAATTCCATCTTGAATGGTTTGGTTGATTCAATATATGCCAAGGTTATGTATTGTGATTCTGCAAAGGAGTTATGGGACAAAATTCAGAATGTTTATGAAGGGGATGCTAAATTCAAAGGAGCCAAGCTTCAAACTTACATAAGTCAATTTGAACAACTAAAGATGAAAGAAGAGGAAGGCATTGCAACCTACTTTCTACGAGTTAATGACATCGTGAATGTTATTAAAGGCTTGAGAGGAGAAATGAAAGAACCAGTTATTGTTCAAAAGGTACTAAGGTCTCTACCAATGAGATTTGATCCATATTTCATCCCTAGAAGAAATAGCAGACCTAGGTATGGAAAGTATGGATGAGCTACATGGGATATTCACCGCTTATGAAATGATAACATGACATGAGAATCAAGTTACAAAGGAAGCGACATTCAAAGAATCCAATAAGACAAAGAAAAAGAACAAGAAAAATCCAAAGTAAGATTGTAGTTGCAGCGATGATTCAGAGGAAGATGAAGAAATGGAAAACTTCGTAAGAAAGTTGAAAAAAGGAACATGTAAATACAAAGGTAATCTTCTGTTGAAATTTTTTAATTGTGGTAAGATTGGTCATTTTGAAAATAAGTGTCCTTGTGCCAAGAAGTCAGATAGTGATGAAGAGAAAGATCCAAAGAAAGAAAATAAATATCAAAAGGGAAACTGGAAGAAAAAAAGGAAATTCTTCAAGAAAAATCTATACTTAAGAAATGACAGTTCCTCATCTAGTGAAGATGATGAAACCGATAGTGATTTAAAGAAGGTACTATTTATGGCCAGGGAAAATCAAACAAGAAACTATGATAGTTATAAAGAAGAAGGAGAAATTCATCTCAGAGCAGAATTAATTAGTGCCTTAGAAGAGATAAGGAAAGAAAGAAAGAAAAACAAGTCACTCAAGAAAGAACTAAATGAAACCCAGAATCTCAACTCATAGTAAGTCAAGTATATAATTATGAAGTTGAAAGTCTAGGTAGAATAGGATAGAAGGATTGAAGGAATACTCAGAAGTCAGCTAGCAGAGAAGGAGAATATGATTGAAAGGTTGGAAGCAGAAACAATCACTCTAAGAAAAGATCTTCAGAAGAATGACATGCAACAAGATAGCACCAAAACATTGGATAATATCATCAAAAATCAAAGGCTATACCATGACAGGTCTAGGCTAGGATACAACCAAATGCATATTGATAAAGGTTCAAGCTCCATGACAAAAGCTACAAAACAAAAGAGTTATGTAGAATTTCTCAAAGGAAGGAGTCATGGTCAACCAGAATTAGAAAGGAATGAATACAAAAGACCTTATACATTTAGGAAACAAAGAAATTTCAATCATGATCAATCAAGACAGGAACCCAGAAGGACTACACCACAAAGAAAATCATTCACTTCCAGGTATGTAAATTTCTTTTATGTTAATTGTTTTTATTGTACTAACTTTGCACATAAGGTTGCATATTGCAGGGCTTATGAAAGAAATTATCAAGCAATAAATGCTTATGTGGTCCCACAAAATATTGAATTCTACAAATGCCACAACTATGGACACATAGATCGAAATTGTAGAAGCATGATAAAGCCCCCCATGAAAGAAAATATCGATGACAGACACAAGAAGTTTTGGAGAAGAAGTGAAAAAAAGAGGAGTAGGGAAATGAAGAATAGGGCCAAGGAATTGTACATTCAAGATTTGCAGCAACACAAGATCATGATGATTTTACAGGAAAAGAGGAAAGTGTTGTAATTCAAGTAGAGGATGAAAAATATGTCAAAACTCAGGATGATGACATAATTCAGGAAGAGGATGAAAAGGAAGATGTATTCAAAGATGAAGAGGAATATTACATTGCATCAGAGAAGGTAATGGTCTGAGCCATATGGCTTGAAGACTCCCAAGTAATATAAATATTATATAGGGTGAGTCTATGTAGTAATTGAGATAGATCATATAACCATCTTTCAAGAAGCTTACAGAGGCAAGTAGACAGAATCGGAGAAATCGATTAGTAGAAGTACAGTGATAGATGAGTCAACATTGTGGACAATTAAGTAGCATATTTGGATAGATACATGATAGTGGATGAGAGCATGGATTCAGATATAAAGGAATATTATCTAGATGATAATGATACATGGATATTTCAATGCTTATTATTGAATTATTTTTATATATGTCAATTGGTTACTCAAGGAAGCACTAATGGACAATAACTCCAAAAGGTAGCAGGTACAGGAAAACCTATATTTATCTACACATCAACATGCAGAGAATTCATCAGAGAGAAGGATTAAAAAAGGAAGATTAGTAGCATACAGACAGGGAGATACACCCATAGGGGGAGACATTATTTTAACCAGTATTGGTTAGAGCAGGTACAGTGACAGATCGACAGGGGGAGTTAATCCTTTGTCAAAGTGTGAGAGAGAAAGTAATCAGAGGCTTGAAGGCATGGGGAGAATCCCCAAGGAGAGTTTAGTAAGGGTGATAAGCCCAAAAAAGGGAGATGCCCTTTTCCATTGATGTCAAAGGGGGAGATAAAGAAACATTGATGAGGATAAATGATCACAGGTGAAGTATGTGCATGAGTATTTCCATGTCTAAGTGTTGCCATCAATGCCAAAGGATGAGATTGTTGGACAACTGGTTTAGAAAATTGGTTGTCATTGAATTCAACCTTTGGATAGTGATGTTGAAGATTGATGTCAACCCTTAGAGATTTATGTCAATGCTTGGAGTAGTCCAGAAGAGACGTCTGGTAGCACAAAGGTATGGGTAAGGGACCCAATTTTGGTTGAGGTATAAAGGCATGAAGATCAATAAATATGTAGGTAAGACTATCATGGATGTATAGTACACTTCATGCCATTTCTGGTGATATGTGGTACGTCACGTAGTTCCTCACGGTTGAGGAGATATGGCTTAGTGAAGTTATAGAACCCTCGTGAGTTATATAGAAGCCCCTAGGAGGTCAAAGAAGTCAATTTATTTTAAAAGCTCCTAAAATAAGTTTACTAGTCAAAGTGGTTGTAACTAGGAGTTAATCATGAGTTAAGTGGTTGAAAAAAGAAAATATTTAAAAATGAATTAGTTGCAACAAGAAGTGGTGAGTTTACTATTTGTGGATAAAGTGGTTGTAAGTGGACAAAGTAGTTATAAGTGCGTTAGCCCTAAAAGAAGGAAGTGGGGTAAAAGAATTAGAACATAATCCCTAGAGGAAGCTACATGGATAGTATAAATAAGAGAGCAAGTCTCTCCTATTAGCACCTAATGAGAACATTGAATATATATTATTTTGTGAAAAAATTATTGTAGGGACTCAGTGATACATCTGAAGTTACACAAGTTTAAGGTAGCAAAGGAGTGTTGATGGTGAAAGTTTCAGAGTTGCGGAATTTATGAAAACAACCCTAGTTTTTGAGGTGTACGCGGGCTATAGTGGAGGAAGGCATGTACGTACACGAGTTGCAGTGGAGGAACACACATACATACACGAGATGCATAAGAGGAAGTTGTGTACCTATGAGAAAGCTCATGAAAACTTGAGTTGATGAGGATGCCAGGTTCCCAGAGTCTAAAAGCAAGCTCCCAGGAAGGTCTATAGTGATTAGGTACAACAGATCTATGTATAGGTTCAAAAGGTATGTCATATTCTTATGTATAGTTGGATATTTTTTTCTACATGAGATATGGTTATGGGAGATTGAGGGTTTTCCCTAGAGAGTTTGTTGGTTGTATGGCACTTACTGTATGAGATAGATCTACAGAAATATAGCCCTGATATGTTTAGTATTTATTATTGATACATCTTGTTGTGTTCAGTGTTGAGACATATATTGTATTTCTTGGTACATGATTGATGGTTTTTGGTTGTGATGTGTTGCTGAAGTTGTTGGTTTAGTTTGAGGATGAATATCAATGAGGGTTTGATGTCTAGTCCATGTGAGGGTTTATTACAATGATTGTATACACATGTATGGAACATGACTAGAGAGACATAGATGGACATGGTTTAAGTGATCTTATTGTGACATTGAGTATGATATCTATGTATGGTACAGATCTTATAGTTCACACCTTTGAGATACTTGTACTCAGTTAAGGGATATGCATGATGATGTATGCATAGGGAACAATTATAGACTAGATGCAGTGACAGGTTACAAGTGGTTGTGACAGAGGCAACAAAGGTTTGAAGAGAAGGAAATTTATGAATTGCATAAAACTAGAAACCCTAGTTTTCTGAGGGTGTACGTAGGTTGACAGAAGACAAGTCACATACATACAGGGGCTGAAGGAGAACAAGGTGCGTACATATGCGGGCTGCAACATATACAGGTCCCGTATCCGTTGGTATATGTTGGGACATGTCATTGGTACATGCTGATTACATGTTATTGGTACAAGTTGACTATAGAGTATTGGTACAAGTTGGTTACAGGATTTTGGCATAGATTGGTACAGGTTCACAATGGTAGATTTCATAGTGACAATGTGATAGTGGTTTCATCCGTTATTTGACACTTATATTTCAGGGCAGTAGGATAGGGAAAGGATAGGTGGTTGGAGCCACCTTCCGGTTGGAGCTAGAGAACCCGGGAGTTGGAGCTTCCTTCAGGTTGGAGCATGGGAATTAGGGGGTTGGAGCCTCCTTCTAGATGGAGCCAGAGAATTTGAGAGTTGGAGCCTCCTTCAAGTTGGAGCTTGAGAAACTAGGGGGTTGGAGCCAAAGAATTGGAAGTTGGTGCTTCCTTGAATGTAATACTTTGACATATAAAAAAACATTCAGTGGTTTTCTCCCGCATTAGGTTTCCACATAAAATATTGGTGTACTTTGTATTGTGTGGATGTGTCTATTATTGTTCATTATGCACTAATGGATGTTAATGTTTAATATGCAATAATATATTGATGATTAACTGATGAACATTGTTGAATAAATAAAAAGAATATACATTGTGGTTAAAAGGATTAATAAGTCGTATAAATTGCTCATTATTGATTCACCCCTCCCTCTCAGTAATCCAACATCCTTTCCTTTCAGAAAATGAAAGGGGATTTGTGAAATATATGCAAATATATAGTGATGTGTTCTTATTAAATAAAGAAATTCACTCTAATTGGTCTAGAAAGGAAAAATGAATGATATCCAAAATTGATATATTCATGTAGGGTTATTTAGAACTTTGGATTTGCTTTCCAATTTATTAACTAGATAAATTGGGTTGCATGGGACAACCTTGGATAGATTCTATAGTGAATATTATATTTTCATGTTTCATTTAGAGCAAAAGAGGCCTAAGAAAAAGATTCTCTCTCTCTCTCTCTCTCTCTCTCTCATGTTGTATATTCTCATGGCATATTCCATGATATGAAATCCTAAGCATGAAGGAATGAAATTTGTTTTTATATGAATTAAAATCATTAGGGGTGTTAAAGGGATCAACCACCCTCAATTCATGAATGCCACTCTTTTTCTTGGAGGAGTGTCATTAGTAATAGACCATAGGTTCAAGAATGTTTCAAACTCTTAGCTTGATGTTTCTAGATGGGGGGTTAATAATGACAAAATTACATCTACGGATGGAATAATACTATCCAATCTCCGCAACAAATTTCTAGAACCATGAAAATTTTCCTAGTAAGAAAATGTTCCTCTTTTCACTACTTGGGAATCCCTATTGCCTTAAGAAAAATGAAATCCATAATAAATGATGAATATAGTGGTTAAAACTAGTATACCATGTAGTCTTGATTGATTCCATCCTCTCTTTTCTCCCAATATATCAAGGATCTGTTCTTTTGACTTGTATAGGAATGATGCAAGACATCAAGAAGGAGATAAGAAGGTTCCTCTAGTTAGGAAAGAAGAAAAATAGTAGAAATTTCTACCTAGTAAATTGGAACATAGTAAGGGCTCCTAAAGATAAAGAAGGGTTAGAAATAAAGGATCCACTATTGGTGAACTTACTAGGGGAAAGAATCCTATGGAGTGGGGTATCTAGTAATAAGGAATGGTGGAAAGAGGAACTTTGTAAGAAGTATGTTGATGGAGGAATACTTTGATGTCTAGATTCCCCTCTCATAGAATTATATGGATCATCCATATGGTGCTTATGCAAAGAAACATCCCACATTATTAAAGGAAAACTCTATTGGATCCCTGATAATCAACATATTGTTATACCATGGGAGGATAAAATTTGTCGTTGACCTCCCTAAAATAAGAGACATCCCTATCAAATATTAGGGTCTAGCTCTGAATTCTCTAGATCAACACTTTATATGACTTATCACAATGGGAGCCTTCCAGATCAGGGTGTTGGATTGAGTGGAAACATCTTCACCATTATTAACATAATAAAAAACCAATTGCATTATCTCTTCACTTTTCTATGCAATGCACCCCCATCAAAAATCATGCCAAGGATTCTAGAGGATGAGGAATATTAGGTGGACCATACTCATTAAACTAGGCTATGCCCTTTGATTGTATTCAATGGAGATCCCTCCCCAATTGATGACTTGGAAAAGTGTATGGAGATAACATTTCCCCCATAAAGCAAGTATATATGGTTGATAATGGTGAAAATGAATCCTCTAACATCTAATAATTTGAAAAATATATGACTCGAAGGTCCATCCTTGTGCTCTCTTTATAAGGTAGTAGAAGAAACAACCCATAAATGTTTCTTGAAAGTGAATTATTTTTCCAAAGTTAGACACTAGATTTTGTGGAGTTGGGTAAACTTATTAAAATCACATAGACATAGAAGTAGATGTTTATGACTTGGAAAAGGTCATATCTATGGAATCTAGCTAATAAAAAGATTCTCTAGAAATTTTGTCTTGCCATATCTCAATTCCTAGCATAGAAAATTTGGTTAGTGCGTAATGACTCCATTTTTTGGCAAGAGTCATCCACCCCATGAGGAGTAGCTCTCCAAGCTTGAGGGATTTTGTAAGAGACGATTCAAACTAATTGGATAGGTAAATTCTTGGTAGAAAATTATGAAGCTATAGAATTGAAATAGATAACATAATTGATTTTAGAATTCCATCAATCCTCCAAACTTTAGTTGAGAAAGTTGACTAAATCTCACAAGTGGTAGCTTTGATTGGGAGATGATGATATCCAAAGTTGGAAAGATAGAATAAAGCAATACCTATTGTTCTTTGATGTAGCATCAAAAGGAAATGCAAGGGGTGTAATTTCCAACGTTGAAGAACATAAAGAAATTGAATATGTATGGGGATTGGAGATAACCCCCAATAATGAAGCGAAGTCTCTCATAGTTTTTCAAGGTCTCGCAACATCCAAGGAGAAATGAGTGACCCAAGTTTTAGTGACTAATGAATCTACTATTATCATTCAAACCTTGGCCAAATTTAATCCTTTGCAAAATGCTAAGTTATCCCATTTGACACATAGGATAATATCCCTAAGCCTCTACTTCATAATTATTTTTCCACATCTTAAGATCATGGATTGGAATGGTGGATGCATAAGAAAATTTGGGAGTAATCCTAGGGGAAGGGTTGATAAATATCAATGGGGGTGATATCTTTTGTATCCTTCCCATGCATTGTCTTGCATTTAAGGTTATGAATCATTCATGAAACAAATGCATCATCATGCACCTTGGAGTTGATGTGGAGTTAATACTTCGGCCTGCATGCCCTTATGCCATAATCATGCTAGTGTGTGAGACATTAAATAATGATACCACCTTGACGGTGAATGCAAGCGGTTATAAAATATATTTGAATATGGAAGAACATTGTGTGGTATACCCTAGTCCCACTTTTGGCTTCTACAATAGAGTAAAGGAGATTGAGAGCAAGGTAGACCAAGCTAGATTTAGTTCCTTTTGGTTCAACACTATCTCACTATCAAAATGGTCATTATCCTTATTAACATAATTTCTATGTTCTGTGTGACGTATAGGAGGTTTAACATGGCCTCCAAATATGTGAGGAGTTCTCAATAAGAATCAATGTAATGTGAAGAATTCAAACTTTAGGTGGAACCAATTGCAAGCTGAGTTGGATCAGAAGTTGAAGGAATAAACATAGAATTAAAGATGATTGTGCCATGGGAAATATTTCTTAGTTGATGGGATTAAAGGACTGATCTAGGACGATTCAGAACACTCGCAGAGGTCCAGGAAGATCCGGAACACTCATAGAGGTCAAGGAGGATCCAAAAATGCTCAAAATTCGAATGTCTCAAATATTCTTGAAAAGGAATTCATTGCGTAGATATTGTTGATAGTTTTCCAATGGTGCAAAAATTGCCTCAAACAAAGTTCATATGCAAAAGTTATAGCCGGTCAAAGTTTGGTCAAACTAGGGAAAAAATCAAACAGGGGGTGCCATGTCGCAGGCCCACATGTTTACATGTGTCATCTGTACAACTTTTAGGATGACATCATGATGACTTCAACAAGATGACATGGCAACACGAGAGGTTTCCACATGTCACTCATTTTTGTCATTTTCAGGCACCCATGTGGACCAATAAAAAAGTGCCACGTGTCATTCGTACGATGACATGGAAGGTGAGAGATTAAAGGTACGATCAACATCCATACACTGATGTGTCATATCCATACAGGAACATGTGACAGTGATGTGGAAAAATGATGATGTAAGCAGGTGACTGTGCAAACAAATGGACCAACGAGAGAGTGTCACATGACACTCTTCGATTGGCCAATAATGGCTCAAGTAGAATAAAATTGATTCCCCATTGGATTCAAAATCATGAGCTCCAACGAAATATTCCAATGCCTTAACTAGATGCTCCTACCAATGTGCCATACAGTTGGCTTGTTATAACAAACAATAAATATTATATTTAAAGTGTAACAAATCAACCCAGGTATATAACACAAGTTTTGGGCCATAGTCAGGATGACCTAGGCCTATTTAAAGGGAACATAAATCAATGCAATTGGACATGGAGTACAAGGCATAGAATTTCTTTCCAGGAATAAATATTGTCTCAATTTGCGTGCCAAGAGAATCCTAGTCATGGTTTTGTCTTCATTTGTGTGCCGAGGAGCACTATGTCAGAACATATGCTTGTTTATACTCATTTTTATTGTTTTCTCGAGAGGAGTATTATGGTAATGTTATTTTTGTGCTAAAATTATATCTATGAAAGTATTAATCCATATTTCCATTAATGAGCACCATAGTGTATCATTTGGCGTGTAAAGAGGGTAAAATTGAGCCAGTTCAGAATATAGTCGCGTTTATACTCATTTTTCCCAGAATTTCACAAGGAATTCAATAATATACTCTATTTTTGAGTTTGAGCAGTGGAATTGAAGAGTAACTTCAAATTTGAATTTGTAAGTCCATTTTGTATTGTAATTTTGACATTTGAGATTATGGAAAGCGATTTCACTATTTAAAAGGGAACTCAGGGATGTAGCAAACTTTGTCATCAATATTGTATATTTGAGTTCTTTTATTTTCTACTATGTTATCTCATTATTATTCAATTTATTCATCCTTTTATGAGATCTTGGATAAGTAGCATATCAACATGTGTTCTACAAATCACCTCAACATGATCAAGAATTATTTTGAATCAAGTTAGATGCTACTATGGGTTTTTAAAGATTAAGATTGGTATCTAAGGATTTTCATATCAAGTGGTATCAAAGCTAGTTTTTATGTGTATTTGCGAGTTGATGTGGATTTGTTCAAGACTCAAGTTGGTGAAGGTGTTTGAAGGCTATCAGTATAGATCTTGTTGAGAAGACAACATGAGTAAAGCTCTCATGATGCTAAGTCTTGAGAAGGATATTAACCGACAGATTCAAAAGGAGAATTATGAATTAAAGATGCAACTACAATCTCTCGAGGAAGAGAAGTAGAAGCTTCAAGATCGATTGATATATCATGAGGAATTCCACAAATGTATTTTTAATGAGTTGGAAAAGAAGTTGTAGAATAAGGATTAGACATTGGCACCATTCCATGAATTTGGGCAAGTAGAGAATGAAAAGTATCCAATGCAAGATAAACTATCTCCTTTAAAAGGTATGATCGAGAAAGATAATTCCTCGTATTCTTCTTCTCCCCATCAAGATGGAGAATGCTCAAGGACGACTGAAGTAAGGATAACTTCACATGAAGAGGTCCTTCATAAGCAGTCAGTCTTACTTTCCATCCTAGGGAAAGGTCCCAGAGAAAGGTAACATATGTAAGACATCTCCAGGAAGAGATGTGCACTCTAAAGAGGCAGTGAAGACATTCCCACTTGTAATATTGGTATATGGTCTACGTGTCCATGTGATTCCTATGGAACTAGTAACCATAATATGGAGAAATGTCAAAGAACACAATCCTTGCAAGAAAATCCATTTAAGAAGAAGGCCAAGGGAAAAAATTATTTCTAAAGAAAAAGGAAAAGGGGGGATGACAAGAAGGGATCATGGTTCCAATATGGGAACAAGACACTTTGCTCTTATTATGGTAAGAGTGGAAATAAGATAGAGAAGTGTTGGACACTTTATTCACACTTATGTCTGAAGAAGAATCGAAAAGATGTAAAGTCACCTACAAGAAGAAAGATAACATCCCCAAGTGAAGTTAATAATATTGCTGAAAGATTCGAGAAATAATACTTCTTAATTGTTGGTCTTAATAGTGTGACATATGAAGACATCGAGATATGGTTTGTGGACACAAGCTCATCTTGCCACATGACATGAATGAGATCAATATTCCTGAATTTCTCAGAGATCAACACAAATTGTTATGTAGGATCTAGAACTAACACCAGAAAATAAATAAGAGGGTATGTATATGTAAGATTCCAGCTCGAGTCGGGAGTATTTATGGGAATAGAACATATGTTATATGTTCCATATTTTAAAGTAAACCTACTCTCAGTTGCATCTTTTGAAGATGAAGGATATGCAGTTGCATTCCAGGATGTCCAGGTATTGGTGTATTCAAGGGAAGCTACTCAAGACACAACAATAGTGCTTGGTATTCACAAGGAGAGGTTATATAGGTTACTTGGAAGACCTATAATTGAGTCTAATGGTTTATTGGATTCAACATTAGATTCAATGTTAGATTCAACATTAGCATTAGAGGCATTTTCAGAGATAGGAAGTTGTGAGACTCCTTCCAGTACAATTGGAATAATGATTCCATGAAGAAAACCACCGATCAGAAAAGATTTCATTGTAAATATGTATATTTGTAAATTGCAAGTTAATATGCATATGTTGATACCTTCTAAATCCATTTTTCTTTTTGTATTATAAGGCTTGTAAGCCACTCATTATAGAATGTTAAGAGTGAGAGGAGTCTTGTAAGATTTTTGTATAGCCACCTTATAGATTTTTAAGAGTGAGAGGAATATGTAAAGATTTCTATATAGCTACCTTATTCCAGAGTGAGAGAAGTCTTATATGGATTTCTATATAGCCGCTCTTTGAAAACTTATAAGAGTGACAAGGATATTATAGCTATTTCTAAGTTTTTCAACAACAGTGAAGACAATTGTGATTGTCTTATTATCAACTAAAGAACTGCATATGGATCGAATTGTCTAAGTTAACATTCTTATTTTGAAGTACCGAAGGTGAAAGAACATAAGGATGCAAGCAATTGGAACATTTATATCGAGAGTGAGAAGAGCATCATAGTAATGTAAATCTTCCTAGAGATGGTAGAGATAAAAGGTATATACTTGTAAAGATGTATATTATTGCTATGAAATCTACAAGATATCATGTCATGTTCATGTAGATGTACACCTTGAGCAAAAGCAGGTCAAACCGTACAAATGTATATATAGAGGATATGTTTAGAGTTGATTTTAAGGCAGAAGAGAGGAAATGAACATGGAATTCATTTAGAGACTCCTACAAATACATTAGCAATACATGAACAGTGAGTCCAAATGGGAAAGACATAGATCAACATTCAACTTGGTTTCATGATTGCAACTAGGAAAGCCTTTAGACTAAAGAAACCTATTGGCAAAATTATCTATTCTCAGTGGATAAATGGAGATGAAGGACCCAAAAATTCTCTCAGTCTATACTAATCTATATGTTAGTGATTCTACAGGTGCCTGCATGGTAGATTTCTTGTCACAGGAACTTGATTTTTGCAGATCCTTTTCATGAAATCTCAGATTAAAGATTTGAGAGAACCCGTCTTTCCTTTTTTTTTTCTGGAACTTAAGATGTTTCTTTTCCTATGTTTCGAGATTATAGATTCCTTTGTTTTGCTATTTTGAGACTATATTGTACATGTTTTTCGATCTATGTCGATGAACTGAAATGTAAACAAATTATATCATCTTAATATAATTGAGAAAATTTTCTATTGAAAAAAAGGTTAGATCATGATAAGATAAAATGATAAAATTCTAATTTACATGAATTTTTTATAATATCCTTATCAAATTGTAAATGCAGTGAAGCTATTACCCGTGGGTCCGACTATCATTGATTGATTTGCATGTTACGAGTTTGTGAGTGGCTATAATCGATATGCCTATGAGAATGCGCGCACTAGTTAAGCCCCGGAGCCCATCCTCGCAAAGTTCTAGTGCACGCATATTTCACAGAAATTGAAACCTTTTTTCCCTTCCGCGTCCACGCCTTTCTTTCCACTCCAGAATGCGTGGTTTGTATTCAAGTTTCTACCTCCTTTCGTTCTAGAAGATTCTACTGCTTGATTTCCCTAATCATAATCTCACACGTCTTTTATACAAATATATGATGTGGTTTTAATTCATTTAAATTAAAAGACCATCGTTTTCAAAATATTATTTAAAATTTTCAAATTCTGATAGATGGAGATATTGTTGACAATCTTATGATTGATAGGCAGAACAAAAAACGGGTGTCCAATATACCATAACATCCCCTTGGACTTCATTCGATTCAACAACAATTGGCTTCCATAATGATGGCTTTATGTTCATTTTTTAATTAAATATTTTAAAATTTAAAAAAAGGTTTGAAAAATTTGTCAAATTTCTAAAATCAACATGTCGGCAACTATATTGCTATGTTTTTAAAGTTGACATGTTAACAACCATAAAGATTCTCAAAGCTAACTTTATTATACCTGCTGCTAGACATGGTATATAGCTTTGAGTGAGGCTTGACTTTCTATTAGTTCATGATTGACCAAAACATATACACCTCTTTACCTAAAGTTTTGAAAAATAATGATTTATTTTAAATTTCAAATCTCATTTATCTTAGATCTTATTGGCCAAAGACTTTGAAGTCTTATTGCTGCCTTCACTCCCCCAATGTTATTGTAATAAATATTTCTGCCATCTAGTCATTTCATGCTTGCTCCTTCTCTCCCTATCTCCTTAAACAATACTTTCATTATTATATTCGGCAGGTATATGCTACCTAGTAGCCTTGTTAATATTCAACATCATTTTAAAAACATCATTTTTTTAATTGAATATTTATTCTTCTTCCCCAACCGCAGTTTTATAAATTAATATATATATATATATTTTGAATTGAATATTTCTTATTCTTCTTCTTATTATTCCTGTGTGTATTCTTTATCAGTTGCAGTTTTATCCACTGAAAGAAAGATCTATATGATTTAAAGACATCGACTGTACACGTTTCTACTCTGGAAAAAAAATTACCCGCAATTTTTGCATAGGAAAGAACTCCGATACCACTTGTAAGATACCAAATGTATTATAATAAGTAGAAACAAAAATATTGCAATAAATACCAGTCGAACAACAAAATATAGAGAATCACAACACTAAAAATTATACCTTTATTGATAGAAAGCCAAGTTCACTTGCCTCTTCGAGGAGACAACCTCGAGCATAACAGAGCTCTATTACAATAATTATCAAGACGAAACAAAAAATTTTCATGTCTTCTACTCATATTTATATTAATTTTATCTTCTAAAGAACATTATAGGGGAAGATCTTTCTAGAAGCTAAAGCTTCTATGAAATCTTCTTACATCACACTTGTTTACATTATTAAATATGCATTATTAACTAATGTCTACCTTTATTACATGGAAAATATATTATTATACTTACATGAGGGGTTAGGGAGATTAGGTCCCTAACATATAAAGAGCTAACTATAAGGCTTACATGAGGGTTTATTGGCCAATTAGAAAATTCATAGACATCTCTTAAACTAGAAGATAGAGATGCAGTCTTTAATGATGAACATCACTTGCAAGAATTAATCCATGTTGTTGCTGATGAATTTTATGGACAAATCCTTGATCAAAGAAAACATTATGTTGATATGTTTTTCTCACAAAAGCTTTGTGATATTAAATATGAGAAATGAGTAGAAATGCACCATGTAAGATATTTTATACAAAACACTAATCTAGCTTATCTTAGATATTATTTATCTTCATGATATGGAATGATTCTGAATCTTGTTAAAGAAGGCTTCGTGACATGAAAATTGACTTGGATAATCTTTCACTCGCTGGTTTACATGCAAAAATTGAAAAAGCAATCAAGATTGCTTGCATTGAAGCAAAAACAACATAATAGTTAAAAAAAGAGTCTAGATTTCTTTCTCAACCCCTTTGTAATGAATTTAGGGAGACTTGTGATTTTTAGATGTCATAAAAAGGAAAATAAGTTTTCTAAATCTCATAGTTGTCTGCAAGGGTCAAATAAGTAAAGGAAAGAATTTTAGATTTTCTAGGCCTCCTAGGAAAATTTCTTTCAAAGGAAGATCACATGCAAGAAAACAAAGCAAATGTTTTATTTGCAAAGAAAGTCATTGGGAAAATAAATTTCCAAATAATTCCAAGTCTAAGAAGCATACCAAGCTCATCAAATTGTTTTCTAGGATAGTTACTTTGCATGTGATCCCAATGTTGTATATTTATTTACTCTTCTCTCTCATGTTGATTATGATTCTCTTGCATATCCTTCATCTCCTACATCTTGTTCTTCTTATGATTATGAACACGACTTTCTCTCTATCAAAATGCTTTCTTTTTCCTCTATATCTCCTTTCCTTGATTCCCTACAAGCTCAATTAACAACCACTCCTGCTTATGAATTTCGCAAACGTGGTTCCCTGCAAACATAGATTTCGACCCTTTTCATTGGAAGCGTGGTGAACTCTTACTCCCTCTTCAATCCTTACCCTCCTCCATACACTTCTCTTCTCCCTTATGAATCAAGCCTTGATGTTGATTATTTTATTGATCAACATACTGCACACCAGCTTAGACAAGCTCATAGAGAAACGGAAATCCACAAGCTACAAGAAAGAATCAAAAGAAACAAAAGAGAAATAAGAAAGTGGATTAGTGAAGTTGTAAAAGATAAAGAAAAGTTGCAGGTAATGCAATTATAGCACGAGAGAAGGCAAGGTGTCATCTAATCTTGTAGTAAACTTCTCTCCAGTGATCAAAATACTAAAAGTTAGAGTTCCCATTAATCTAAAATTGTGATTGAATTTTCCATGATAATTTGGCAAAACCACTCAAATTTCTAATTATACTTAAAATTAAATTTTAAAAATATTATTATTAAATTTGTAATGGGAAAGAGAATAATTTTATTACAAAATTAACACTTTTTTTTCCCAACTAAAAATTCATTAAGAATCAAATAAACTTTCTAATACAGTGTAACATATAAAATCATAAGTCATGACTACTTCTGTGGAATACAAAATTAACTTACTCCAACTACTAAAGCTAGCTAAAAATTAGAGAAACACCACCCAAAAAGCTATTCCCCGTGGGTCCGACTATTGTTGATTGATTTGCATGTTTGCTGCACTCGAGAAGAGTCTGTCAACGGAGTAATCGATATGATTCGAAAATGCGCGCACGGCGCCCATCCTCCTCTCCCTACCTATTGTTTTGGCGTTTGGTTGTTCATATTTCTATAAAATATTTTTAAAAGCTTTGTAAAAATGATCAAATTAATAAAATCAAGATGTCGTTTGTAAAAGATAGAATTATATTTATTAATATAAATATTTTTTCTATTTGAAAAAAAACTATCGAGATTTGTAAGTAAGCTTGAACATGATTTTATAAACATCATTGGTTTTATTGAATATTTTTATTTTTATTTTTTTTTATTTTTGTCAATTTTGAATATATTTTTATGATTTATTATTTTAATTTATATAAAATAATAAAATCTTAACATTACATTAATTTTAAAATTAATGTAAGACGTTGATTAGGGGTGTTGTTTTAGGAGAATCAAAAGAGTGGAATTTATGACTAACAACAAATCCTCAAATCTAACTCTAAACCAATTGAATTAATCTTGAAAACTATTAAAAAATCTTATTAAATTTTTTTAAAAAGACAATAATTATTTTTAAAAGTTTAAATAAATAAAATTAAATAATCAAAAACACATTTTTAATATAAATATATATAATATATAAATAAACTAAACTATATAGAGCATAACTAATATTAAAAATTTTAATATAAATTTTGTACTACCTACAACTAAATAAAATAATGTGAAATAAATTTAAATGAAATAAAATTATAACATTTACATTTATAATTTAAATTAAATATTATATGTTGAATTAATATGCCAATAATTTTACAATATCTATAACATACATTATCTAAAATTATGATGTGTGATAAAACAAATCATAGCAATAAATAAATAAATAA
>ML777418.1:0-21591 GCA_009831015.1 Picea engelmannii
GGACGGACATTTTCGCCCGTCAACAGGCATTAATAAGGCCTCCAAAATATTTCAAAGAACCCAAAAACTATATGTTTAGGCAAAAAAAGAAATGTATAATAATAAAATGGGGTGAAAATGTCATTTACCATTTCATTTGTGCCAAGATTTGTAGCAGTGGAGAATTTTCCATTTGGAGGTGAATCTTGTTTTTCTCGGTGCTAGAGCTATGGTCAACCATTTTCCTCGATGTTTGGACTAGGTTCATTCTCTTCTTACCTTATTTCATTTACATGGTTCACATTTTATTTTAAGGTAATAAATATTTTTAAAAAATGATGCTCTGGGTCGGCCCAAGCGCCCAAAAAGATTGGCTCTCCTCTAAACGCCATGGGAGAGTGTTGAATGGCTTGTAAAATGACCCTCTTAGTCAGTAAAGGGATCGTTTATTCTTTGGTGTAGTGGCTATGAGGGCGCTATCCAAAAAACCACAAGAAAAATTGCCCAAAAATGGCCAGCACGTGCTCAAAACGTGAAGAAGTTTTTTTTTGTTTAAATTTTGAACATTTCAGTGGCCGATGTAAGGATGTGTGGGATCATTGATTTGAATGCAAAGAGGGTGTTGGTCATTTATAAAATAAAACAATCATTTTTAAAAATTTTGAAAATTGCCCAAAGATTGCCGAAAAATGTGATTTTTAATGAAAAATTTGATTGTTGATGCAGGTGATTTTGGCAACAATCATGCTTGAGGGGAAAGAAAGAGAGAATGAGCTCGATGATGTGGCCTCTTTGAAAATTCCTCAATCAAGAGCCACATTGAGGGATTTTGGTCTCCTCAAATATGTCAAAATGCAAAAAATGAAGAAAGAGGTCCTTCTTCTTGAGCATATGATTAGGTTGTGGAATGTTGCGGAACAAGGATTCCAGATGGGAATGCAACTTCTTACCATCGATTTGGAAGACATGTATTTAATAACTGGTCTCTCAAAAATAGGGGCTCCCATAGCTCTAACTGGACAACGGGTACTTCTCGTGCCCGTGGATGAGTATGTGGCAAACCATTGTGTCCTGGGAGCGAGACTAGTGGGTGGCAACATTGCGATCAAAGATATCAAGGATCTACCTCTTCGATCCATTTTGTTTTCCATTATGAGTATAATGGGAAGTACGAGTGCACACCTAGTTTCAATATCACAAGTGGCCTATGGTTTACAGTGTCTAGAGCCAACACTGTTTAACTAGAGCGCAGGGTTCCTTCCTCACATGAAGGAACAGATTACGAGATGCAGATCAAGGAAGCAAAAGCAGTTTGGTTCTGGTTCATTCTTGGTTTTTTTCTTCTTAGAATGAATTCCTGGGATGCAACCTCATATTTCATTACCGGTATGGCCAGCGAGAGAACCACGTATGGAGTGGTGGACCAACCTGTCTCCAAGACTAGGCCCAGATTCAAAGTTCAAATTCACCGGTGATTTATTCACTTGGCTGAGACACCAATTGATCATGATAGAATAATTTCCATATGCTGGAGTATATTTCTAGGCAACATGTATTTGGTTCTTCCAGAAGCCGAGGATTTGGATGCGTCAGTTAAGAAACCAAACTGATCTTGTCAAGTGTTTTTAATTTTTTAATTTTTGAATGTTATAATTTTTTTTTTAGAGTACATAGAAGAGTCTTTAACAAACATATCATTTCATCATGTAGATAGAGGAGAAACACGTCCAACAGATATGCCAGCACTGGGGTGTTGCGGGGATGCTCAGATAGCGATAGATCAAGGGGTAGCGGTAGGAGGTCTCTTGGAGGTTTAAATAAACCTCCAAGGTCTCACAATGGGTATCTCTCCTCTCACGGGAAGTACCACTATATCTACAAAGACACACTGTGGGGGTGTCTAAGAGTCTTAACTCTTTACTAAGGTGAATAGCCCATGTAGTGATATGTTACTCGCAGCATAATGTGATGCAGGGATATTAGGATGTTCTTGATGATTGGAAAGTATGTATGACGATGTTTATGGGTGTGAAGACCCACATTTTGCCTATCTATGTACCATTTTTTATGTAATCAAACTTTTTCAGTCATGATATATATATATATACATTTTTGAGTTTTTACAGTGCCAAATGATTTTCAAATGATGATGTCTCTTATGTGATGTGTTTTAATTTACATGATGATATGTGATGTGATTCATTTATTTTATGAGAACGTATCTATATGCGAGATATCTATCCATAATGTAATTTTCTAATGAACCCCAAAATGGTATTGAGTTCTCTTGGTATGTGTCAGTATTCAATAAAATCAAACGTTCGTTCAAGACAACGAACTAGTAGGTGGAGTCGTACCAAGATAGGATTACAAATAGCATAGACTCGATTGAGTTGACAGACCACGAGTTGAGAGTCCATATTGACAATTATGCGAGAAATGCCTAGGGAGGATGCTTTGGTTAAAAGTATGATGAAAGCATGATATTCTGCCATGTTATTAGTTGTCGATCCTAAGAAAATACCTTCGAAACTCACCAAATCATTGGAGTGGTACATAACCCAAGTTGTGGAAGCAATGTTCTGGGTGTGTCGATTAGCACCATCCACAAACCCAACAAAGATAGGAAAGGGAGATGTCATCTACGCATGAAAACACAAGACACAGTATAAGGCTAAGGAAAAAACTCGAGCACGCAAAAGAAAAAGACACACCAAACTAAAATACAATAGTGTACAAAGAATGTATGATATATGTCCTAAGCATAGTACTTCTTCAGGTAAAGCCTGTTCTGAGGCTCACCCAGAGAGATTTTATCATAATCCACTAACTCATAGGCGCCTCTATGTAGAACACGTTTTAGGATGTAAGGACCATGCCATAGAGGTTCTAACTTACCTGTCCATAACTTGTCATGAGCCTGGTCATAAAAGAGGACTAGGTCTCCTTCTGCAAAAGTGTGAGGATGGACAGACTTGTCGTATTGATTCTTGATTCATTTTTTATATGTATCATTGACAAGAGAAACATCATGACGTGTTTCATCCAACCTAGTCAAGTGTAAGAAACGTTCTTCTTCAGCAAAAGTGTGGGGAAGGAGTTCTAATATGAGTTTTAACGAAGGAATTTCGCACTTGATTGGTAAAATATCTTCTATGCCATAAACTAGATGGAAAGGAGTGAAATGAGTAGAAGTTTTTACTAAGGTCCGGTAGGCCCAGAGAGCGGAGAAAATTTGTAGATGCCAGGATGTCTTGTTGGTCCCTACCATCCAATGGATCATAGTTTTGAGGACTTTGTTTATGGCTTCAACGTGTCCATTCGCTTGAGGATACTACGGGGATGAGTTCTCATGGCAAAAACCCAACTTGGCATGCAACTCACTCATCATCTGGTTTTTAAAGTGTGAACCATGATCAATGACAATTGCGTGTGGAACACCAAAACGAGTGATGATGTGGTTAAAAAGGAAAAGAGCTGCAGTACGGCCATCATTCAGAAAGGTAGGCATAGCCTCAACCCATTTTGTAAATTAATAAATGGAAATGATTATATAACCATAACCCCCGACTGAGGTAGGCTTACATTGCATGAAATCAATTCCCCATTTGGAAAAGGGGTTGATGGCAACAATGGGATGCAGCAGAGCAGGGTGGGTTCGTGCCTTTTTGTGAAAAACTTGGCAGGGTGGGCATTTTTTGACTGCCTCAATACAATCTTTTAAAATTGAGGGCCAAAAGTAGTCGGAACATAAAATTTTCTGAGCGGTAGCCATCCCAGAAAGATGATCGCCACAGGCTCCAACATGACAATCATTAAGCATGTGTTCAACCTCTTCATGAGTTAGACAGCGTCCCAGGATAGTGTCAATTCCTCAACGGTATAAAGTGTCGTCGATAATAAGGTAACGATGTGAATGGTGGCGGATACAACAACATTATTCTCGAGAGATATCGGGTTAAAAACGTTGGGTCTGGAGATAAAGAAGGATATCTCCATACCAAGGATCGGATGTGCTAATGAGGAACAGAGTTTCATCTGAGAGAGAATCTTTGGGCTCGATATCTTCATCAACATGGGGAAAGTCACAAATAAGCTCTGCAAACACCAAGGACTTTTTAGCTTTGGATTTAGTGAACTCGAGATCGAATTCATGAAGGATAACGATCCATTTCGAATATTTTCTCACAAGAACTTGACGTGTCAAAATGTGGTACATGCGGTTCGAGTCTGCAATAACCGTGGTGGTGTGTAGAAAAATGTAGTGACAGAATCTCTGGACATCGATGATGGATTCTAGAGCCAACTTTTCAACATGTGAATATCTAAGCTCTAGACCAGATAAACACTTGCTCAAATAATATATCACATGCTCCTTGTCGTTAGGGTCCTCTTGAACTAACACCATGGAAATAGTGGAAGTGGAGGTTGCTAAGTGAAGGATATAGTCCTTTGTGTAATTCATAGGATGTAATAAAGGAGCATTGGTTAATGCATGCTTAATAGAAGTAAACGAGCATTCAACAATGTCATCCCAAACGAAAGGGGTGTCTTTCTGTAACAAACACATAAATCCTTTTGTAATCTCAGCATAGTTATAAATGAAACGGTGAAGAAAGTTTGCTTTCCCCTGCAAACTTTGGAGTTGTATCATATTGTTAGGTGGAGGTAAATCCAAGATAGCCTTAATTTTTAAGGGATCCACCCGAATCTCATCCTTGTGTTATAACCCTATAATTCATAGGATCATTTGGTGATTGGAAAATTTCACTCTAGATGTATTTTGGCTTGCAAATAATATTTCATTTCTGCAAATTATTTTCAAGGAAAGGAAAAGAAAAGAAAATTCATGATTTTTTACGCTGAGTGGTGTTTCCTAATCCCATGGATACAAAATCAAGGGAAGCAGTGCACAAAACCCACAAAAAAAACTAAACCTAAGTTTTTGCTGCATTTGTGCCTGGAGAATAAAGAACATGCTTAGATCAATGGTCGATCTAGCGGTGCGTAGATCAATGGTTGATAGTGGATTCTGGACCCCCTCGACTGTTTTTTTTAACAGTGGGGGGGGGTTCTAGAATGGTGACTAAAAAGTACGCACAGATCTACGATCATCATGACAGCGCGCAGATGGACGGTCTACAGGCGATTTTAGGCCCTCTTAACCATTTTGCCTTTAACGATGGGGGGAGTCCGAAATGAGGTGGTTATTCTGGCGGTCCCTATGCCAACGTGTCATCAATCCATTGCATCAGACCTCATCCACTCTAGACCACTTACTTCTTACCACTCTTCTTACTTACCACCTTTCTAACTTACCACCATACTGGCGATACCATACCGCCCCTGCCTCATGACATCATCCTCCATTATCCCAACACCCATCCATGCATAAACCAAACTTAGGATAAACAAAAATAACAATAAATTAATAAGGTTAATAAAGTTAGTTTAATTAGACCAATAAGCTAAGTTAGTTTTGTTAGCAATTGATTAACTATTAATTAATTAATTAGCTAATAATTAAGTTGGTGTTTAGGTTATTTTAGGTTAGTGTTAAGTGTTAAAATAAAATTAATTAATACAAAACCCATTTAATAAAACAATTAAAATATAATACATATAAACAAACATAAAAAACATAAAACAAAAGCGTAAAACAAATAAAAAATAAAATAAAAGGAAATCACGTAAAACATATAAAAACAATACAATAAAAATTAAAAGTCAAAACGCATATAATAAATAAATCAAAAAAGTTAAAAGGTAATAAAACAAAAAGTAAAAACAAAATTAAAACATTTATCCTAAGTTCTACCCACCCGCAACTTTACCTTCACACATCTCCAAAATCTAATCAACGAACATAAAAAATTCCGGACCCCCCGTGCTTTTCGAACTTTAACGCGGAGGGATGAAAAGAGGTATTGGGAGGGACACTTGTCACCTCCAAGTGATTTCAGACCCCCCCTCTCAATACCACTTACCACCTCAGGGAGGGGTCCGTAATACCACTTACCTCTCCAAAACCGCCCTCCCCCATTTTCACAAAACCATTGTTTTTCCATTTTTGACTAGTCTTATGCTGAAGCAGATTCCGGGAAAACAAAAATGAATTTTAAAAAACTGAGAGAGGTTTTTCTCCATAATAGGATGAATAATGAAAAACTCTCAGGTTTTTCATAGGTTCCACCAGTTGGAAGAATCAAAGTTGTCTTTCAGCCTCATTTTTTGGATTTTTGGTTTTTCTGTTATAGTCTCGATTTTGTGGGAGCTGGAGGAGAATTTGGCAAAACCAAAGGAGGTTTTTGTCCAAATTAAGTTTTTTCCCTAGTGTCATCATTGAAGAGAAACAGATGTCTGTGCGGACCCCTTTTTTGCATAAATTTGGCTCGTCTTTCATGGCAGACAGTTCAGGATTTTTGGGGATTTGTTGCTATTTTTAGCCGAGGTAGTTGAACTTGACCTCCTGAGCTTGGAGAGAGTCAGCTTATATATTGAAGTATGGAAAATGTGGAGGGTTTGATGATTTATCTCAGGATTCATGCCCCACAGGGGATACATTGTAATTTTCTTGATAATTTTCCAGAAATAAAAATTGTAGCTGCAAGATTCTTGTGTTAGACTCCCTGGTGATGTTTTTCTCTGAGTAATTGTTTTCTTGCTATGTTAATCCATTTGATGTTTTCCCTGATCCAGTCACTGAAAGAAATATTACGAACATAACTTGTTTTTTGCACTATGTTTATGGTCTTTTAATGGTCTGCATGTTTTCATCTGAAGTTGAGCATAGGAATTCTTATATGCTCCTCTGCTTGGTGGATTTTCCCTTATTTTACTCTCCTCCACTTTCATTTAATTCAATTTGATCCAATAGTATTTCTATCCTGCCCTGTAGTTACAATATTTACATCTGAGATAGATCCATTTTCAGAAAGGTAGACCCCATGGCCCAATGAAAATTCAAGTTTTTGATCTCCCAAACATACCAAATCCATAAACAAACCCATGTTCTAGATAACTAGCCTAATATATATTCAAACAAATCTATATCAAATAGAGAGATCCCTCTCTGAGTCTTGGAGGGATAGATCCAAGACTCGAAGTGGTTTTGATGTTTCCTCTGTGACTACCTCCATATCGTTGGGAAAATTACAGAGTTCTAACAGAATGGAGACCATACTAGGGACTTTCCCCAGTAGTGCATTTCAAGTTCTAGATCTTATCACTGATGGTGGATAGTGAGCAGACATAAGAAGGATGAGATCATTCACATGGCGAATCCAAACAGATCCAGACAGTGCCAACTCAAAGACTCCACTAGAGGAAGAACCAAAATCATGACCAAGTAGCCTAGAAGGACCAGGTACTCAAGCTCAAATTTCATTCATGATATTATTGTTTCATCTGCAATTACTTTCTCTCTTATCATGATCCTAGTCTAGAGTATATTGTTGAAATCTAGGATGATCATTTTCAACCTGAAGAGCCTCAAAGGATTGAGCCCATTCCCATATCTCTGGTACACACTCAAATACCTATAGGAAGCCTTGATAGACATAAGCCTCCTGCCTTATTTCCTACAGATGTAAAAATCTTTGATACATATGTAAAAATTCCATATTCACAGGTTAAAATTCCATCATGTTATAAGCTCCTTGCTTTACCTCCTATACTTGTGAAAGTCCCAAACAGATACAAACCTCTAGATTTGCCTCCTATTCTCCATGACCTCCCTATCAATTACATCAATAATATGCCCAGGTTTGATGGAGAAAATGTGATGATTATTGTTGAAAAGTATATCCAAAGTCTTGAAGATTTCCTTCACCTTTATGTGGTTGAAGATGATGATGTCTATATCAGTATGTTTTCCTTGTCTTTGCAAGGTAAATTTAAAAATTGGTTTAAAAATCTCCCATATGAAAGCAATAACAATTTCCATCAGTTTGTGCAAGTTTTCCTAAATCGATGGGTGATCATGAGAAATGTCTTTCTCATCCTAGAAGAATATGACCATTTGAAAAGATAGCCAGGAGAAACAGTACAATAGTTTTCAGCAAGATTCAATAATATATATCATGCAATTCCTACTGATATAAGACCACCCCCAGGATCATCTCATTTGCATTTCCCAGATGCCTTCGATCCTAAGATGGCATTCCAATTAAGAGAAAGGAACACTGCAACTCTCGAAGAAATGCAGAACATTACAGTTGGTGTGGAGGCCAACTTGTTGATCAAAAGGTCAAAGGTAAAGAACAAAGAAAAGGAGCAGATGAAGTCATCAGAAGCTAAACTAGACATCTTGGCCAACGTCATGGAAGAGACGATGCAGAAGATTAGCAGGAAAGATGAGCTTGTTGTCCAAAGACATCATGTTCCATTGTTTTCAGAGAAAGAAAAGGTCACAATTCCCAAAAATTTTGTAGCTCACCCTTGGTACCATGGTTTGGATAATGATTCTTTCATGTATTCAATTCAAAATACATTCAAATATGAAGTTCCAACTCATCTTGTTGAAGAGCCATCAGTTGATATGATGTGCATGTTTGATGAATTTTCTTACTAGCATAATCTACCCAAGTGTGATCAATATGATGATGATCATGAGGCTGAAATAGATGTTGACTATTTAAAGCAACCGGCAGCATGTCCTTGGCAGGAAGAAGATCAGTTATAGTTCAGATATGACAATCATCCTCTACCCAAAAATCATGATAGCGATGAGGAAAATGTAGAAAATTCCAGAGTAAGGGAAAAATCTTTGCCCTTATGTTTCTCATCTTTTCAATTTCTGAAAACAAACTCTAGGCAAGATGTAAATAGTGAAGACAAATTTTTTTTTTGATGAGTTAGTAAAGGACATCATTGATGACATGGGACCTGTTTTAGACCCAAAATCATAGTTACTAATTTCCCTTGATTTTCAAAGTCCAGTTGGAAGTCCAAAGCTCAAAACAAGATTTGAAACAGTGGAATGTAATTATGTCCCATTAGATTATAATTCATTTCGAATTTTGAAGGAGACTCTTGAACAAGTGTTGAAGGATAAATACATAAAAAGTCAGGAAATTTCATTTGAATCAATGCGATAGTCTTGCCAGTATTTTCAGGATCCAATAGCTGATCGGTTGGATGACCTGTGTGGTCAAAATCATTCTTCATTCGCCAGTCATGAGTTGAAAAGATGTTATGATATTGACATGATCAGGCAGTCAGTTACAGGGGTATGTTTAGTAGAAGCATCATTTCAGAACCCATAAGAAAATTTGCAACCATGTCTGGAAGTGCATGAAGATGCAAATAAAACAACTATAGCATCGAATCATGAAGTTGAGTTGGTTAAATTTGCATATCCAGTAATAGGTCAAGTTTATCTTGATCCAGTGGCTATTTATATGGAGAAATTGTTCATCACGGAGCCACAATGCATTTCCAGTTTTTTTGTTATGTGTCATGATTATCAAGCTCCTTGTGATGAAGATCATGATAGAAAGCATTTCGTGATGCCTATGGAAGTTCTATTTCTGATATTGATTGAAAACATTGAAAGAGTAGAGCTAGTAGAGAAACTACTTGGTTGGCTTCATTGGCATTTTTGTATTATTTGATTTAGCATGATTTTCAGCAGTATAGGGTAGGTAGGAGAATGTGAATAAGCTCAACATTCTGATCATCTCTTATTCAGCATTGGTTTGCATATTCAGAGTTAAGTGGTTCTTGACACCTCCCAAAAGAGATACCATCCCCAAGTGGAGCCACTATCATAAACCTATAATTCATAGGATCATCTGGTGACTAGACAATTTTCACTCTAGATGTATTTTGGCTTGCAAATAATATTTCATTTCTAGAAATTATTTTCAAGGAAAGGAAAAGAAAAGAAAATTCATGATTTTTGACGTTGAGTGGTGTTTCCTAATCCCATGGAGACAAAATCAAGGGAAGCAGTGCACAAAACCCACAAAAAGAACTAAACCTAAGTTGTTGCTGCATTCGTGCCTGGAGAATAAAGAACGCGCTTAGATCGACGGTCGATCTAGTAACACGTAGATCAATGACTGACAGTGGATTCCGGACCCCCTCAACTGTTATGTTTTTAATGATGCGGGGGGGGGTTATGGAATGGTGACTAAATAGTGTGCGCATATCTACGATCATCATGACAGTGCGTAGATGGATGGTCTATAGGCGATTCCGGACCCCCTCGACCGTTCTGCCTTTAACGCTGGGGGGGGGGGGTTCCGAAATGAGGTGGTTTTTCTAGTGGGCCCTGTCCCAACATGTCATCAATCCATTGCATCAGAACTCCTCCACTCCAGACCACTTACTTCTTACCACCTTTCCAACTTACTACCATATTGGCAATACCATACCGCCCCTACCTCATGACATCATCCTCCATTATCCCAACACCCATCCATGCATAAACAAAACTTAGGATAAATAAAAAGAACAATAAATTAATAAGTTTAATAAATTTAGTGTAATTAGACCAATAAGATAAGTTAGTTTTGTTAGCAATTGATTAATTATTAATTAATTAGCTAATAATTAAGTTAGTGTTTAGGTTATTTTAGGTTAGTGTTAAATGTTAAAATAAAATAAATTAATACAAAACCCATTTAATAAAACAATTAAAATATAATACATATACACAAACATAAAAAACAAAATACAAAAGTGTAAAACAAATAAAAAATAAAAGGAAAGGAAAACACGTAAAACATATAAAAACAATACAGTAATTATTAAAAGTTAAAATGCATATAATAAATAAATCAAAAAAGTTAAAAGGTAATAAAACAAAAAGTAAAAACAAAATTAAAACATTGACACTTGTCACCTCTAGGTGATTTCAGACTCCCCCCTCTCAGTACCACTTACCACCTCAAGGGGGGTCCGGAATACCACTTACCTCTCCAAAACCGCCCTCCCTCGTTTTCACAAAACCATTGTTTTTCCAGTTTTTACCAGTCTTCTTCTGAAGTGTATTCTGGGAAAACAAAAATGAATTTTGAAAAACCGAGAGATTTTTTCTCCATAATAGGATGAAGAACAAAAACCTCTCTCATTTTTTGCATAGGTTCCACCAGTTGGGAGAATCAAAGTTGTCTTTCGGCCTCATTTTTTGGATTTTTGGTTTTTCTGTTACAATCCCAATTTTGCAGGAGCTGTTACGACGATCTGGAGGGGAATTTGGAAAAACAAAAGGAGGTTTTTTTCCATGACATGCCCATATAAAATAAGCTCCTTCATTTTTTTCCCAGAAATCATCATTGAAGAGAAACAGATGTCTGTACTGACCCCTTGTTTGCAGAAATTCAACCTGTCTTTCATGGTGGACAGTTCAGGATTTTTGGGGATTTGTTGTTATTTTTAGTCGAGACGGTTGAACTCCAACTCTTGAGCCTAGAGAGAGTCGGTTTATATATTTTAATATGGAAAATGTGGAGGGGTTTATGATTGAGCTCGGGATTCATGCCCTACAGGGGATACATTGTAATTTTCTTGATGACTTTCGAGAAATAAAAATTGTATCTGCAAGATTCTTGTGTTAGACTTCTTGGTGATGTTTTTCTCTGAGTAAATGTTTTTTTTCTCTATTAATCCATTTGATTTTTTCCCTGATCCAATCATTGAAATAAATATTACGAATAAAACTTGTTTTTTGCACTCTGTTTTTGGTCTTTTAATGGTATGCATGTTTTCATCTAAAGTTGAGCATAGGAATTCTTATATGCTCCTCTGCTTGGTGGATTTTCCCTTCTTTTCCTCTCCTCCACTTTCATTTAATTCAATTTGATCTAGTAGTCTTTCTATCCTGCCCTGTGGTGACAATCTTTACATCTGAGATAGATCCATTTTCAGAAAGGTAGACCCCATGGCCCAATGAAAATTCAAGTTTTTGATCTCCCAAACATACCAAATCCATAAAAAAAAACCATGTTCTTCATAACTAGCCTAATATCTATTCAAACAAATCTATATCAAACAGAGAGATCCCTCTCTGAGTCTTGGAGGGCTAGATCCAAGACTCGAAGTGGTTTTTATGTTGCCTCTGTGACTACCTCCATAGCTTTGGGCAAATTACAGAGTGCTAACACCTTGGAAACAACGAAGCCAAGGAGTTGGCCTAATTCGACAGCAAAAATACACTTTTGTGGGTGCAAACGAATACGGTAGAACCGACATCGAAGAAAAATAGTGCAGAGATGACCAAAATGGTCTAATCGATTGGATGAGTGGGCATGTAAGTTGTCGAGGTAAGGTTCTGCAATATGTTTGAGATCGTGGAAAGCATAGGACATGGCTTGCTGGAATGTAGCACCAACATTTTTAAGGCTAAATGGTAGCTTCTGATAGGTGAAATTTACCCAGAGGCAGATGAAGGTGGTCTTATGTTGATCAGCAGGTGAAATTTCAATCTGGTTATACCCTGAGAAACCATCTATGAAAGAGAAAATTATGCTACCAACGCAATTATCAATGATCTAGTCGATAAAGGGTGTAGGGTAGTTGTCTTTCGGACAAGCCTTATTGAGGTCCCTATAATCAAAATAGACATGAATGTTGCCTTGCTTCTTTGTAACCGAAACAATGTTCGAAACCCATTCCGTCAAAGGGACAGGATAGATGAAGCCAAATTTCAATAATTTCTCAACTTTTTCCTTAATAGTCGCGGTCTTCTTAGGATGGACCGATCAGAGTTTCTGTCGAACAGGTTTTACACCTGGGTAGGTTTTAATCTCATGCATAATGATCGAAGGATTGATCCCTAGCATCTCTTAGTAGCTCCAAGAGAAGACATCGCAAAATTCTTTAAACAAAGCGGTATAGGAAACCACTTCCTTGGGTGTACAATTAACACCGAGATTAATATTTTCTACGATACCTTCCTTGATCGAAATATCTATTTCGACTATAGAGGTAAATTTTCCTAAATTCCCTTCAAAAATAGAATATTGTGTAAGAATAGGTGATTGTGGAAATTGGACAACATCAGGGGGGAATATAGAGTGTATATATTCCTAGATTTCTTCGAGAGGTGGAAGAAAAGAGGATCGATGATGGCTATCATCCCAAGGTATGTTGTCGATGCTAAGAATTTCCATTATTGATTCATCAGAAGGAAAAATTTGGGAAATGTAGTCGAACGCAGATGTCAAGGAATTTAACCACGATGGCATCGAGTAAGTTTCGGGTTCCAAGAGGTGTTGGTCATCCAAGGAGGAAGAGGAAAATTGGATGGCAATGTATGAGGTTTCGGTTGGACTAAGTGGCATGGTGTCACCTACTGCATCGAATTCCAACGGACTAGGTACAATCCAAGGGTCAAATGATTCCAAGGATTGGTAAAGCGTAGTCAAAATCATATTGATTGTGGAAACATGATATGTGGTGGGTGGAAGTGGTGTAGGGAAGGTACCCATAAGGCTATAGTCTTTCAACAAGTCAACACCAATGATTTCATACGTGATCTTGTGATCTCTCAGAAAGGGAATATTGTTGGTAGCAAGAGTGCAAGCGTCAGGTGTACAAAAATCTAACTGATCGACGGTGACAATTTTGCTTTGATAAGAAAATTGCACACATCGAAATACTGACAAAGAAACGACAGACATAACATAGAACCAACTTCTTCCAAGCAATAAGTTGTAATCGAGGGGAGAATTAACCACTTTGACATCAATAGAGACAGATTTTCCACCCAATTGGATGGACAGGGACTGCAAAATTCCATGGGGATGAAAACCTCACCCGTCGAATGCACGTAGCATCGTTGGGGATTTGTTAAGTGTGGGTGATTTCAATCTTTTCTAGTAGGCTAAATACATGACACAAGTAGAGGCTCCCTCATCCAAGATAGTGCGGTGGATTTTTTGATTATGAACAACAACATCAACTTCGAAAGCAAGTTGATGAGAGAGTCAAGGAGAGAAATTATCCAGGTAAAACATGATAGTGTTGGACGACTCGGGATCAAAAGCACCAATAGAAGCCAAGATCATTCTATGTTGACTTGAGCAGTGTTGTAGAGCTTCTAACATAGACATAGCACACGATGCTTGTGCCAGATATTCAACAATGTTGTAGTTCTGGGCAGCATGTGAACTAGGATTAAAGGTAGATTTATGGATAGTGCTCTTAGGAGGGCGTAAGATAGAGTCGAACATAGTTTTCTCAATATGAAGTGGTCCAGATGGAGGACTAATGGAGGATGCGGATGAATCAAGTAAAGCACCGTTAGTGACCTTTCCTTTGTCAGGTTTATCTAGAGTGTCGTAAGTCGTAGAGCGAGTGGTCAAATCAATCCCATTGAATAGATAGATATGGGCACTTGTTGAGGCCTCATCATGAGAAGGGTGGCTAGAACTGCCCCCCAGAGAGGGGGTTTGAGAAACCATAGATTGATGTTGAGGAAGAAGTTGAGTAAGCACGACGGGTTGGGAATTCCCTTTGAAACGTTTGGCCACTTCATCACAATGTGGATAGTCTCGAGTGTAGTGATCATCACCACAAATAAGACATGGGAATTTTGGCCTCCGTTGTGGTTGCTTTTTGTTAGTAGGTGGTGGGTTTTGAGCTTTGGGTTGTTCATTATTGTTCTTTTTGGTTTTTTTCTTTATTTTCTTCTTACCTCTAGTTTGTTGTGAAGGGGCATATTGAACTGCATTCACCTCAAATATTTGATTTTGGGGGGAGGTAGAGGAGGGTGCGGTCGAAATGGAGGTGGATGTCAGAGCAGATTGATTAGTTGTTCCAGTCGACTGGGATGAATATTGTGTTTTGACGAAGCCAATAACGTCATCCGCATGTGATGATGAAGAAGGTTTGGATGGATTGGTAGTGGCATGGGTAGCATTTGGGATTAACTCATACAGAGTACTAGACTGTGAGTAAACCAAATTTAAGTATTGTGCCCTGGAAATGGCTTCCTCTTCTATGACTACACCACCCATGGAGACATCACAAGCGATCGGGGGTAATAGTGATTTAGTGAACCATTCCACCAATAATTGGTCAGGAATGACTACTTTTATCAACCTTCGTCATCCTCTCCACTCATGAATATGATCGGAGATATGCACAGAGTTTTTCTAACGAAGAGAGGTAAAGAGTTTGGTACCCATTTCATATTGAATCGGTAGTTGAAAGTGTGTGAGAAAGGACATGGAAAGGGAGTTAAAATCTTGGAAAGAACCACTTGGAAGTTTGATATACCACTTGGTTGTTGAGCCCATAAGAGATCACTAGAAAAGACGTAAACGGATTGAGTCATCCATTAAGGAGTTTGATGAACACCATAAATGGAAAGTCATTATGTGATTATTGGGGTCTTCCCCAGCTTTACTATCGAACTTCGGAATATTAGAAGGGATTTTAGCTGGAATCACTGGCCAGAAAGGGTAATGCAATATAGGATCATTGGTTAACTGAGACAAGTCTAGGAGATCCAGACTAGCAAGGAAAGGTAGTTGTGGATTAACCTACAGGTGATACTGGTGAGGCATAGGAACACTAGTAGGACCATACACTGGGTTAGATGGATAATTGTAACTAGTGGGTCCTCCTACATAAGGTTGTTGTTGGCCAGAGTATACGAGATTTGAGGGGTTTTGAGAAACATTTGTGAGAGGAGGATAATCGGATGGGTTCTGAGGATTATACATTGGATTAGATGTTTTCCCATATGGAGGTTAAACATTTTGTCCATAAGGAGGATACGTATAATCCCCTTGAGAGAGAGGAGGGTGTTGTATACTTTGAGGATTTTATCCCCTAGAGAATAGTGGGTTTCCTAGAAAAGGAACATTCCACAGGTTAGGATTTCCAGACACATTCTGTCCAGAAGGTTGGTGATGGGCTCCAATCTGGGGTTTCCCCCCAGCATGAGGTTTCCCCCCAAATGGAGGTTTCCCTCCAAGAGGGGGTTTCCTACCAAACAGAGGTTTTCCTCTAAGAGGAGGTTTCCCTCTGTGAGAAGGTTTTCCTCCAAACGGGGGTTGTCCTCCATGAGTAGGTTTCCCCCCAACCTGGGATGGAGTTCTAGAAATTTGGAAACTAGAAGTAGACGACTGAACGGTGCTTCTCAAAGGATTATAGCCACCAAGACCGATTCCTCTGAGTTGTTGGATAGGTATAGTACTTCCAGGCATGACATGGGTGGTGTTGACAATGGAAGGATTTATTTCTCGGTACCCAGGGGGAAGTGACAAAGTAGGCCTGGATGACAGTGTTGTACCAATGGGACCTTGTCTAACCACTACGTTACCGGTGGGTATAGTCCCGATGTGAGGGACCATCATAGATTGGGCCTTCTAGAGAGAAACAGTGGAACTTGGACCAACATACTACATATTCAGACCAATAGATGGTCTAATAGAACTAATGGTTGTACCAGTAAAATGATCTAAATGTATAGTATAGGTGACATATGGTTTAGGTATTTGAGATACAATAGGTGCATCAGCACCCATGCGTAATCCTTAAAGTTCTCGCACTGTGCGTGGGCTGCGAACTATCTCAATAGTCCAAAGGGGGTCTCCAACTTGAGGTCCCATGTGAGACCCAGTTGGAATGTCAGAAGGATCAGTAACAACAATTTCTCCAGCTGAATTCAGCTGGAGAAAATGCCTCTCCTATCTCGCAAGGATGCGGAAAGCCTCCATAGAATCTGAAACAATACAAAAATCTTATAAGGAAGTGAAACCTTCCTCCTGTGAGGTTATAATGTCATGAACCTTGCTCTATTGAGGAGAGCCCTCCATATCATGAGGGGGTAAAGGGGTAAATTATTCCATATTTTTTGGGGGAAGGCCCTGTACCGTATGCGAATGAGGTGGAGGATTGATGTTGACAGGACCAAAAATTCGATAGAAAAATCTATGGCCAACTAACGACAAAGAAACAACATACACTAATCAAATCTAGGAATCAAACCATGCAAACAAAACTTCTCTCGATGATCGTACTAGTTGGTGATGAAATCCAACATCACATGATCAAGTTAAGAAGGGGATAGGATATAGTGGAACAGTTGCAATGGTGACCTGCTTAACAAAATTTCACCTTGGTGCAAGCTTCCACGCAGTAATTGTGGATTTACTCTCCAAGGAGACCGAGTGAGTTTGACCAATGTCTGTTCTAGGTACAGTGAAACTTACCTTCACCGTCACCTCGTGTAAGTACCTAGAGATTATGGAAACTAAGGACACCAACTCGCAGTCAACCCCTGGGCAGGTACAGTCGACAGTCCGGTCTGAATGTATGATAAGGATAACAAGTCTAAAATCCTTTGAGCAAACTGAGGACAAGTGGACCGGTATGTTAGCACTCTGTAATTTGCCTAAGACTGCTAAGGCAATCACAGAGGTAACCTCGAACCGCTTCGAGTCTTGGATCTATCCCTCCAAGACTCAGAGAGGGATCTCTCTTTTAGATTTAGCTTTGTTTTTAAGGGATGGGTTTTAGGCTAGCTATAAAGTATAGGGTTTTGGTTTTGGTTTTTTTTAAATAGTCAGTTTGGGATAGCAAGGAGGGCCATTGGGAAAATGGGGTCTGTGTTTTAAACAAGAAGATTTAATCCTCAGATTTGGACAAAATCCTTTCACAGGGCAAGGTAGCAGAAATATTGGATCGAATCAAGTTTAGATGATGTCGATTCGAGGGAGAAGTAGGGGAGGTAAAATCCAGGCACAGGATCAGTTAATAATTCCTGAACTAAGACTTAGCAGAAAATATAAAGATCATCAAAAGTTGAGAGGTAGAGTATCCGCTGATAAATTCTGCCTCTATTACTTTCCTTCTGATAATAAGAACTGAAAACAAAATGAAAGATAACAGGGAAAACATTAAACAGAGGAAGAAACTCCACCAATATCACCACACAAGAATCTTGTAAAAGAAACAGGCCCATCACTGGTAGATCATAAAAAATAACAGAGAAATTCTCTGGCTAAAACACAACCCTCAACTCCAGCAAATAAAATTACAAACTCATGTCTAAACCTCTCACACAGGTTCAGCCAATCAGAAATACATTTACTGCTGAAAACCTCACTCAAACAGGTCGAACCTCTCCTACTATGCCCAGTTGAACCCTTATTCTATCTTTTACAAGTGTATTTATAATGAAAAATTCCCCCAGCCTTGCAAAGATGCAGGTTCTACCCCTGTTTTCTAAAAATAGAAAACAGTTATAGACACATGTCAATTTTTCTTCAAACAAATCGCACTGCAAGTTAGATGGGAAAATTACACTTGATAACTATTTCTCCGACATCTGGCGTATTGGAGGATATTTAAAATTTGCTAGAAAATAGACTGTGACAGTACCAAACACCAATGAAGGAAACAATCGTGAATGCTGGAGGTTGTTTGGATATTGGATGAAGGTTGTTAGATCTGCTATAGTCTTTGACATGTGTTCCCTGAAGATGAACTTCCTGTTTGCCACTTGGTTCGATCTATGCCTGAAAACAGGGATACTTTGCCACCTCATTTCTTTGCTGCTCTGCCACCTCTGTCTAACTGATCCTTGATATGTGGACATTGATTTGAAGTCAGGTTCCCTGTTTGCCACTATCCTCAGCGATTAAAATCACATCATCTTCATCGTCATCCAACCCTATCTTACCTCCTGCAACAACAACTGTGTTAGTTGTGAGAACAACAACCTTTTTATTGTTGTTTGAGTTGTCATTATTAAATGTCATATTAGCGCCCAATTTTCTCTTAGCTCTAGAAGTGACTAGAGAGTCAGCTGTGATTAATTCAACATTATCTGAGCCATCTCCAGCTTCTATAATTGTAATTGGTAGCTTTTCTCCACTTTCATTAGCATATCCATATCGTATCTTTTCATTTTATCCTAACCAGACCTCTGGTTCTTTCCTGTAATTGGCAGCCGAATTCATCCATACTCTTCATTCTTACTAAGAAGCCCTCCAGTGCGAACTGATATGACAGAATTAGCGTACTCATGATGAAAAAGCCCAGTAGTAAAAGAAAATTGATAGCTGTTGTTGTTTTATTTCTTCTATGTACTCTGTTGCTCGCCAAACTTTGCATTTATTTTCAATATAACCTTAGCAATGTACTCAGGCTTGCATTTTTGACATGATCTGCCAAGCGATACTGGGTCCAAACACCAAACTCCAACTCACATAACCTCTTTACACTCACCCAAAGGGACGGTCCGACCAGATTCAATAGACCACAACAAGATCGGGTGTAGCTCTTTGCGCTCAGCTGATCAAGATTCTCTAAGGCAGACAGTAACCCCCATATGATGCTTTTTACAGCACCTATTAATGCAATAACTCGAACCCATGATCCACAATAAGGCTTACACGCATCTAAAACTTGTGTCACATAGCTCATCTCTAAACTGCAAAGGAGTTTGTTTTGTATTTACAAAGTAATCATGCACCGTCACTCCCACTGTTTGAGGAGGCTCTTCTTGGCTACCTATACCATGGAAAGAAATGTGCCTTGCCCAGGCTGGTAATCCCCGAACACTGGTACTAGACGACCCTCTATTAGCAGACGATGATGGGGACATGTGATAGTAAACATTCTTCAAACTCATTTGCATAGAAAGAATCACAATATGGTTTTGTTGTTGCTATAAGAAATGGTGCCTATCCTCGGTGTTGAGTGCTTGGAGGTTGTTTTCTTTGGTGGTTGACTTGTGTTGTTGTTGATGCAGATATGTGGCTCTTTTCAATCGACACCTTGACTCTGGTTCGAGCACCTGGCACGGGGTTGTAAAGTTGCGTTATATATATATTTTTTTTAGTTTCCTGTGGGCAATATCCCACATTCGCGTGGTGAACAGAATGTTTAGCGTTTAAATAAACCCACAGTTATAGGCTATGTCAACGAAGTGAGACTGAGGCTTGGGCTTTGGGGTTTGGTGTATGAAAAGGCACTTACACTTGGTGTTGGGTATTCGGGTGGTTGGCCCAATGCCAACATAACTTTTTGGTCAAACTTTTGATAATTTATTCATAAAAATTCTGCATAAATGCAAGGGCTGAGGGGCTATTTTTTATTTTTTTCCAAATTCACCAAATTTTGGGCGAACAAACCAACTTTGTCTTTGCCCATCAGCATTAAAATTTTACCATTTCGAACCAATCCACTATTCTTTTTGATAGAAAATACACCGAAACTCACTTTGAAGCTTGCGCGCAGGGACTCGTCTTATGCTTGGACAGTGTCGGGCGCTTTCCGCCGCCTTCGCCATGCATCATGAGCGAACACATATGCCTAAGATAGATACATATTAGTCAGATAACTGATCCCCTATTATATAGGGTTCTAACACGGTAGAACTCCAGAGGACCCCAAACGGATTCAGAGTTCACAAAGCACCGAGACCAAATGAAACCAGTTGAGCCTCAATAATAACCCTCAAAATATGATCTGACCACTACAAACAGTTGAACCACGAAGGGATAATCTATATAATTCTCCTGAATGCGATCTTGTGTGTAACCTCTGTGTGAAAGGGGGATCCCAGAAATCCTATACGACATTTGGATTTTTCTCTCCCTACCGCAAGATGCTAATGTTTGTTTTGAATACTTTGGAGAGTTGTACTCACTGCCTAATCCAAAGTACTAATCCTAGTCTAATGTTGGTGGAAGATCCTAAAAACAAAATTTTCTAGATAATTTTAAGTTAGCGTTCATTTTTCATTTGTTATTTACTCAAAGGGTGTATGAAAGTTAATTTGGTGGTGTTAAGACTCAATTCCCAAAAAATGCATAAAAGATGATAAGCAATCGTTTCTTTCAATGAATGCCTATTTAAAGAAAGGAGAAAAAGTTATTTTCACTATCAAACACTAAGATGCAATGTCCTCAATCAATTTGTTTCTCAATCAAATTCAGTGTAAGGCCAAAATTCTCATAAAAATTCCTTTCTAATATTAAAAAACATTCAAACAAAGATATCCTTATGCTTTGTGTGTGAATGATTATCAACTTTGATGCAAAAACCTCTAATGTCATTTAGATTTTAAGATTAAAAAAATTTTAGACAATCAAAAGCGAGTTTTTCACAAACAAAGACACACTCTTATTATGATTAACAAGTAAGACGAAGATCACAAAATTTACAAAATGAAACCAAAAAACTCAAAAAGATTGAAAAAGGTTTGGGAAAAAAGACCTCAAAGATCAAATGGGATGGTACACATATCTTTGAAATTCCTCACAAAGGTTTTTACTCAACCAGATAAATGAGAAGAAAGTAACAAGACACCTCTAAATCAATAAAGACGAAGAGTGACTTCAAAGAAAGGAAAGAAAATGTCAAAATATCAAACAATAAGAGATCAATTCATAGAAAACATGGTGTTGAAGGCCAATACCAAGATTAACTGAGAGGATGAAACTCCTGGGTGTCACACATTATTTTCGTCATCCCTATGACCGTTAATGATGTAAACCTATATGTTTCCTTCAGAGGGGTCAGTGGCCTGAGTTCCTGAAGAGAGAAGGGAGAAGAACTTTTCCTGAGAAAAGAAGTTGCATTTTCCTATGTAAAAACCTTATAAAAAAAGGAAGTTTGCAGCATGTCGATGTATTAGGGTGC